>CAWZYM010000160.1:0-57738 GCA_963966185.1 Rhabditoides inermis
GAGACTGCTCGACAAAGTTCGTGCAGTGCAAGAGTGGAGTCTGGACTATGCGACGCTGCCCCGGACAGACCCTCTTCGATTCCAAACTCCAAAGTAAGACTACTGTAGATGGGTGGTGATTACTGTTAGATTACAGTACCTCCTGTGCGCGTACGACCTGGCGTCGAACAAGGGTCACTCGAAAGAGACTTCGTACCGCCCCTCCCGCGCCCGCCCCCAGTATTCTCCGCCCTTCAGCCACAGACCATGTGCAAGGCCGGACATATCTATGCCCGCGGACCCTGCGAGAGGACTTACCTGGTAAGTACTGTAAGTGTAGAGCACCGTACTGATCCTTGTGATTGAGGTGTGTGAGTACGGCTCGGACTGGTCGGTTGGCCGCTGTCCGATGAACCACCGATACGACCGCGCACTCTGGCCAGTGCAGACTGCGCTTCCTGGTATCTGGATGCAATGGACAGATGGGATACGCGGAGGCGTTCTCGGTTGGACAGCAGCATCGGCGAGGCATGATTGCCGGCTCGTTCTACGACGGACACGTGGGAGACAGGGTGGAGTGGGACGCGTGGGAGAGGAGGGGGTACGGACGGCCCGCACACGCCGGATCCTCGTTCGGAGACGACGACGACCACAAGCGCATCCGGGACGACTGGAAGGGCGGAAGGAGGGAGGGACGCATGCACGCAGTGTTCGACGAGGCCAAGAAGTCCAAGAGGGTGAGGGGACTTGGGATCGGACATCAACAATGGTTAACGTCTGTTCAGGTGTACGATGAGTTTGCACACTTCGACGAGCGCGTGCCTACTAGCATCCACGCCATCTGGCCGGCCAAGGCTCAGGATCTGTGGGAGTCGTCTGGAATGGAGGGAGAGGAGGCGACTATCGATCCCGAAGTCTTTTTGCCTCAGCCTAGGAGGAAGAGGAGCTATATGACGTGCCCGCCACGACCCCCTCATAGGATCTACAACTCCCGGAAAGAACGTCGTCTGTGGCACCGGAATGACCGGACAGATCGTTTCTATAGGATTCTGTCGTCAGGACTACGTTTACTGCGCCACTGAACAGACCATGGTGAGTGCTCTTGGTATATGGGTAGCTGACGGAATCTAACTGTTACCCTTCCAGCTTGCCGCTTGCCCTGTGGGCGATCAAACAAATGTACGTGCGAGGCAAAACCCGACTCACCTCGTCGTCAAGGGACGGCCGAGGTCCCGCTGGGATCGATGTGCTCGTGCGGCAATCGTCTCTGCGTATATATTGTCTGGGGCGACACTCGAAAGACTGCAAAGGGAAGTCTGAGGTACTGTACGCCCTTGAGTGGTACTGTAGAAAGAAAATAGAAAAATATAAGTGAGAGCGAGGAAGAGAAAAAGAGAGGAAAAGAGAGAGGGAAAAAAGAGAGGTACAGAAATAATATTTACACCTCACCGGAAATACGACTCTTATGATCATAGTAAAGAACATGACAAAGGCGAGTGTGAAGAGCTTTTTCTCAGTAGCACTAGAGGTGGACTGAAAACGATTTTTTTCATGAGTAGACACTGCGTTTATATGTTTATATGTAATCAATGTTTTATGTACTTTCAGATGTCTCTTGTTGTTATAAAGAATGGTAGAGATGAATGCTGGGAAGAGGAGTGCTACGGACACGCTCCCTCCCTGGTGGTTCATCTGAAACCATTCATCCCTCCCTTCCCTCCCTTCATTCATCCATCTCTCTCACCCATAGAAACATTGGAAACTGTGCGATGAATAGTGCGGCAGAACTGGGAGAGAAGAAGGCGCGGTCATAGAGCATGTGGCATGTTGTGGAGAGTGGAAGAAGGGAGGAGATGAGGAGGAGGCGCGAGTCAAGCCCCGCCTCCACCCTCCACACCTCAACCAAACCATTCCCTCACATTATCTCTATCTATTGCTATTCTCTCTTTTTTATCTCTTACACTTTAAGCTTTCACGAGAAAGGGTTATTTATCGGTACGTGATCTCACCTCGGAGTAGTCCAGCATCCAGACCGCACTGAGTCGGTTCAGATCTATTCGCGATCATCACGTATATTTGAAGAAATTGTATGTAGTATCCAAAAAAGAATGACACTGCGATTATTCGAGAGCAGTTTCTATAGGATTCTGTCGTCAGGACTACGTTTACTGCGCCACTGAACAGACCATGGTGAGTGCTCTTGGTATATGGGTAGCTGACGGAATTTTTCGATCGATTAATCGAACATATAATTTAATATTAACCATGTTAATGAGATCCTGAAAAAAAACTATCCCGCTTCATCGCGACTTACCTGACAATAGAAACCAAGTTACATGAACCGTGATGTTGGGAAGTCATGAATCGTATAAACAACACTCTGAAATACATACACTCTTCCACCTTTTGAAGTAAACTCTCTCAACTAAAACCAGCAAAACCTTAAGTAGACTGTAAAACGAGTTGCAGTTATTTGTATATTTACTTGCCCTGAAAACATACAAAATCCTGATACACAAGAAGAACGACGGAAATGTGTAGATGAACTGAACTGATTAGCGTTACCAAGGTTCATTAAAATTCATTTATGAGAACTTGACAAAACTGTTTACACGTAGCGGGAATCGAACATGCATAGTATGGTCCACAAACCGTGAGCGTTACCACACCACTATAATGACATGTGCTGACCAACTCACATCGACGAGATGCGCACAGGGCTCAACTTTTCGATAAGCATTTAGGCGCGAAATTCGAATTTTTTTTCAAAGTTTGGCCTTTCCAAGCTTCGCACGTGCACATTTTGGTAAGCGTGTAGGTAACGAGGGATCGCCGTTGTTTCGCGTTTTCTTTGATTATTTCATGTTTATATCAGAATCAGAACATTTATCTCGAATCAAGTAGTACACAATATCGATTACGTAGATTACGGTGCGATACGGTAAAGTACAGTAATACAATGCCTACTGCGAGTTCCAACAACACGAATTTCGGTGGTCCCGTGGATGCGTACGTGTTGTTGGTGATGCATGTCATCCCCTGCTCACGGCTTCTGGGGAAGTTTCGATCTCGACGGCGGAAGATCCGGGCTTCAACAATCGATCGCGAAGAGACGTTTCCGAGAGTTTCATCGTCTTCGAGGATTCCTCTCCAGTCTCAATGCCGTAGATGTAGAGAGAGAAAATCAAGTACCGATCCAGTTAGTGTCGTCCGCCGCACTGCATTGTTCAGGGGTCGGGGGAATAACAGGGAAAGGCACGCGACCGCGCGCCGGCTGGGAAAGAAAAGGAATAGATAGGTACCGTATGATTATACGGTACCTATCTATAGGAACAAACATACAAATGTGCTGTCCGACTTGTACATAGAGAGGGTCTGGGACCTGCTGACAGCCGAGAGCTCTATCGATCGACTTGGCATAGAACACTCCTGACATATTGTCAAGCTCATTAATTCCATACTAACATTTCCCATCCCTTCCTTTGGCTTTCCGACTGCAGTGTGCTTAATATTGACTACACCACTTCAAAATGAGGCTACTTTTTATAGTTTTCCAACTTCTAATATGGAAAGGTAATGGCTTTAGTGCAATTTAATGTTACTCAAAGTTTTTCAGTGCACTGCTACACTGCACCTTGTCCAGGAACCGAGGACCTCTTCGAAGAACAATCACCCATGGAAGAAGAGAAACTAGACGAGTTGGTTGATACTTTGAGAAAGAAACTCCAATACGTAATGGACACCAATAACAACAAAAGATACATAGTGGTAAAACAATATACTACTTTTTTTTTCTAGAGAAGAGAACGAGGAGCGTCAGTTTGAGTGCGGTAAATACGAGCCGCCCCAGAGTGCGTTCAAGAACGGTGGATCTATGGCGAGGGAGAGCCAAGTGCCGTCTGCTGTGAGCATAGACTTCGGTATGTGTTGAGTGGGGGATGATGGGAGAAGAGAGACTGCAGACGGCGAGCAAGCATGCACTGGCACACTCATCTCACACAGACACGTGCTCACTGCCGCGCACTGTATCGATTCAGCAGAGAGCAGGCAGGAGATAGTCAAAAGGTTCGAGAAGTATACTCACAATAGCAATGCATTCTTGAAATACTGTTGTCGAATAAGAATGGAATGATGGTAATATGGAGTGTAAATGATTGAGACGTTCGGGCACGAAGTACCACCGACCCGACCTGGATAGGATGGTAGTGATGACTGGCATCCACTCTCTCCGATCCACCACCGGCAGACCGGATCAAGTGAGGAGTGTCACCGAGATAGCCTATCCCAGCAAGTACTACGACGAGCGGGGTGTCCTCCCCATTCCAGACATCGCCATATTACTCCTCAACCAGGTGAGCCCTCCACGTGGCACTATCACGAGGTGTTCAGACGGTGCGCAAGACACCCGCATGCGTTCAATCTATGGATCAACCCAGACCGGGAAGGCTGATAATATCCGCCGGATTCGGAAGACGCACTATCAGTGAGTGACACAACTATTTGCTTATTTTGCACGTTTCTGCATGAGTATGAATGTATTTTCAACGACATAATTGTTGAGGAGGTCGTTCCTCTCCCGTGATGCGAGTGGAGACTGGTCTATTGACGACAGACTGCCCGGGGGCCAGACATAACTACCTCGTATTCTGCACATCTCCTGTCACTATGTATATGGTGGGTCGTCGGTGCAACACTGATTCCTCTTCACTTTCCAGGGTGATTCGGGAAGTGGCATCCTATGGAGGAACAGCACAGTGAATCGACATGTTGTGGGTGGTGTGCTGATTGAGGTGAATGGAGAGGTTGCATGCCATTCGACCGACAGTATTCAGAGCACTGACCCGAACTCTCCCGTTCACGGCTTTGTGAATAAGAGTGTGGACTCGTCGTACTTCGATCACTGGATATGCGCTCTCACTGGGATCTGCAATCAACAACTCGATCCGGATGTGTTCTCAGATGTGAGAGGCTTCTTATTGTAGCTTATTTGTACATTACCATCAGAGCCGTTACAGATCCCGACTCTCAAATGGCTTCCGACGGGAGACGGAGATATCTGGAAGACCAAGAACATCAAGATTTGAAGTACTGCGTCTTTTTCTATTTCGCCATCTTTTTCACGTTGATAATGTGTGTTCATTTTAAAACGTAATATGTTGCCCTAGTACATACGTAAGCACGAATAATTATTAAATTATTCTCGATTCTCCATCATTTCATTCCGCGTGAGAATGCGATGCCAGACGTTCTGTTTGATGTGTGATATCGAGCACTACGCGATCACTACGCCACATCCTCTCACACACATATGATTACTAACATTTTCAAGTTCTTCTATCCCCTCGCATTTGGAGCAGGTTACTTCGCGATGTCCACACGCACTGGAGCGGCGAGACTCGCATTTGCATAACCAAACGAAAAGAGAGCGAGAGAGGGCAATTGGAGGCATTGATATTCACCATATAAGCTTACAGGGTCCTATTCGATTGACTCATAAATGATTAATGAATGGATGGCTTTTCATTCCACGATGGGGCGAAATCGGCCATCTGCGGATCGGCCATCTGCGGATGAGGGACGTACAGATTGGGAAGGTCGTGGTCTATCAGAGTGTACACAGAGTACGTCCAAACGATGAGAGCACCACCATATCACCATCTTGACCACATTGGCGTCACGCGATTGGAGACGATGAAGCCGACTCCTCGCGCCAGCTTCTTCTTCAGTCGCTTCGTCTCCTGTACAGCCAGAATGTCGCACTTCGCGTAGTCGTCATCGCATTCCATGTACACTCGTATAAGTTCTTGGGAAAATCATCAGTTTTTTCCCGTAGGTCCCTCGCTGACGGAATGGTTGAGGTTCGGCGTAAGAAACTTTTACTACGAATTCGATTTTTTTTCATTTCAGAAGCAATTACAACACCCTACTATTTTGAGGGTCTCCTCTCCAGTAGAAGGACGTATCAGTCAGTGAACGGATTAATTCAAGAAACGACCGCTCTTCCACGCAGTGCGATAACAAAGAAGTAAGGAGATTAAAAACCCACTATTTTTCCACTAGCGGATTGATAAATACGTCACTTTAATGAACATTTGGATACAAAACTAAAAACTACATAGTATAATACGTGAAAGATACACTTATAACTTTTTTGATTAGTCTTTGGCGGGGACCTTGCAAATGAATGAGTCAGCCTGCTTGGAACAGTCCCAGTTGTTCCACTTGTGATAGCTGGCGTCGTTGAAAGGAGCGGCGTCCGGGAAAGTCTGGAAAAGTGATAGAGAGTTACAAGCCTCCGTCACGTGCAGGACAAGAGAACCCACAGCGCGAGACAGATCTCCACGTTATCTGGCTGGTCGGGCTTGACCATATGATGAAAGGAAACTGAAAGGGATAGAAATGACGTCACTGTGCATATTTCGATTCCAGACTGCCAGCAAAACCGAGGAGTTCCGTTTGCGTTTAAAAATTGCATCAAGTGAGTTTAAATCTGAAACAGTGTTTTCATATATTGCTTTAGTCTGGCCAATGAAATGAACCCTGCCGATGTTACTGATTACAGAGGGATCATGCATATCATGTGGGAGCTGACTCCGATCTCATTGGTTTTCACGATATTCTAGTTGGACCTCGACTGGATCATCTCGCGAACGCTTCGCGAAAGGAAACAATACGAACTGAATCATCATCTACTCGTTCTTCTCTACTCGTTTTAGGCTCTCGCAACGCTACTTCGAGGGACAAGAAGCTCATTCTCGCCAGTTTCAAGCCCTCAGCCGGTTCTGATTTACTTATCGTCGTCGTCTTTTCGTTTATAATACTCCAAATTGTCTTACTTCAGATTCTTGAAATCATCTTACTTAAAGGCACAGTGGCGACTTATTTCTGCCACAACCTGCCACAACTCCTCATTTTCACACGAAACTATTGAGAAATGAAAAACTATTGTGTAAAATCGTATCATAAAGACATAAAGTGTGTATTTGTTATAGATTCGAATAATACATTGTTGTGGTGTGGAGCAATGGGAATGGTGATCATTAATTCCATGCGATCACCGCACGCCAACTAGTCAGCTAGCACTTCAGACAAAAAATATGTGGTTTCGTGCGTTCTGTCTACATTTACTCATATGGAGAGGTGAAGTATTTCTGAACTATTTCATAATTATTCTCGATAATTAAGTGCATGGATACATTCCGCCGTGTCCGGAAGCTGAAGATCTATTTGAGGAGCCTTCGCCGATGGAGGAAGAAAAATTGGATGAGTACGTTGAAAAGTAAAACACTACAATGAATTGTGTGCAGAGAAGAGAACGAGGAACGGAAGCTCACTTGCGGTCAGAACATTCTCACCATGCCTCAGTCAGTGTTCAAGAATAGTGGACCTCCAGCGAAGGAGGACGAAGTGCCTTCCGCAGTCAGTATTGACTTCGGTAGGACAATGATTGCCAGATCAATCATGATTAGCTGTGATCACCTATGTATTTGTATTGATTGATTTGCAGACGGAAAGCAGGGTTGTACGGGGACACTGATCTTGCAATACGATGGTTAGTCGTATCCTTCGTCCTCAGACAACACGGGCCAGAAGATCTTTATTGGCAGTCACAACATGCGCGTGGTGTTGCGCGCTATACACTGATAAGAGAGCGCGGCTGCGCAGCAGCCGCGCCCCTCTATTACATCGATTGGGGTCATACACATGGCCAGAGGGGCCGTGAATAGAGTGCATTGATGCATACGCTAATCCGGACCATCGCATCCCACCCCTCTAACATGATCACGCCCTCGAGATCTAAGCAATGCACAACACTACAATATGACTTTTCAAGATACAGGTACAATGAGCGGAGTGATTCATGAACCTAACGGACTGAGCAATAGTGTACAACTGACGACGACTACAAGACAGTGTACTAACTAAATGGCTCACCGCGACCTGTCCCCGTCTACTCTCCTATCTAGGGGGACGGTGCTCGCACGGCTTCGCTCCTTGGCGATCCCTCCGGTCGGTACCAGGGGTGATGTGGCGAGGGCTCCTTGGCTCTGCTCGTCTCTGCATCAATATAGCTCGGCGGCAATGGGACTGGGGTCGTATCACTCGGAATATAGTCAAGTGTGGCAAGGAAAGGGGACTCGGCACGCGTGTTGGGACACTCACGCGGCTATTCTGGTTGGTTCAAGTCCAGAATACGGGTGATATAGAAATAAGGAGTTGGTCAGTGGAATGAAATAATTAGAATATAGCAATGTAGACTGCAGGCCAATTTTATAGACTGCAACTGGCGTTAAACGATGTGTCGTGGTACAGCGAATAACAACAGCACAGCAAGTTGTCGATAGCCATCGGGAGAAATCGACCAGATGGGACTCACAGTGCTGCTCCGTTTGTCTCCGGAGGAGTGTAGATGGTGGCTCCGGGCGGACGGAATGCGGGTGTAGCGGTACCCGAGATCTTTTCCAAATTACAGCGACGTTGAACAGATGGAATACAGTTCAGACGACGTGAATTTGGCAGGTAGAAGCTCCATGCAATACGATGGTTAGTCGTATCCTTCGTCCTCAGACAACACGGGCCAGAAGATCTTTATTGGCAGTCACAACATGCGCGTGGTGTTGCGCGCTATACACTGATAAGAGAGCGCGGCTGCGCAGCAGCCGCGCCCCTCTATTACATCGATTGGGGTCATACACATGGCCAGAGGGGCCGTGAATAGAGTGCATTGATGCATACGCTAATCCGGACCATCGCAATCTCAAATCGACACGTTATCACAGCCGCACATTGTATCGATGCGCAACAAGATAGACTGCAGATTGTTAGAAGGTGTGCGACTTTAGAAAACGATGTCTTCGAATATCTTTTGAATCGTTATCCGATCTTGTTGTCATGGCAACTGCGAATGAAGTTTCGGAGGGACTGACAGCTCATTTAGCCGAAGCGGGTTGGAGTATCCCCGCTCAGACCTGTACGGAATCCGAGTGACGACTGGAATCCACTCCAAGAGGTCGACGTCTGGGAAGCCGGATGAAGTGAGGAATGTGGTGGAAGTCGCGTATCCCATCAAGTACAATGACGGACGGAAGATATACCACATACCCGATATAGCGATATTGCTGCTTGACTCGGTCAGTAACAGTAAGATATTTGACAAGACTAAGCATGAAAAACCTTTCAGCCTGTGATCAAATCGCCGGCATGCATACAGTCAGCAGACGAGCCTCGTCCTAGCAAAACCATTCTATCCGCGGGGTTTGGAAGAGTGTCGCTGAGTGAGTATATTGCTAAGTACGTACATCCATATATTTCCCACTTTTTCCCGTTTTCCGTGCGTTTTCCGCGTGGAAAAAAACTCGGAAAACCCTGGGAAACCCCGAGAAAAAACCGAGAAAACTCGGAATTCGTTTTCTGGACATCATTGTCCCTTTTTCCAGAGAGCGGTGTAGCGCGTTCACACCTCTCACTGGAAAAAGGTCGTGGAACAATGCTGTCTGGGAAACGGTTTCGAACGGTTTCCGATTTTTTTCCACGCGGAAAACGTACGGAAACCGGGAAAAGGTGGGAAATGTAGTGATGAACGCAGCATATATGATTACGCAGTGACTCTCTTTTAAACTATTCAAAAAGCAATAGCGAAAAAAGTTTCGAAGAAACTGTTCGCTATTTGAGAAGTTGTATTGCAGAAGGTGCCAAATCTTCTGTGATGCGAGTGGAGAAGCTTATGCTAGCAAGAGACTGCGAGGAGGAGAGCCACAACAAACTACTCGTCTGTACATCGCCCGTGGTGCTCTACGGAGTGCGTTTTCATATCATGATTGCTCGATGTCACATTTCCCAGGGTGATTCCGGGAGTGGCATCATCTGGAAGCACGCCAACACCAGTCAACACATACTCGGAGGAGTGGTGATTCAGGTATGAGAGGCTTTGCTTCCAACGAGACACCTACATTCGTTCAGAGCAACAACCCGCACTCCAAGGTGCGTGGAATGATCAATGTGTGCACGGATACGCAGTTCTTCGACAGCTGGATATGTCTTCTCACCGGCGTATGCAATCGACCGCCCGAACCAGACACACTCCAAAAGGTGGGATTGAAAACATTATCTGTATAAAACCTTTATTGTAGATCCCAACTCTGAAATGGATCAGTGGTTTTCCGGGCGACGGTGACTTGTGGCAGATCAAAATCATTCAGATTTCGAAATAATGTTGTTGAATATATAATATAAACTATTTATATTTCCATTAGATGACTGTTTTTAAAATATTGGCACATTTTTGATGAGTAGGCGTACATATGATTCGAATGACGGGCAAAATGATTTGAATGTCAGTACATCTGGTTTGCAAGAAAACACGAGAAATCTAATGGAGTTAGGCGATGAGCGCAGACAACTATTACTTCCTAAATTGAAGAAGAACTCCGGGGAATCTCCCCCGGACCAGAATTTGTTTTAAGACTCTCCATTGTTCCTCGGAGTTCTCCTTTAGTCACCTATCTTCAAAATGCGTTGTTTATTTGTAAATTTGCACATCATACGAAGAATGAGAGCCTATACTACTATACTTACTGGAATAGCCTTTCTTCTGATGTGGTGAGATGCGGAGCGGTTCAGGGAACTTGTCAGAGCTGGATCTGGCGGTTTCCCGTCGTCTCAGATTCGTGCATCATGACTGGAGAGTTTGGACGTCTCTCACACGTCATCTCTTATACAATATATATGTGTCCCCACATTCCATACGTTTAATTTCGTCTTTGTCTCCGCCAGTACCCTTGAGCAAGGCGCGGTAGTAGCTCATCTCGTTTTAACCCACCCACACACGATCGTATTATCTTTCTAACGTCTTTGGTTTTTCTGCTATTTGCACAATTAAAGCACCCATAAATGCGACAAATTGAATTGAATTGAATGCTGGTAATTGTTACAACACTCCCACGGTCGGCCGGTCATTTTGGTCTCCGAATGAGCGAAAACCAGCGCCTCGCCTCATGGTAAGTTGAAGGGCGTATCAGCCAGTGAACGGATTAATTCAAGAGACGGCCGCTCTTCCACGCATTGCGAAGAAGTGGGGATGCGGGTGATTCAAAATACACTATCTTTTCTATCAGCGGACTGATGAATTCGTCACTTTAATAAACATTTCACATAAATAACGAAAAAAGAGTATAATACGTGAAAGATACACTTATAACTTGTTTGATTAGTGTTTGGCGGGGACCTTGCAAATGAATGAGTCAGCCTGCTTGGAACAGTCCCAGTTGTTCCACTTGTGATAGCTGGCGTCGTTGAAAGGAGCAGCGTCCGGGAAAGTCTGGAAAAGCGATAGAGAGTTACAAGCCTCCGTCACGTGCAGGACAAGAGAACCCACAGCGCGAGACATATTTCCACATCACTTTATCATTTATCAATCAATCAATCATTTCCCACCTGCACGCAGTGTTCTGTCTTGGGGTTATCCGGCTGGTCGGGCTGCCAGTTGTAGTAGTCCACCTCAACATGCCATTATCCACAGTATAGTCGGCACACATTAAGCGCCGTTAGCCTGTATACCGACAACTCTCAGTCTCTCGCATTCTATCCTCACCGGCGTTCCGTCACTCCACTTCCAGAACTGATCGTCCTGGTCCTGGTACATCCCGATCCACGGCTGCCCGGACGCCCAATGGGAACTGCCCGTCTCCGAGATACCTACCATCATCTCTCTCTCTCTCTCTCTCTCTCTCCCTCTCTCTCTCTCTCTGTCTCTCTCTCTCTCTCCCTCTCTCTCTCTCTCTCTCTCTCCTCTCTCTCCCGTACACTCACGGTTGATGAATTCATTCTCGTCGTCGCTGTGTATGCTGGCCAGTTCTCCTCCATTCTGCTGGCACCACGAACTCGCTTGGTTCCACGTATATCCGTCGTCGTCATCCATGGTTTCACGCTGTGAAACGTAGCGATGAAATGTATCGGATAGTACTTACAAAATAGCAGCTGTCCGTCGGATGATAATAGTCGCCAATCGTACAATAGCCTGGCTGAAACTAAATGGCGTGACCAATTCGAGAATCCGCCAACGCACCCGAGTAGTGGTTGGAGGTGTAGTAGTGGTAGTGGTGGCGACAGTGGTGGTGTGTGTGGTTGTGGTGGGTGTGGTGGTGGTTGGTGTAGTGCACTGAGCACAAGGGGGGCAGGTGGAGAGGCTGTGGAGAGGGGGAGTGCCGCACACATAGGGCATGGCGGCCTGCAACGTCCCTGTGAGTACAGTCCCCCACCCACCCTCTCACCCCGCAGTCACTCGCGCGCCACTTCCCACTCCTCGTCTCTATCGAGACACACTGCCCCACCGAGATGTCCGGCTCACCTAAACAGTTTCGATAAACTCATATTAGGATAATCAATACATTATTATAATTCGTTTCAAGCTACTCACCATTGGCCCACCTAGCGTAAACCACCTTTGTCCAGTCGACCCACATCCAGCCAACCTGACTGTACAGGTCACTCCCGCCTATCCAAAACGAATCCGTGGACAGAGGGAAGAAGCGAGGCGCCGATTCTGGAACCAGCAACCAGTTGTAAAGATAAACGCGCGGTCATTCTCTTTGAATACATATCAGAAGTAAGAGACGGACCGTGAAATAAAAAAAAACCATGTGTATGTGAAACCAATTGACGAAAACTAGAACACATTGGTGGCCATATGGGACGGAACCATTGTGCAGGTGAAAACGAGACAATCCAGGACCCAGTCACTCACCAGTCACCAGTGCATTGTCGAATGCTCCGTCGATTGGGGTGAGATGGCCTCTCATCGAGACACAGTCTTGCTCGGCATCGATGAAATCGAGGGGAGTGGAACGGAACTGGAATATACAATACAACTATGATGCTAAAGGGACCTTCAGATATCGCTTCTTGAAAATTCTAGCGCGAGCCTTATTTCAACCCAAAAGAGAGGGCGCTGCGCGCCCTCTCTGATGTAAATATTTTTAAATACACTATATCTATTATTATAATACATTAAATCAATTATCTAATGCAGTACTCACTACAAAACACTTTCCGGTGTCCTGATTGTAGACTCCATTGTGTGGGCACTCCTCCGCGTTGCCAACTATAGCTGCAGTCAAGAAGATCAGCGGCAGCCGCATGCTCGTTGATCAGCAAAATGCCTTATCCCCTTATCTCGATACCCATTTTCAGTCACCTTATCGTTTGCTTATCACCAAACTAGCATTTGAGCGGTGCTCCAATTAAAAAAAACATTCGGCATTGAAAGTATTGTGTATAACACACAACGTTTCCAACGTTTATCATAATAAAAAAGCGAGTTCCTGTGTATTAAAGATGCAGGACCTATATATGATCCGCCTATTCGCTCTTCCCTGCCCGCTCATCGGCGCTTTTCCGACGGCACTCGCGCGAGAGAGCAAGAGAGCACGCGAAGAGAAGAGAAATAGAAAATGAGCGGTTTGCTGATAGTTTCTGATCACCGCGCGTAGAACTAGGTCCTGAAAAGTAGTTCACAGGTAAAGAAGACAAGTGAATAAATAAACGAACATATACACAGTGTGTTTGTAGCAATCCAGCGTCGTGATGTGATGGGTCCTCGGAAGAGACGGCCCTCTCCCCCTTCTCCCTCCTGCCCTTCCATCACTCCCCCACCCGCATTCCTACACAACCTGGGCAGACTACAGATACGGTAGGCACGGTTTGAGACTGTAGTTGTAATGCTACTTACTCTTTCTTTGCGGTCACGATCATATATCATATCTGTGTTTCAGACAGCGTCAATCTGTGAAGACGTTCTTCTCTGTTCCGAATGACATCGATGCAGACATGTTCGAGAGGATAGCTAGTGAGGTGAGAACGGGTGTCTGATTGTCTATGTTGTAATATTAAAACGATACAAACTTTGTGCACGCCTTCAAAACGACCAATCTGCATTGCAAAGTGGGTTGAATAGGAAATTTTGAATGCACGCTGAAACGTATGTGTTTTTGTGCCCCGATTAATCAGCAGGAGTGCAGGGTGGGCGTGTTATATGTTGGTCAGTTCGCTGGTGATATGTCTTTCTTATTGTAGCAGCACCGGAGCGGCGTTCGGAGGGCGCGACGCCACGACGTCAATGCCATGATACGGTGTGCACTGCTGCAGGTAAATCACACATCCTTCCATCCATCCACATTCGCTTCCCCGTTGACAATAACATACAACTCATGCAAATTTGTCTTGTCATGGTATCATCTTTAGCAGTATTTTCCGGATGCTCCTTTGTTCGTAATCTGACTCTGTGCCAGTACTAGACCTGATAGTGTACCCTACTCCCTTCCAGGCATGCGAGTGGGCGCAGTACACTGTGCCGGGCTTCCGAGAACTCGAAGAGGTGCTACAGGCGAGTATCTCTCTCTCTCTCCTCCTCCTCTTTCCTCTCTCTCTCCATTGTTAAGTCTCTCATCTTACCAATAACTGTGTAGTAAACAATCGAACAAATGAACAAATAAACAACCAAAACAAGTTACAAGTAAACGCCCGTTTCAGCGCGGCTTCCTGCGTGAGTATGCACTGGCATTCATGCTAGTGGAACAGGGACAGATGAGTGCGAAGCAGCCAGACGAGAGCCTATGGATACTACAGGTAGGAGAAACTCTTTATCCCTCTCTCCCTCTCTCCCTTTCTCTCTCTCTCTCTCTCTCTCCCTCTCTCTCTAAGATAGTCTTTCAGAACAACACGTTCATGTGTGCTGACTACGACCGTGGTCTCCCGATCGCCGAGAGATGCCAGCCAGAAAACAGGGCAAAGGCTAAGTATGTCCATTATTAGACTATTGTTGTTGTTGAATTGATACATTTTTCAATCCAAAACATTAATTATATTAGTGCATGATCTGATTCCAATAACTTTCTTTACTCATGAAACGTATATCATATTGCATATATATTTCAGGCTGCACCCCCTTTTCGTGGAGGAGTCACTGTGTCAGGTGAGTGTGAGGGGTTGCGAATCCATCGTCAGTATCTTCCACACTGCCTCTAACTTTTGAAGACACTGCCGACGACCTGACAGGACAGACAGACATGTTCTTCATTCATATCGATTGATTGATTGATTGATTGATTGATATCCGAACAGAACACAGCTGGAGTGTTCACGTCTCTCCCTTGCAGGTCGCCTCCCCCCTCCGCTGGTTGTGCATCGATGAGTCAGAACTCGCCGCACTCAAGACCCTCGCACTACTAGCATGTCAGTGTCCTTGTATCTTGTCCCTGCCACTTTTCACATTATACTTCTGATTCTCTTCTTTACATAATCCTTATTATAGTATTATACTTGCTCGTTCACCCTTCTTCTGCACTCATAACTGAGTGTAAGAGTTCTCTTGATGTGGGTTTTCAGACCGCTCTCTGCTGCCTCCCTATATGCATACAGTGATGGATCAGCTACATGCACAGGTAGGGGGGGGGGGGGAGAGAGAGAGAGAGAGAGGAAGAGAGAGAGAGAGAGAGAGAGAGAGAGAGAGGGAGAGGGAGAGAGAGAGAGACTTGCTTGTCAGACGACGGACGCTCTATGGCGGCATTGCGGCCGGAACGCCGAACGATTCGGTGCCATACTTCTACTCACAACTAATATCAGAGTGAGTAAACAAGTAAACAAACAAGTAAACAAGTAAGTAAACAAACAAGTAAACGAACAAGTAAACAAACTCTTTTCAGTCGACCGTGCACGTGACGCACTCTCAGACGCGGGTGTCCGACCTATTCGGTCTCATGCACTTCGATCCACTCGTCAAACACGTGTTCCTATCCTGATCGATTATTAATCAAATATTGTTTTACTTCGACTATTCATTCATCCTCATATACTAAACGTGTGCTTACTCTCAATTTCAACTCGCTGACCTCAAATCTCAAATAGATGACCGATGTATGTTCATTCCAAATGAACATATACTAAAATTGGAACAATACAGAGAAGATTAGCATGGCCCCTGCGCAAGGATGACACGCAAATTCGTGAAGCGTTCCAAAATTTTTTATGGGGTGGCTAGCGCAGTGGATGTGCGCGCAGCTATCATGCGGAAGGTCCCGAGTTCAATCCTCTCGGCGGCCAATGATGTACCGCTAGTCACGGTGGAGTGACGACCACCCTCACAACTTTCGTGAGCCTCTAGTCAGAAGTCTGTGACGTCATCTGATCCAAATTCATTGCATTAATTGATGGACCCCTTGTAAGCAGCTAGCGATTTGTACTCGAGAGCCTTAGGTCAGTCCTCTTATTGGCTAGGTCGACGGTTGTATAACTTGAAACTGCTGATAAACAAACTTTTTTTATGTACATGGCGCGAATTGATCATTGATATGTACATGTACATGAAAGCAATAAACAATAAACACGACTCTATGAATAAATGACTTTATTGTCTCGCTTTCACCATTTTTCATCGAAAGTTATGTTTGCTTGTTTCTGCCTTCTGTGAGCCTCCGACAGCAAATCGCGGGTTTTGGCTAACTGAAAACGGAAATCATAATCACAATATTTGAATTGCTAATCAAAATTGTAATTATTCACCCCGATCTCCTTTGTCTCTCCGTGTTCCATGTCCTCTTTGAAATTCGCGTAGAATAGATCGAAGAGCTCTCCGAACAAAAAGAACACGCGTTCCATGTCCAGATCCGAGAGCGAAACCTGATTGGTTTACGATTTACATTCTAATATTCTAGTAACACTCTGAAACTCTCACCTTTCTGTACCCGTAGTTCCTTCTGATGAGTCTTTTGAGTGCCTCTCGTTCACTGATGGTCACATCCAGACCCAGCTCAGAAAGGTCTTCAGCAAGGGAACTCACTCCGAGATACTCAACAGGACGTGCATGACGTCATTGTTTATCGATCACGGTACGCACCTTTTTCACAGCCTTGAGATATCTGCGAATGAATGCGAGATCGCTGATGGCTTTCACAGTGTTCAAGGAATAAGTGATGCCTCGAATTGGAACACGTGGTTTCACCATAATAGAATCTCTCTGAACCGGCATGGTCCTGTAGACCGCAGTGGAGTTGATCGGAACGGCAGTCTGAACAGTGGGAACATTGGATAATTGATCTATTGCGTACTGTCGACGATGTCATTTGTGTAGCCGTGGTAGTAGAAGGTGTGTTGGATAGAGTGGAAGGGACAGTCTGCGAGGCTGGAGCTGCAGACGACAGTGGAAGGGTAAGGGTAGGTGAAGGAACAGAAGTGGGCGTAATAGGCAGAGATGTTAGAGTAGTCTCATCGTCCAGGTCATCTGAGAGGAAGCGCAGTCTCTGCACTCCCATCTCCTCATCCTCCTCCTCCTTCTCTTGTTCAGCTACAGGCGACCTTGTCGTTGTCGTCGTCGTTGTGAGCTTTGTCGCGTACCTATTTTTGAAGTCATATATATATATATATATATATATATATATATATATATATATATATATATATCACACGGTCTCTGTAAAAAGCGAACTCTCGATAAACTAGAAAAATCATAGTCACGGATTTTGATGAAATTAATTTTCCTGAGGTTTTTGAACATTCTGAACACATCCTGCGCAGTGGCTTAGTCCAAAAAAATTTTTGGTACCAGATATGGTATACGGTACCCCAAATTTGCATAATGACCCAAACTCAACTAAACTTTGATCTGAAGGTGTCATTTTACTCGTTACATGATTAGAAACAAGTTTATTATTGAACATTTCCGCATAATTTCAATGATTAAAAAATTATAGTCACAAAACCGAAAAAATTTCTATTTTTCCATATATTTTCTTTTTTGAAAATTTAACCGATGTCCGCCCAGTCCAAATGAAAGCAACGTTATATTAAGCAGATTATGACGGTCATTTTCAGCTATTAAAATCAAAAATCGAAAGACACCTTTTTTGGGAACAGCCGCTCAAAGTTGGTACACTCCGACATTCCTAGTCAACAAAATTTCAACTGCAAAGCATTTATCAACAAAAATTGCGGGGATTCTTCAAATCAAACTATTCAAATGTTTATACGTTATCTCTAACACGATAATTACTTGTAGTAAAGTAAATCACTCATAAGAACATAAAATCGTTAACGTTTTGCGATGATTGCAGGTACACCAATCGGGCTCTTGCATTCATTCCCATTTGGGTATTTGCCTTGCGGACAATACTCATACGAACCAACATTGATGTTGGTTATCGATAGCTATTTGATTTCCATCGATAATCGAATGCGCGGCAAATAAGGACCAGCTTGTCCGATAATGTGAGATTCAACTGACCACAGGAAACGAATTCTTAAAACCACTCCACTTAATGTCAACAGTGATTCTAAAATCCGTGTAGCCTACTCCGTGCAGGCTCACTGTTTCTCTCGGAGGGATACTTATCTACGACAGTCTTCAGCTGAAAATCTATTATCAACTCCGGACTAGGGTCGCAGTGACCATGATTTGGCTGTTGTTTCGAGGTCCACATATTCCATAGTCCTGAGGGGGAGTGAAGTAGAAAAGCTTTGGTTTTGTTTCGTACTAACGTACTCCGGAACTCCGGTATTCTTAATTCTTTGCGCGGCAGGCGCTTCAGCCAAGGCCGAAGCAGGCTGATCGCCAATGGCAAACTTGATTACTTGATACGAGGAAGTGAGCGAAGTATAGCTACTTTTTTCAAAAGTATTTTGTTATACATATGTAGGTGATTATTCCAATCTTGTGGATTTCATCTTGGTAAGCCATCATCTTGGACTCCATAAGATTAAAATGTTCTATTTTCCCGCACCTGAGATGACTGCAGAGTGAGACTTGCTTGGCATTAAAAGATCCTGAGAGAGAGCGCAAGAGAGAGAGAGAGAGAGCGCAAGAGAGAGAGAGAGAGAGAGAGAGAGAGAGAGAGAGAGAGAGAGAGAGAGAGAGAGAGAGAAGGAGATTGAAGTCGTTCACATCTCGATTATTTTTGATTCTACATCTACGGACAGATCAAAGTGAAAGAGGTTGGGTTGCGTACAGGATACCGCATGCAAAACAACGCAAGCTGGTTCTTAGTTGCCGCGCATTTCGATTATCGATAGATAACAAATATCTATCGATTATCAACATCAATGTTAATTCAATGTTGGTTCGCATGAGTATTGTCCGCAAGGCAAATACCCAAATGGAAATGAATGCAAGAGCCCGATTGGTGTACCTGCAATCATCGCAAAACGTTAACGATTTTATGTTCTTATGAGTGATTTACTTTACTACGAGTAAATATCGTGTTAGAGATAACGTAAAAAATTGGATTGGTTTGATTTGAAGAATCCCCGCAATTTTTGTTGATAAATGCTTTGCAGTTGGAATTTTGTTGACTAGGAATGTCGGAGTGTACCAACTTTGAGCGGCTGTTCCCAAAAAAGGTGTCTTTCGATTTTTGATTTTAATAGCTGAAAATGACCGTCATAATCTGCTCAATATAACGTTGCTTTCATTTGGACTGGGCGGACATCGGCTAAATTTGAAAAAAAAAGAAAATATCTGGAAAAATAGAAATTTTTTCGGTTTTGTGACTATAATTTTTTAATCATTGAAATTATGCAGAAATGTTCAATAATAAACTTGTTTCTAATCATGTAACAAGTAAAATGACACCTTCAGATCGAAGTTTGGTTGAGTTTGGGCCATTATGCAAATTTGGGGTACCGTATACCATATCTGGTACCAAAAATTTTTTTGGACTTAGCCACTGCGCAGGATGTGTTCAGATTGTTCGAAAACCTCAGGAAAATTAATTTCATCATAATCCGTGACTATGATTTTTCTAGTTTTGGTCTAGTCTGTGGAGAGTTCGATTTTTACAGAGACCGTGTGATATATATATATATATATATATATATATATATATATATATATATATATATATATATATATATATATATATATATATATATATATATATATATATTCTTCTCTTCTCACCCAAGTTTCGTTTCTTTTTCGGTGAATTCGCTCTTCTGTAGGAGTTGCCTCGCGAAAGTTTTCTTGACGAGTTCCAAAACAGACTTGATATTAGTCTTCGAACCCTGTAACTTCATTTTCTTTTTCTTTCTCTCTTTTTTTCTTTCTTCCACTCTTCTCTAGTATATGTAAGTACTTCTTGATCCTTTTTTACGCTACCACTTGGAGTAATGTAAGGAAGTGCTCACTTGTAAAGTGTTCTTCGAGAAAAACTCCTACCCTGGTTGCTTTCTGGTAGAACTCCATGTTATTCCATGTGCTGAACACTGTATCGATTGACTGAAATAAAATAATCGATATCAAAACCAAGAACTTATCAATTGTCCTCTTGTCATCCTACCTTTGCATATAGGAACAGTGCCCTATCCAGATTTTCGGTAGAAAGCACATACGCAAACCCGTGATTGCGATAGCTGCAAAATATTTTTCTTTAATATTTTCTTTTTTCATATAATCCACTAATCTTTTTCAGCACTTTGAGAAATTGCTGAAGGAACTTGAATTTTACGGATTCTCCCTCAGAATCCCTAATCACCATATGACCACATCTATCAGAGAAACTGAACTCTCCTCTCTCTCTCACACATCACGAGTGCGAGAATCGCATCATTCATTTCAAACAGCGCTTCCTAATTAGGAATGAAGCACTAAAGCACTAGCGATTGTGATGTGAGGGACACTGGTAAACCAATATAACACGAACGTATGTGAAGTGCAGTCGTTTAAGAAATGTGACTACGCATTTCTTTCTTTTCTCTTACACAACACGTATACGTTATGTGAGGAAGGAGGGGAAGACAGATGTTGTTTCCGATGTTTTTTGAGTGGGCTCTTTTGTGAGAAGACGACACTGCACTCTATTCATTCCTGCAGTCAACCGAAACGTGTCTCCTCTCAAAACGCTCGCCTTCCTTTGTGACATTACACTCGTAAATATTATTTCATATTATAGAGATGTGAATAATTAGATGATTTCATGAACATGAGGTTTCTCGTCTCTCCCCAAACACATCTCGTTCCTTCTCCACTAAACGATTGCACTTTCGTGAGTATGAGATGGATTGCGTGGCTTTTTCCATTGCTCTCAACGTCTTTTGTCTTCAATGATACACTTCAATTAGTGCTAAATATGTACATAAACATAACTATGCGCACGATTTCTTAATGCAAAGGATTCCAGGGTTATTGATAGCCTTATAAGTGATTCAATGGCGTTCGATTTCTGAAGGGGTTGTTTTTCATTTCAATATGCAAAAATGTGCATCATCACATTTCATATATCTGCTTATTCCCACACTCAATAACTCCATAAGCGAATGTACTTTGTGTATGTGTATTACTCTAAGATGGGGAAAACAAACAAATGAATGGAAATCGGATGGAAGACAATTGGGAATTGTAAACGGAGTTGTGAATAGTTCACTACACTCACCCACTTCTCCTCAGTCCTTCCGCTGTCTCCCACTCCTTCGACTCTTTCGCAAAAGTCGCTCGAATAGAGGGCGATGCGTGTAGTTTCAAGTTCTGTAAATCATTTTATACATTGGATTAATGTATAATAATGAACTTACTTTGACCATGGCAGCTAGTGCTTCTCTCACTGCGCTGGCGTCCGTTTTCAGCTCATTTTTGTAATCTTTCGAGGTAAAGAACTCCGGATTTTGCATTGTGTAGAATGAACTCGGACTCTGAGATTAGTCATATTATGTTTTTAAAAGATTATTCACCGATGTAGCCATCAGTTCGAGAATGCGAATCGGCTTTAGCGCCTGAAAAAATGCAAATACGGCAATTGCAGTGATAAGTGATAAGTCTGATTGTTTACCGCTGACTGAAGGATGAGCAGCAGGAAGAGTATCTTGGACGTCATAGAGTCGATATGATGAAAATGTGATCCGCTATCACATGATTATCATCTGTCGAATTCGTCACGACGCGATCGGAATATCTTATGTTCTCGTGTTAGTATTCCCCGCTCGCTTCTTTCGCTAACGAGTGTTGCATTGGATCTATGTATGAGTATGTATGAGAGAGAAAAGAAGACGTCGTGGGTGGTCCAATCATGCAAAGTGTCGGTGGTTCGAGCGGATTAAAAACGGTTGTTTATGCATTGCTTTAGTCATGTAGTCATCCCGCATAAAAATGAAGATTTATCATTCATCATGTCCGATTTTTTGATAAAAAGAACAAACCGAAACATTCAGTTTTTTTTTTGATAAAAAGAACAAACCGGAACAAAATGGAATCCGACACGTACAGTTTGGTACATTGCTGAATACGCGCAATTGGCTACTTGCGTGGGTGGGGTTTTCTTGCAAAGAACAAGCCTTTGAATCGAGTCTGTTTTGAGGGAAGCGCGCGCATGCTTGGCCGGCCGCATCCTCTATTCTCTCTCTCTCTCTCTCTCTCTCTCTCTCCTCTCTCTCTCCCTCCCATCTCCCTCTTCCAATCTTTCTCTCTTTCACTTCCTCTCGCTTCCGTCTTCTCAGTCTCTGAACTGAACCCATCCTTTTTCCAAAGAAGTCGTTGTAATCAAGAAGAACGCGGTCGTAGCGCAATCCTCGTATATTGCTTGAAACAGCTATTACATACAGTGTTCCCTTTTTTACTCCAATCTTCTCTCTCTCTCACACACACACT
Source organism: Rhabditoides inermis (assembly GCA_963966185.1). Taxonomy (NCBI): domain Eukaryota; kingdom Metazoa; phylum Nematoda; class Chromadorea; order Rhabditida; family Rhabditidae; genus Rhabditoides; species Rhabditoides inermis. The sequence goes on from CAWZYM010000160.1 coordinate 22,601, forward strand.
CTCTCTCTCACCTTTGCTACCTGTTTTTCACAGATTGAGTTGGCGTCACAAAAAATATTGGCACAGTGTAGATTAGCTAATGGATGTTTTCTCTTTCGATCTCTCTCTCTCTCTCTCTCTCTCTCTCTTTCTCTCCGTATTCATCCCTAATCTAATCCCTTGGAAATATGTTTTCTTTTCGGAATTGCTTCTTGGCAAGATTTGTATAAGAGGGATGTGCAGTAAGTGTGTAAGTGATTGCATATGCTGCTCTAAGAGTGACTGAAACTTGTAAACATGCGCCTGATGCTGTCGAGTACATATAACATCTAATCAAATGCTGTTCGAATCATTATTGGGAAATCTGTACGCTTACAGTTCACATGCAAATCTGCGCATTGGATGTAGGATAGGGGCAGATGCGCCATTCACATTTCAATCTCTCCTCCCCCCTCTCTCTCTCTCTCTCTCCCTCGCTCTCTCTCCTCCCTGTTCAATGAAGCGATTCAAGCTCTCTCGATGTATGAAACCCCTTTCTATATTTGTAACCAACCGTAATTATGCTTTATGCAGTAATAATTGCAGTCGCGTCATGGCTTCTGTGAGCTGGTATTTTAGAGTGATTTCCTCGGCTTCCTTTTGTGATAACCCAATCATTTTATCACGGTCATTTCCAGTCTCTTCCGTGCATGTTCCAGATATATAGGATATGAGTACATTGTATCCTCGCTCGCTCAATCATCTACAATCGTAGTATTATTAGACTAGTATCATGTGGGAATTGTGGTCTTGCTCAACAATCTAAAATGTATTCAAAGAGTGTTTATGTGTAATGTGTGGAATTTCTTATTCAACTTACAATATCGCAGCGGATTTAAATGGAATGCTTGAGTGACTACTGGCCCGCCCCCGCTGACCCCGCCCCTTTGGTCGCTATAATTCGCGTCCCGCCCCTCGCAGGCCACCACTAATCCCCTGCCGGTGTGTCTCCTAGATTCCTCCCGTTGTCATGTCATCCGCACATTTCTCCGCTCCGTTACGCTCCAAATTACGGGTCGTTCATCAAACTTGCGCAGTTTACCGCACTGCTAATCGTCGGACCACTTTATTCAATTTATAGTTGTAGTGAGGGTATACTATTCTCTAATCCATAGTGCATAGTGAACCGAGTATGGCAATTACTGCTTTGCCTATGCAACGTACTCGTTTGCGAGTCGAGATTGTAACATGTAATCTCTCCCTCTTCTCTCTCTCTCTCTCTCTCTCTCTCTCTCTCTCTCTTTCTCTCTCTCTCTCTCTCTCTCTCTCTCGTTAGCATTCAGAGAGCTGCATTCTGAGTCGAGAGTAAGGTATGTATGGGTACACCACATAAACATGTATCGACTATTCGCGAATCACATTTTTGCCTCTTCTTCGAAAAGAGAATCTGCACCGGAAGTCGACCCTCAAATCTCGTATGTATTTCCCTTATTTGCATTTCCGCTCTCTCTCTCTCTCTCTCTCTCTCTCTCTCTCCCACCCTCCTTCCCTCTTCAGCAGTGACGCCGGGCACTGTTTTGATAGGCAGCTGGAATCCTCTCTCTCTCTCTCTCCGTTGATATCTGTCTTACATAATCGTAATAATCGTCTTTTCTGTCGTCGCATCTGTGCCTCTCGCCTCCATTCCTCTATTCTAATTGTCATTCATCTACTCCACCCGGAAACCGACCTTTGCGAGAGAGATTCAAATGCAATTGAGAGGAATTGGCGCGCTTCCCTTTTTTGTCGTCTTCCGCGTGTACCGAGGTCGTGTCGCGGACTGACTGTTATCTAAATATTTCAGACATGCCGTACTCTGTGTTCAGTGGCGGATCGAACGAGACGGACGAGTCTACTGTATCCACCGCGTCTTCCGGACGAAGGAACACTCGGAACCACCAGACCAAGGAGAACCAGGAGGGAATCGATCTGGTCAGAGATATATCGATTGATGGAAAACTATGCAACTATCATGAAACCATTGAGCAATATGTCTCATTTGCCAGTCCATTGATTCTCGCGCGCTCTCTCCAATTCTTTAATCGTGCACTTGACTCGATTGCCGCTGCCATCTGGAGGGAAAAAGAGGGAGGCTGTCAGCTCGTATACCGTAATCTCCTCCACGGATTTGTGTAATCCTCGCATTAGGGATAGGATATGCAGGTAGACGTGGATATGACACAATCGAACGGCGGGCGAAAGCCAGTAACCAGTAATTAGCAGCAATTACAATGTCATTCATTGTCGCGTGCTTGCAAGGGGGTTCGGAGAGCAAACGAAGCTTATTGCTTGTTGTCGCGAGCTTCAAGTGTTGCGAGTTGCCAATGATCATTGGCCCAATATCCACCCATCCACCGCGATATATATCATGCAGCGAAATGCAAGTTCGAAGCGTATTATTGTATTACTAATTACTATATTTCCACATCCGGAATATGGTTTTTGCGGAGTGATGAAACCCTGACACCTGTAGTGTTTATTGCGCTTTTGATGGGTTTCCCAATAGTGGAGTGTGGAATTATGAAATAGCGAGAGGATTGCAGCAGCACGCCTATCTTTGACCAAATTTGCAAACACTTTCCCATTATCTCATCTGCCCGCTTTCGTCTCTGCCCTCTCGAGGAGATGCACCCTCTCACTCCTCCCTTTTCTCTGTATCTCTCTGAATCCCCACTCTCTCGCCTCTCTCTCACTCTGCCATCGGATCCCGGTGGATTCTCGGAGCGTGTGAATGTTTCATGCTGACCGCACATTGAACACGCCCTAATTATCTCCGCGCTCTCTCGTCCCTACACACTCTCGCGCCTCCCTTTCTGTCTGACCCTCTCGTATCGCGCACTCTCTCGTCGCGCAGGTGGCATATGGTAATGAGCTCAGGAATTGGAAATGCAAATAATAACAAGTCTGGTAGGGTCAGGGGACATATGGATATTGAAAAATGAAACAATGAATAGTAAAGTGGCCTGAGCAACTCATGTCTGCGATGGACGTAAAGATAGGGAGATCGGTGAAAAAAAAACATAGTGGACAACGTATATAAGTGTTTTGTTGCAGAAATCGGCGGACCGGGCACAGGCTTTGTTCTCCCAGAAGGAGCGGGAGAGGAAGGTCTCCACTGGCACACTCAACAGACTCATACTCGTTGCACAGGTTCGCATCTGATTGAATTCTTGTCGATAATTGTTTACAACTTTAGCTATTTGTTCTCATTGCTTTTGTTACGCTCGTTGCACTACTGTATGCTTCATATCATTATGATTGTGTTGCGTTTGATAACGCGTATTATACGCTTTCAATATTGACAGAGTTTCTGAAGCCGAAGCCTATGGTTTTTCCTAAATAGAATACAACCATAAACCATACCCTCATTTTGCCTCACCGCCAACGAATGTTCGGTCATCGACAAGAATCCTTCCCGAGTAACCAGTGAGGCGGCGGGAAGTACCCTCATGTGGAAGCAGCTATGGCGCGAGGAGATACTGATTGGCATGGAAGCAAAGGAAAACCCGGAGCTCTACGCGTCAAGAATGGTCCAGGAATGATTATCGATCAAGTGTCGTCTTCCCACCACTAACCTCGTCAGCCTACCTGTCTTTCCCCGGCGTTAGCCTATTATGTATCTAGCATCTTAGGCACTACTGTATGCTGCATATGATTATGATTGTGTTGTCATATTCAGATATAACGATTCCGGCATTCCGGATAAACGATTGATTGATTGAGAGTGACAACGAAGAAACGCTTATTGATGAATGATGACTTTTGACATGTAGCACCAGGAATCCAGGATGTAGTACGGCTGGCAAACGATGGAATACGAAAACGTACGATTTTTGACTTGAGTAAATGATAGTTTTTTTCAATGTCAGGCTCTGGAATCGGAGGTGGACAGCCGACGGCAGACAGACATCTCAGGGGGGAAGGTCGTGTTCAGCATACGCATGGCAAATATGGTACATCTCCTCTCTCTTTCTCTATCTCTCTCTCTCTCCCCCTCTATCTATCTATCTCTTCCCCTCCTCTTCCCCTCTCTCTTTCATTGTTTTTATCTTTGCAGATTCTCCTAATCCTCGTCAATGCCCTTCTCTTCTCTGGACTGGGACAGTACTTTGATCCGCGCAACGGAGGGCACAAGGTTTGGACATCTAGCCCCGCCCACTCTAGCCCCGCCCACTCCTTTCCCTTGCAGAGCCTGGTGTTGACTCCGGACAAGTGGTACTACAACGAGTCCGACAAGGAGATGCCGGCTACCTTCGATCAGATGAGACTCACAGGTACTGCTTACTAGTTTTGCTTTATGGTTTGTAATGAAACAACTCAACTCAACTCTATCATTTAAAGCGTATAATAAAGCATTATAATATTATAAACGTATGTTCTGTTCAGGTCAGTTCCTGGCAGGCACATTCACAGTGTCGATGCTGTGTGCGACTGTCATTCTGCAGATCATCCACCTGTGCAAGTCGCCTATATCAAGGATCACTGTGAGTGGACTGCACCATTTCCCCCCCCCCCTCTCTCCCTCTCTCTCTCTCCTCTTTTCCTCTTTCTTCACCTAAACAAGATCACAGGTTTTTTTTTACATTTCTGATTATACAGTTGAGAGTATTATGTAGATATTATTAGTGATCACTGTGTTGTCGGATTCGGTGGTTTTTGTTTGTGTATTTCGAATTGGTGTTTGGAGCTCAAATTCGACGACATAGAGAGGGAGAGAGAGAATCTCGGAAGGAAAGTGGAATATGAGAAGAAGAGATTAATTATTATCGCTTGAGGGAACTAATAACCGGGAGTCATGCTATGGAGAGAGATGAAGATATCGATGGAGCGAGAAGAGAGAGAGAAAGAGAGAGAGAGAGAGAGAGAGAGAGAGAGAGAGAGAGAAAGAGTGTGTGTGAGAGAGAGAAATGGGGAGAGAGAGAGAGAGAGAGAGAGAGAGAGAGAGAGGCTAAGGATTGTCACTTGTAAGAGGCTTCCATAGAATCCCATTCAATTGTGTATGCGGAAGTCACGTAGTGTCGGCTACTGTTGAATATTCTAACATTTATCACAAGTGGCATTCGATGGTATGATACATCTCACATGATAGAGGGGAGGAGGGAGATGTTTGCATGATATCGAGTCATCTGCAAGGATTAGTGCTGATTTGTGGATCAAAGGGCGCCGCTCCCGCAAGCATAATGCATAATACCTTCTCCTGACATCACAAAAACCAATATCCGCCTATAGAATAGGGACTAATAGGAAAATGAGAGGGCAGGGAACAAATCATACAACATATACATACCAGGATAAATGCAAGGGATTCATGATTCCTTTTCAGAGCATGTGCTATTCATTCGGCGCAGTTCCATTCGCACTTTTCGTCTTTGGACTAGAGATGCATTACAGGTAAATGAATCTTTGGGTCAATCAATAATCAAATGTATTTTCAGTGCGTGTCCGTGGATCGCCGACTATCATCGACAGATTATGAGCAAGTGAGAGGGAGAGGGAGGGAGAGAAAGAGGAAGAGAGAGAGAGAGAGAGAGAGGTAAGCAACCTTTTTTCCAGCAAGTTCCTTGGTCGTAATATCAATGATTTCGCGGTGGAATCGCAGTGCGGCATCAACGGATGGGTGCTGGCAGGGGTGAGCACCGTACTGTATTTTACTGTATATCAGTTTTTTAAAGGTTCTTATGACTAGAGTCCATATACTGTATCCATTCCAGATCTTCTCTCTTCTGTCGTGTGGTCTCTTCGTGAGTGAGGGACTGATCGCTGCCTTTTTCCGATCAGAAGCCAACTACGAATCCAAGCTTGTCGAAGCGCTTTTGTGATCGATATCGCCTAGATGATAGATCGATTTCCTCATTAATTTATTGATCAATTGATTGATTGTGTAGCTAGTCGGTCGTGTTTCCCCCTTTCCTGAGTGGTTTGGGTTTCCCAGCCAGCTGCACTGTACATACACAATAGCACGGATGAATGTGATTGATATTTGATCTCAAAACTGGTTCATGCATATTTTCAATGCTTACACGTCTTTTTTACTATGTGTTATATATTCATATACGAGAAATAAAGGTTATGTTATGGATCTTGCGGACATGCACGATGCACGTATTACACGGATAATTTGTAGGTTTTCTATATTGCATAATAATCAATCACTACGACATAATAATACAACGGTGATAAACGAGGTGATACGTGTCAGAACATTATTGCGTATGGTAGTCACTTACTGAATTGAGCGAGATGAGACTTCGTATCAATGTTGGGTGGCCGATTGAGAGACTGACATTACTGGACAAGGTTCCGTGCAAGGAGATACAACGACAGACGGGACTACGAGACGTGCTGTGCGAAACAAGAACAAAGCAGTGGAGGTTCGCCCGCTGCCGCCAACCGACCACACCAACAAAACCACTGAGAAGAACCATAACAAATAAGTACGGAAAATAGAAAAGAAACTTGTGTAATGAGTGCGAACAGACTAACAGCAGACACAATGAGAAGTAAACATAACGGAACTGAATATATTCATTTATCACTCGAAACACGTGGTCATATCCTTATATCTCAACAACAATTTAGTAGTGATTAACAAACGGTAATATATGTATAGAATCAACGGAAACCTAATCACGTAATATTCACTACGGAAGAACGGAAGGGACTCGTCTCACACAGACTCACACAGACACAGCGGCACTCTAGGCCCCGGGGAAGGGCATTCTCCTAGGATGGCGCATCGAGCGATCCGATAACCGCCAGCAGGTGCTGCTTCCTCTTCTCAGCCGCCAAGTCGAGGTGCGCCAGCATTCATAGGAGACACAGAATGACGTCAACTGATTCAAAGTCTTTACTTTCATCGATTAACCAGCAGCTAGCGACTCAGGTCAGTCTCCTTATTATCTTACTGGTGTAACTTGAACCTGCTGATAAACAAACATGTATATCGGCTCACCTCGGCGAGTAGCGCCCTTCTGGAAGTCGCAGAGATCCAATCACAACTAAACACCGCAAATGCACCCACCCCCTCTCTCTTCTCGCACTCACTCACTCATCCGCCGACTGTCCCTCCTTGCTCCTCCCTTCCTCTCTCTCTCACTTTCTCGCACTCACTCACTCATCCGCCGACTGTCCCTCCTTGCTCCTCCCTCCCTCTCTCTCACTTTCTCGCACTCACTCACTCATCCGCCGACTGTCCCTCCTTGCTCCTCCCTCCCTCTCTCTCACTTTCTCGCACTCACTCACTCATCCGCCGACTGTCCCTCCTTGCTCCTCCCTCCCTCTCTCTCACTTTCTCGCACTCACTCACTCATCCGCCGACTGTCCCTCCTTGCTCCTCCCTCCCTCTCTCTCACTTTCTCGCACTCACTCACTCATCCGCCGACTGTCCCTCCTTGCTCCTCTCCCTCTCCGTCTCTCACTCACACGTCATTCGTCGACCGTCCCTCCATGCGCACTCGTACCCTGCCCAGCAGCCAGTCTGGGTCGCTCGGTAGCGACTCCACCTCGCCTTCCCTCCACGTCGCCACGCCGTTCTCCTTCACCCTGCACTGCACGCGCGAGCTCGCCTGCAAGCAGTTCTGCCCTCGTAGTCTATCACCCCACATGTACATGCCTTCAAGTCGGTGAGACACAGCAGTCGGTCGAACCTAGACACAAACACCGTTTCCTCATCCGCAGCCACGTCCATCACTCGACACACGCCCAGCGGCTCGTGACTGCAAATACTCGTCCATACCACATGGTCGCAGAGATAAATAAATATTGGGCGTGACCAACACGGACTCATCCCGCGCCGTCTAGTCACGCCCATTTCAAGAGGTAGCACTCACGAAGCGACGACGAGAGCCGGCCGCCATGTCTCCTTGCGCCTGTAGTAGACGCGCGTTGCAGGTGCGAGTGGAGCGAGTCGGTCGACGGGCCGATCCGCGGCGAGCTGCTCATCGAGGGTGAGGACAGGAGGGCGCCAGCAGAGAGACCGCACAACGTCCACATGGTTGTCCACCACAGCAGCACGCACACATCCCAGCGAGTAGAACTCAACCACTACATTCAACAACACGACAATGAGAGAGAAACAAACGATATATCACGCATCAGGTCAATCAACAATGTACCAAGCGAGCATTGCTCGAAGCAAGCCTTTACACCCACTCATGTACCTTGGTCTTGTTGCTGTAGACGTCGATCTCCTCGACAAGGAAGCCCTTCCTTACCAGCGTCCTTCTAGCAGCATCGATAAATCGGCCGAACGCACTGAGCACCGCATCATTAACACAACTTTTCACATAGCATGCAATGCAAACCTCCTTGTCACTGGCTTCGTGTCCTCTCCTCGGTGAATGGTCATGCCCTTGTACACGCGTCCTATCACCGTCAGCAGGTCGTCTCGATTGAGCAGCTCGAAAGGCGCGTGAGCCAGCGCCTTCGCCAACGTCGCTTCCGGCTGCCAGGCCACCTATAGACAACTCATTCAACATTCCCACTAGCTGAGTGCGTCACCTTGTAGGGCAATGTCGCTGATGCGGGAACAGTCGATTTAAACTTAGTACACAATTTACAAAAACGCAAACGGTTTCTGTTGTTAAATCCAGAACAACAACGAAAAAAATGCCATTCACATCACATATAATATAATCATCAACACCTTATATTGTAGCGGACCATTAAAATTCAACTCGTATAACTTATCCAGATAACATAAAGTCAAATCAAAGTAACACTTACGGAATCTTCACAACAGGAAGAATTCCGAGCGCGACAGGCGCCGTACTCGACGAAATAGAAAGAGCAGGTGCCGGCGCGGCGGAAGTAGCGGGCCCGGGAAGAGATGTAGCAGGGGCAGGAACAGCGACAGTTGCGCCCGCAGCCACAGACACGGGAGCGAGAGAAGGATCGGGGACGCCGGCAGCATCGTTGGAGGCGGATCCGGCGGATGCAGCTGAGGCGGCCGACGAAGTGACGGTGGCAACAGCAGAAGGTGCGGCGATAGCCGCGGGCGGATCAAACGGTTGCACACCATATGCCGCGAGAGCCGACCTCAGATTCATCACACACAGCTCGACTCGGTCGTCAGAGGGCGTCTTCACTCAAACAAATCGTTCATGATCATTTCTACTCGTTTTATTACCATACTCAATTGGATACCACATACCACAATCGATCAATAGAAAGTTTCATAAATAACAGTTTTATTACAAACAAAACAACTCGCTCTGTCTCCGTGAGAACAAATGACTAACCGTTCGTAACCATCTGGAGCAGCCGGTGGTCCAGCTTCTTGATGTTCATGTGCATCCTCACGTCGTACCCTTCGCGAACAGACTCAAGCAGGATGTCGGCGAACTTGGCAACCTTACGGAACTGAAAAAACGCACATACTCGAAACAGACACAACTATCACAAACAACAACAACTATATGATCATTAAACTAACCCAATCGGAAGAGGTGGAAGGTGAGCTTTTGCAAACTCGTGCCATCTGCTGCTTGACGAGTGCGATCGCTTTGAGCGCCGTCGACGAGTCCGGCGATAGCACGTCGTCCCATGTTGCAGACGGATCATTCGACCACGTGATCATGTCATCCCACACAGCCCTCGCTGAACGAGCACGTATTATATCACGCCTAGCTCTCATACATTGCGACGCCAACTAATCAATAACGTTAAAAGGACAATATTTCATAGCAAAGAGTTCTCACCGGCCGACTGCTGCCAGTTCGTATACATGAAGTGGACACTGCCACAGTAACGAAGAAGCAGGAAAGCAGAGACAAGAGGGTCTTTCACGAGCTTGCCCAAAGCGCCGTTTATCGTCTGCAAGGAAACGTAACTGGTGTTTTTTCATTTACCCAACATCTAATGTAATTTTCTATCGCCATTGTTGCCCATTACAATAACGATTGATTAACTGTTCGTCACTGACCTTTACGTGTTCTCCGCCCGAGTAGTCGGTGAGAGCAGCGATGACGGCCGGCAGAGTGAACGCATGGCGGCTGTTGGCATATCCACTGCTATCGAAGAGATTGAATCCGGCAGCAATGAGGAGCGACAGATCGAACTAAGAATATCAATACATAAAATTTCGTTTCCTCTCTTATATTATCAAAACATAACTCCTCTCTGAACGTTTTACCCACCACCAGTCTGTCAAAAACCTACTCAATCACTCACTCACTCGATCTCAACTCACCGTTGACTGATCGACAAGAGGGAGAAGCTTGATGAACCGGTCGATAGACGGCTTTCCTCCAGTCGACTCCAGATCCTGGAGGAACGTGTACATCACCCTAAAAGAATTGTTACGACTCAAAAGTTCAAATCACATGTGTAGATCTCTCACATGGCGTTTACTGTGCGTTTAAGCGGTGGCGTCAGCTTCTCGCCCTTCTTGAGCACAGAGGCGACCTCGAGGAACTCAGAGTCCGACAACACAAGAGCAGCCGCAGATGCTTTGCCGAAATGAAGACTGCATTATGTTCATACTTACACATATTGTCAACCCGACAAAAACACTGTTTACATGAAGATATTTACATGGTATAGATCATTTGCACGATACATAGCAGAGCACACCCGCAATACTGATATGCTACAACTTGATTATGAAGAAACACTCACACTGATTTGTCGGCCGCTTCTAAGGCCAAAACCAGGTGAGATGCCTTGTCGGGCATGATGAGGCACCCTATGCATGCCTCTTAAAGTTCGCTGACAACTCGCTTCTCGTTTTTTTCTCGCAGCTGCCTTGGAAACTCGATAAGGTAGTAAGAACCAATGTTTCGATTCACCTACAAAAATAATAAACATAAACGAGAGACGGATAGAAACGATCAAAGACGCACTCACCTGGAGTGTAGATATCATACAGTGTAGATAGATCGGCAGCTAGCTGCGCATCCGGCAGCGTTTGCAGCGAGAGCTTCTGAAACATACAACATACACATTTTATCTAAACAGAGAATATATATAGTCTGTGACGCCAGAACGCCACTTACCGGGTTCGAACGAAGTGCGTACCAGCCACGAAGAACGTCAATGAGAATGTTGTCCACGCCGTTCTCCATTCGAACTGTCTCCGCCAGTTCCACTAAATATGTCAAGTCAACCTCTCATATAATCATGTACCTTAACAAAATCAAAACATGTCACGTTTTCGAATAGAATTACTCTTCCAGTTTTTAATTTCGCAAAAGATTGACATTTGTCTTATTCAAGAAACTTGGTTAGACAATTCAAAAATACCTGATGGCTTTTTTAATCACAAAACCTATAATTTCATACGGAAAGACAGATATTTTGGTGAAAAGACATGTGGTGGCGGTATTCTTGCACTTATCAAAAAACAAATCAAGTTTGCTGAGATTGACACTTCTGCAGTCAAAAATAGTGATTTTGATTTAATGGCCTTTGATATTTACACGAAGAAACGCATTTTAAGGATCATAAATGTTTATCGACCACCTGACTGTAACGACAACGACCAATTAACTTCACAACTATCTAAATTGGTTACACCTAGTACTCTAATTGCAGGCGATTTCAATTTTCCCTCTATTGAATGGCAGTCTCTTATGCCACCTCGCGACTTGAAGGCGCGCCACTTTCTCGAGTTTTTGAACGACAATTGTTTTGATCAGTATGTTGATTTTCCCTCGTTATGGAAAAACGAAAGTACAAACATTCTAGATTTGATCTTAACAAATGACGAGTTTCTAATTCAGAAAATTGTTAAGACTGAAGCGTTTCATAAATCAGACCACGTTAGTGTGCTCTGTTCATTGAATATAGCTGAAGATGATTATTCAAATAATGTAAGTGGCGGCCAAAAAGGTATCACCTTTTGGTTTTTGCTCTCTAAAACTATTCAAATGAAATATAGAGCTCCCATTTTTTGCACACTGTTTTCTGATCTCCATTCTGACCTAATATAACGCTCCATGTCGATCCCCCTCTATTCTACCGGTTACTGTAGGCGGATTACTGTATTCACAAAATCATCATTTTCTCGTTTTTAACTTTGAAAAACTCCTGTGACCAAACCACACTTCCAAAAAAGTTCTATTCACTTTTCTCGAGTAGAACCATTCATTGAGCATCCGAAAAACACTTTGATTTCATATCAAATTGTTTATTACCATTATTTAAAGAAGCTTCAAAAAAACAACATCAAAAATTGCAAAACTCTAGATTCAACTAAGCCTAACTGTACTATAAAATCATATACTGACCCGAAACTCACTCAGTACTTTGTCGGGTGTCCTTTGTTTTTAATCACGGCCTGGCAGCGACGGGGCATCGAATCTATCAGCTTTTGAAGGGTCGCGAGGTCGAACCTCTTTCATTCCTGCCTGATCAACGCGAACTTCTCGTCTGCATTCTAGACCCGAACCTTGCGAGTACGCCGATCGAGCTCTTCCCAGAGGTGCTCGATGAAGTTGTGGTCCGGCGACTGGCTTTTTGACACTATGACTCTTCACTTGCCCTTTTTGAACACGTCTCAATAGAGGATGGTGCAATGGCAAAATTGGGCATTTCTATAAACCGACCTTGATGGGTTTAGAGGACTTCTTTTTTCATTGTCTAGCTGCAAGACGTAGTTCTGACCATTAGTCTGCCAAACAATAACTCGGAACACTCCTCCAAGCACATCAAGGTCGGTTTATAAAAATGTCCAATTTTGCCATTGCACCATCCTCTATTGAGACGTGTTCAAAAAGGGCAAGTGAAGAGTCATAGTGTCGAAAAGCCAGTCGCCGGACCACAACTTCATCGAGCACCTCTGGGAAGAGCTCGATCGGCGGACTCGCAAGGTTCGGGTCTAGAATGCAGACGAGAAGTTCGCGTTGATCAGGCAGGAATGAAAGAGGTTCGACCTCGCGACCCTCCACAAGCTGATAGATTCGATGTCCCCCCGCTACCAGGCCGTTATTGTGAACAAGGGACACCCTACAAAGTACTGAGAGAGTTTCAGACAATTATATCATTTTATAGTATAGTTAGGCTTTGTTTAAATTAGAGATTTGCAATTATTTGATGTTGTATCTTTACTGCTCATTTAAATTCAAGAAATCAATCATGTAATATGAAGTCAAGGTGTTTTTGGATGCCCAATGAATGGCTTTACCCAAAAATAGTGAGTAGAACTTTTTTTGAAGTGTGGTTTGGTCACAGGAATTTTTCAAAGTTGAAAACGAGAAAATGATGATTTTGTGAATACAGTAATCCACCTACTGTAACCGAGAGATAAGAGGGGGATAAATTTGGAATTCGATATTAGGTTTGAATGGAGTCCAGAAAACAGTGTGCAAAAGATGGGAGCTCTATCTTTCATTTGAATAGTTTTAGAGAGCGAAAACCAAAAGGTGATACCTTTTTGGCCGCCACTGTACTAAACCGCCTCAATTACAAAAAAGCTAACTTCGAAGAAATAAATTCTGAATTGGCAGAAATAGATTGGTTAGCTCAACTTTCTTCTCAGTCAGTAAATGACAACTATGCAACTTTCACAAAAATTGTAAATTCTATAGTCCAGAAATTTACCCCAGTTATCAAATCACGGTGTGAAAAGAGTGGTTTACCCAAATCCATTCGTGATCTCTACATTCGTAAAAGAGAATTGTGGCGAGTTTATCACCATTCTACTACGGCTAGAGCAGAATACAAAAAGTTATCTAAGAAGATTAAAAAAGAAACAAATAAATACTTTTCCAAAATCGAACACAAAACAGTAGACGAATACAACGGTATACTCCGTTATGTCAGAAGTAAATTAAAACTCCCAAATTCAATTCCAGCTTTAGTTTCTTCTGATGGAGCGAGTTTGTCTGATGGTGACAAAGCAGAAACGTTCAAAAAACAGTTTCAATCAGCATTTACAGTGGATAATACTCAATCGATCCGAAACATGGACTCGAAATCCCCAGTATCACCAGTTCTCCATTTAGAACCATACGTCATATACCATTATTTAAAGAAGCAACCACTCAAGTTTTCGTTTTCGAAAGAAGGGTTGAATCAGTACATCCTTAAGAAATGTGCTGTTTCACTAGCGGTTCCGTTGTCAATGATATTCACACAGTCTATATATCTATCCGAATTGCCAGATGATTGGAAGATAAGTTATGTTATTCCAATTCACAAGAAGGGAATTAAATCCAAGCCAGAAAACTATAGACCAGTTTCTCTCACTTCTCCAGTCTGTAGAATGTTTGAGAGAATCATTGCTGATGCTATCTATCAATCCGTTGGAAATCGTTTTGCTGATGTTCAATATGGTTTCTTGAAAAAAGAGATCCTGTGTTACTCAGTTATTATCCACAATTAGTGATTGGCAAGCTCATTTAGCCCAAAAATCCACCATAGATTGCATTTACTTCGATTTTCAAAAAGCTTTTGATAAAGTAATCCATACTAAACTCCTTTACAAGTTGGACAAATTCGGAATTGTACAGAATAGTCCAGTTTATAACTGGATTCGGGCATTCCTATCTAACAGAGTGGCCTACGTACGCATAAACGAATCCCTCTCTAGCCCTTTTGATGTAACTAGTGGAGTTCCACAAGGATCAGTCCTTGGGCCTCTTCTCTTTCTGATTTTCATTGACGACATAGTAAAATGTATGGAGGAAGGCACCAGTTGCAACATGTTTGCAGATGATTTGAAAGCATACTCTAGTGATCAGAACTCTCTTCAAAAAACAATAAATAACGTGGCTGAGTGGTCTCATAAATGGCAACTTCACTAGCTGAAAATAAACTTCAAGCTATAATATTATTCTGGGAGATAGTTCGCGAGATTACGGTAGAAAATCGATCTACCCTCTAGTCGCATTCGATCTACCTTCTAGTCGTGAGGAGACCCAAGCGCGCGCTTTCAAACGATATTATCGATCACAGAAGCCGGCATGCGAATCAAAGAGGCCGCGCCACACTTGAGCCTTTCCCGCGCTGTCTGACCTCTCTCGCTCGAAACTGAGTTTCGCCAACTGACCCCGGCTGGCAATAACAGAAACTATTCTCCAGGCGGCGACTATATAAGTATAAGAAATAAAAATACTCCCAGACATTACAGTATCAAAGGTCAGCTTATAGAAAACGTTTCCACAGTTCGAGACTTGGGAATCAACATTGATTCTGATCTTAAAAAATTCTCAGGTCACATTGGAACCATAACAAAATCCACTACTGCTAAAGTCAATCACATCTTGCGTGCATTTTCCAGTACAGACACATCATTATATGTGAAATTGTTCAAGACTTATATTCGCCCTTGTCTTGGATACGGTACAGAAATATTTAATCAGCCAAGTAATAGCAGTCTGACAAAACGCTTAGAGACACCATTGCGGTATTTCACAAAGGAGGTTTTCAAAAGATGTAATCCATCTTTACCTATACCATCATATCCAGATCGTCTTGCACTCATGGGTTCGCAGTCATTATATGAACGTAGGCAACATAACGATTTAGTAACCTTGTACAAAATCCTTACAAACCGATTACATTTAGATCAAAACCATATTCCAGCCATTCATCACTCGAGATACAACACTAGATCTCACGAAAAACAAATTGCGATTCCTAGAAATAAGTATAAAGATGAAAAGTTCTATTTTAATCGCGTAGTTAAACTGTGGAACAACCTTCCGTTCAATCTTGACAACGTATATTCAATTTCCGAAATGAGAAAACTATTGTCGAATTGTGACGTATTAATGTTTGGTCAACTCCCCTACTTTTTGTAGACTTATTTTATCTTTGTCGTGTAATATGTTGATGTTATTAACCTATCATTTTTGTACGTTTTTTTATGTAAGTAACGTGAGGGCCCCCCAATAAGTAGCTGACCACTTGCACTGGTCAGCCTAGGGTTAGCCTTGATTATCCACATATTTTTTCATGCTTGCCTTTTATCGTTATCACTTCTCCCTTGCCGTGGAAATAAACACTTCAATGTACACGGCCCGGCGCGCGTTCACTGATTTGCGTGAATTTAAACGCACGCGACGCACACGCAAGGCGTCTCCTATGTTACAGAAAATCATGCTCATCGTCATAGTCGATTTCTGCGAGACCGCTGTCATGATCATTTAGCCTAGTGGCTAGCGAGCGCGGCCAGTGATCTGTTCACCGCGGGTTCGATTCCTTTCGCTGGCACAAGTTTTGCTAAATTGCTTGAGACAACCGCGACGCGGAACTGATGCGTAGCGTGCGTCTGAGTTTACCAGCCAGTGAACAAATGAGTGACACTACGGCCGGGCCGTGATGTAGACAACGACATATAATAATTATTAATATTTACTTACATTTAAAACTACCTACCACCTCTTACCCTCTCTCTCTCCCTCATTTCTTTCTCATTCTTTCTACTTCTAGTTTTGATTTTCATCCCAGCCAGCACTGACCAATCTGTCCGATGTACTTCATCCTGTGCGGGGCGAGGAGTTCAATCTTGTTGAAGTAATTCCCACCAGGATAATCGTCCGTCAAACCAACAGAATTCTGAAATCATGTAAATAAAGCAAGAAAATACTTTTTTTTGATTATACAACCCGATTCCGAAACGACAAAAAAAGAACAAAAAACTAACGCGGTATATGTTGCGAATGATGTCAGAGGCTTTCAATCCTTGCAGAAGATGACCCGCGTCAAAGTACAATTTCGACAGAGTGCTGAAATACATATACACGTGGAGTACACATCTGAGTATATCAATATATTAACCATTATTAAATTCCATGTAATGGTCGACTTGTGCTGCTTGATTCGAGATATAAACATTCTGATTCTGTTATAGTTGACTCTCACAATTACTAATTAAAAACTTAGCGAACTCCTTCGAAACTTGAAACATAAACACACGCGAACAAGGCAAACGGAATTAGTCAAAGGCAAGCGTCAAACACATATGTGAAGGTATAAAAGATAAAGGGCAATTATAACTCACGATGACGTGAGTGCCGGCGAGGCGGAGCGTGTCCTCAGAAAAATCTCAGAACGCGCCCCACCCTCAGAAAGATCCTCACGTCAGAAAGAGGCTTTTTAACATATAGCGGTTTTTGATACACAATCGAGTCTGACCTTGCCTTAACGCGCACGCTGTGGAGCTACGAAAGCGCAACACGGACGAAGAATGTGATTACACCAACAAAAACCACGATATGTTTATCTTTCAAGCTGTCCTATCCGTTAAGAGGACAGTCAAAAACATGAAAGCATGCCGAATATACACGCAATGAACAAGACAGCCAGAAGATAAAGAATGGTATATAGTCAGAGAGATGCAAAAAAATCATTAAACCTATACATACACGGATGGTTGGAGAATACATTAGAAACATGCGAAACGGGCAGAGGATCCAACCATCACCCACGTGGCACGTCAGCGATGCGGTCGCGGCGCAGTCCAATTGGACCGTCAGCATGCCGTCGCCCACCCTCACCCCGCACACCGCCTTAAGGCCCTTTTATACTCGCCGCACCGCACGGTGCGACATGCGTTTCCCATAGCAAAGTGCAACCGCACGCCGCTATGCGTCTCGCCGCGCGGTGCGTGCGGCTGCGGCTGCGTTTTGCACCTTTCAGACTCGCCGCATCGAAAACGCATGCGTTTTGCGTTATTGCCTTCCCGCGCGTGCGGTGCGGCGGAGTTTCTCAGACAATTTCTGCCGTATGCCGCGTTGCGTTTCACGATGCGGCAAAGTAGTTTTTGCTGTTTTCCGCATGCGTTTCAAAACGCAACCGCACCGCAGTTGCGTTGCGTTTAGTCTGAAACGCGCTTTAGCCCCGCCCCCATCGCGCCTGCGCTGCCCGCTGCCACCAATCAATCGATAATTCTTGCAAGTAAATGCATCGCGGCGCTGCTCATGCGAGTGCAAGGTGTAGGTGAAGGGCCATAGTAGGCAGTCTTGGTGGTTCCAGAGGCAGAGTAACCAGTAGTGGTGGTTCCATCAGAAGCAGGGGTGGCAGGGGTGCTGCTCACCCCGGGCACGGCGGGTGCGGGGGCGGCAGCCGTCCACGACTGGCCCTCCTCCGGAGCCACGCCACCGCATTCCACAGTCTGGTCCCGGGTCTCGCACGACTGCTGCTTCTTCGCGAACACCTTTACAAGCCATCGTCAGTACCAGACAGTATACCTTTCCACTACCGTCTCCCGCACTCACCAGATCAGCGGGGCACGTGAAGCGGTAGGTCTTTCCATGGGAGCACACGATGAACTCGTTCGAGAAGCCGTTGGCATACGCTCCGTTTGTCCTGCAACCGATCAATACAAAACCAATACGATCAATTCCAAATGCCACTCACCTGTCGGCACAGGTGTCATCTCCATCGACATACTGCGCCGGCGCGCCCGTCACCGTCACCTGCTCAGAATAGGTAGGAGTCGACGGCTCGGAGGCCACAGTGCTGATTTCTCCCGCGTTCTCCTCAGTAGAGGTGGCCGACTTATCCGAAGTGAGCAGCTCCTCCGTCGTAGTCTCCGTTCGACCGACTCTGTGGTGAAGCCATACCGTCCGGTGGTCATTCCTGTTGTAGTTCCGACGCCGGCTGTCGTACACGATTCGTGCGACAAGGATGGAGCCATTGGAGACAAGGTACTATAGGCGGCAGGGTACGGTATGATGGTTGTGGGTTGCAGTGCTCTGGCATCTTCTCGATCTGTTCGAATGGAGTGGCGAGTGGGTTCGCGTGCGCGCCCGGACTGGTGTTCAACTTCGACATTGGAGCGTGCGACTATAAGGCAAATGTGGCTGCGTGCGCCGGAGGAGCCTCTGATGACAGCGGTGCGTTGATTCTGGTTTGTATTGGGTGCTTACCCTTTGTTTGCAGTGGCGCCTACTGGATCCACCAAGACTGACGAGACCGCTCCCACCAATGTGTATGGAGAGACGATCATCGAGGAGGAGCTGACAACTGCGGCCTCTGACGATGGCTACACTTCTGCCTATGCGACGTCTTCTGACTATGCCACGGCGCCTTCTGCCGATGCCACGACTTCTTCCGAAGGATCGGAGACTACCGTGGCTGACGAGGCGCTGACTGACGCGTATGGATACCCTGTCGTGCCCAGCGAGACCACAACTGATGCCTCCACTGATCCCACTGGATCGACTTATTCTGTTGTTCCCAGCGAGACCACTGATACTTCTATCGATCCCACTGGATCTACTCTGGCCGCGGATGGAGTGACTACCGACGCCTCTTCGACTGGATCCCCCTACGGATCGTCGTCATCGTCGACGGATACCGGAGGCAAAGAGAGAGAGAGAGAGAGAGAGAGAGAGAGAGAGAGAGAGAGAGAGAGAGGGAGAGAGGGAGGGAGAGAGAGAGGGGGAGAGAGAGGGGGGGGCAGAAGGGGTGCGGGAAGAGGGGGGAGAGGGGGGAGAGGGGATAGTAGTGCAGTGTTAAAAAATATTAAATCGCACCTCAGCGTCTGCTTTGCTGATCTCCGTCTTATGTGTCACAGCAGACTGACGTCCGTGCTTGGTCTGTAGATGGAGTAGCAACGCCGGCCTGTCCAGCAATTTCGCATCACAGTCATTCTCGCAGCAAAGCAGTTTCCCGGGTGTACGCAACGGAAGGGGGTCGTCCGCGGAACACTGCTGCTTCTTGTGGTTTAGAATCGATCGACTGCTCATTGCCTTTCCGCATCCAACGCATACAGCCTAAATGTAGTCAGTTTTAAGGGTACTTTATATGAAGACACTCACTTTCTGTGAGTTGTGCTCAGATTCATTCCCTGGCTGCAGTGCCGTCGTCGCCCCCACATCCGGTGGGTCAGCAGCACCGAGGTCCATCTGATTATATTTTACACGAATGCCTACACCTTTAAACTATATGGACATTGATATACAAATACAACATAAGATAATTAACTGAAAATTCTGATTACTGATCTGTCCGGAAGTGATCTGAGACGTTTCCCGCCAAAATTTATCCGTGAAAACCAGAAGTGATGGTATCTACATCTGAAATGCTTTTTTATCTGAATTTGTTTTTTGTTGTATGTTTATTCGTCTTGTACGGTTAAGAACAAATGTTTCTGAGAAGAATGATGAGTTGTTTGTATATACGTAAACAATAAAAAAAAATTATTTTGCCCCAATGAGAACACTCTCTCCGTCTCTACTCTCGCCCTCCCTCTGCGTCTCTTCGCAGCGGAAATCTGATTGCGATAGAGCGTGAGCTAAAGTTTTACAATGAGAAAGTTTTTATACATGTGCTTTTGTTGAATTGGGTTGACACAAGCAGTGACTCTTTGCGCAAGTACTTTTAATATATAATCAATTACATAAGCAGCTATCGTCGAACAACAAGCACCGCGGGTATTCATGACATGAGCGTTCAAACTATACACATTCTCCAAATCAATGCCCATCCCGCCCGCGTCACAACACCACCCGACTAGGCTGGTGAGAGTGACTGAATAGACGAGGGTAGAGTGCCGACCTACCTCGCCTCTCCCTTCTGCCTATCGTGCGCGCTGATTGGCGGGCGGGCTGCAGATCGGTTCGGGAGTGTTCGATTTGGCGGGAGCGGGGGGCGGTGGGGGCGCATAGTGCTCGGCTGTTGTCACTCGTCCGCCCTTGTGCACTTCTCGCCGGCCGCCCCCCGATCGCGCCGCAACCATGAGGCTGTTGGCGCTATGCGCCCTTTTCGTCGCCGCCGCGACCTCCACAGGTACGTTTCACCGTGTGTTACCTTTTTATGTGGTACGTTCAGTTATGCTTTGTACTTGTGAACTTGCCCCATGAGATAGAGCGGAAATGCTTACATTGCGCATTTGATTGATTATTTCAAAATGGCTGCGTGCTCTTCTCTTCCTTGTTGTTTTGTCATCGTTTATCGATTGTCTACCGGCTGCCTCTAGTGACACTCTCGCGCCTTCTTTTGTCACTACTTATCGATCGGCTGGCTAATAGTTGATATCACGTCACTGTTTGCGTCTCTTCCTCATATTGTCCTCATCATTTCATCAATTGATAGTGTGATTGTAGATGTGTGTTCGTCCCGTGAGGATGGGCTGTTCGCGGCCGGGCCATGCGCCCCCTTCTTCCACTACTGCAATGGGGGCGTCGCCTCTATCGTCAACTGCACCCAGGGACTCTACTACAACCCCGACGCTGCCAAGTGCGACTACGACTACAACATCGCCGACTGTACATGTACGTCTCTCTCTTTCCCATTGGAAACGTATCATAACCGTTGTGCGTTTCAGTGACGACTACGGTGGCGCCGTTCGACTGCTCTGGCCGTCGCAATGGCATGTACGCCGAGGGATGTACCCAGGAGTTCTGGTATTGTTCCGGTGGAGCCGTCGCTCGCGCCAACTGCCCAGGAAACCTGTTCTTCAACGCCGACTCTCAGCGCGTGAGTTCTCTCTTCATTCAATCATTCACGGATTGTTCTATCATCGATTAATCGATATTTCAGTGCGACTACAAGGGTGCCATCACTGAGTGTGGCGGACAGGCATTGCCTTCTGGAAACGACACGGATACTGAAGAGGGATACGGTGGGTATAGCGATCGATGATTAAGATCATCGAATTGACCCTTTTGCTTGCAGCTCTGAAGATCAACGGCTATCTGCCTGCTAAGGAAACGACTACTCTTGCATCCGATGATGTTGAGAGCACTACCTGGGAGTTCGCTCAGCCCGAGAAGCAAGGAGGTGCTGATATCTGCATTCATTCATTGTAATGGTTTTCGATGCAGACTGCGTGGACAAGACTGACGGCGACTTTGCCGTGGGCTGCAGCAGCACGTACCTGACGTGCACGAATGGCCTGCCCATCTACAACAAGTGTCCCGCTGGTCTCGTCTTCCACAAGGTGCGTTTAGGAATTGATACTATATACATATTTCAATCAATCAATCAATTGGTATCTTATCCATTATCACGTTTAGGACGGCTACTGTGACTACAAGGAGGCTGTGAAGGGATGTGAGGCCGCCGCGGACGTTCCGTCGTCTACTACTACTACTCTCCCTCCTTCCACTTCTGCCTCGTATTTGAAGCAGACTACTCGTATGTACACCAAGCCCACCGTGGCTGCGACGACTGCCGAGGCTACGACTGCCGCCACTGAGTCGCATGGTGCATCGCTCGGCTGGTTTATTGATTGATATTTATCGATTCAGGTATCGACTGTTCCACGCTCGCCAACGGCCTATACTCGAACGGATGTGTGTCTGGTTTCGTGGAGTGCACGGATGGCGCGGCCTCTGTCCGCCAGTGTGGCAACGGACTGGTATTCAACTCGGTGCGTGGAGAGATCATTTATCATGTATTGATTGATTGTTTAGAAGCGCCGCTATTGTGACTACGCGGAGAGCTGTGAACTGGATGTGCTGTCGACGACGACGCCTGCTTCGTATGGACAGGAGGAGACTACGACGCAGACCAGCACTACTTCTGCTGCCACCCAGGCGACCACTACTCACAAGGCCATGGATGACGTCGAGTTTGGTGCGTTGAGATGAGATGGGTTTATTGATTGCATTACTTTTCCCTTTAGACTGCGCGTCTCGTACCGAAGGTCACTATGAGCTCGGATCGTGCCAGAACCAGTACGTCTCCTGTGTGGCTGGCGTCAAGTTCGTGCGCAGCTGCCCTCACAACTTGGTCTTCATCGAGGTTCGTCTTCCGTTCATCTTCATCCACTCACCTCGCTTATTGCAGAAGTCTCAGTACTGTGACTACGCCTCTTCCTGTCTGGGCGGAGACGCGCCGGCTTCGACGTCGACTGAAGGATACTCGACCACCAGCACCTCCACTGTCGGATACACGGACGCCGTGACCACCCAGTCTACCTCCACGGAGATTCCCTCCACGACCACCGTCGCTTCCGATGTGACGAACGGTGAGTGGACTTGCAATCGATCGATTATTGATTGATGGATGAATTGTTTGCAGAGTGTGGATCTCGCGAGGATGGCGCGTATGAGCTGCAGCCGTGTGCCGGTCTGTTCGTGGTGTGCACTGCCGGACAGGCACACAAGTACTACTGCCCCGCTGGACTCGTCTTCATCGAGGTACGCTAGCATAGTAGCATACTGTAGATTCAAACGGTTACTGTGTTTGTAGGCGAACCAGCACTGTGACTACCCGACCGAGTGTGGACCGGCTGCTGATGGCTCTACCACTACTCCCTCGTATGGAGGATATGGAACGAGTGAGGCTGCGACCACTCTGGCCACCACACTGGCCCCTGTTGAGGAGACCACCTACCAGGAGGATACCACTCCCGCCAACGATGCCACTGGTGCGTGGGCGGATGGATGGATCGATTCTCCCTGATCCCGCTCTTTCAGACTGCTCTAGCCGCCCCGATGGCCACTATGAGGTGTCTCCCTGCTCGACCCAGTTTGTCACGTGTGCCGCCGGAGTGTCCTACTCGAACCAGTGCCCCGATGGCCTCGTCTTCCTAGAGGTACGGAGGGATATGTGGAGGAAAAAAGTTACTGTACTGTTTTAGAAGCAGCAGTACTGTGACTATCCGGATGCGTGCCAGGCTGGAGAGTCTACGACGACTCCCGCCTCTGACAAGCAGGAGACGACTGTGCCGACTACGATTGGATACGGAGAGGAGACGACTGAGGGAACCACCACTGGATACGAGACCACTGTCGCTGCTAACAGGGGTGCGTTGGGGATAGGAATACTGTAGATTATGTATTACCATATACCCGTTCAGACTGTGCTTCCCTGCCCGATGGCAACTATGAGACATCGAAGTGCTCTTCCGAATACGTGTCGTGTGTCGCTGGATACGCGTACACGCAAGTGTGCCCCGGAGGGCTCGTGTTCATCGAGGTAGGCTACTGTACATTGAAAACTGGTTATTGTATTTGCTTGTTCAGGCGGCCCAGTATTGCGACTATGCTGAGGTGTGCGAGACCGTGTCGTCTTCTACGACGGCCGCTTCTCCTTCCGAGTCTACGACTACTGGATACGAGACTACCACCCAGACATCGACGACTTCTGGCTACGAGTCGTCTACGGGAACGACGCCCGCCCAAGACCCTGGAGCATTCGGTGAGTGGACTGGAAATTGATGTCGTATTGTGGATATAGACTTTGTGGTCTCAGACTGCTCTGGCCGTGCGGATGGCTACTACTCGCTGGGCTGTGTGGCTGAGTTTGTGATCTGCTCGAACGGCGTTGTCCACTCTCGCACGTGCCCCAATGGACTGGTGTATAGCGACGCGGCCAAGGCGTGCGACTATGCCACCGAGTGCACTGGAGGAAAAACGACCACCACTGTGGCTGCCGGAGAAACGACTACCACTGGTGTCCCCGAGACGACGACTCCCTCCGAGGGAACGACCGAGGCGACTGCTGGCACGACGACGCAGTATCCGACGACGACGACGGATGCGGGCTGGAACGGAGAGTGCACGGAGTACGCGCGCCGCTCGCTCGGAGACTGCTCGACCAAGTTCGTGCAGTGCAAGAGTGGAGTGTGGACTATGCGACGATGCCCAGGACAGACCCTCTTCGATTCCAAGGTGCTGGTACTGTAGATGGGTGGTGATTATTGTATTATTGCAGTACCTCCTGTGCGCGTACGATCTGGCGTCGTGCGTGTCTGTTCCGCTGAACAAGGGTCACTCGGATGAGACTTCGTACCGCCCTCCCGCGCCCGCCCCCCAGTATACTCGGCCCCAGCCACAGACCATGTGCAAGGCCGGACATCTATATGCCCGCGGACCCTGCGAGAGGACTTACCTGGTGAGTACCCCAGCTGTACCGTACTGTACTGATGCTTGTGATTGAGGTGTGTGAGTACGGCTCGGACTGGTCGGTTGGCCGCTGTCCGATGAACCACCGGTACGACGCGCACTCTGGTCAGTGCAGACTGCGCTTCCTGGTGTCTGGATGCAATGGACAGATGGGATACGCGGAGGCGTTCTCTGTGGGACAGCAGCACCAGAGGGGCATGATTGCCGGCTCGTTCTACGACGGCCACGTGGGAGACAGGGTGGAGTGGGACGCGTGGGAGAGGAGGGGGTACGGACGGCCTGGACACGCCGGCTCCTCGTTCGGAGACGACGACATGTACGAGCCGCACGGTGAGTGGGTCGAGCGGAAATGGGTCGAGTCTGCTGACTGTTCAGTGCACGATGGATTCGCTGGCGGCTGGGACAAGGTGTACGCTGGAGAGACGTTCCCGGATGGAGGCAACAAGCGCATCCGGGACGAGTGGAAGGGCGGAAGAAGGGAGGGACGCATGCACGCAGTGTTCGACGAGGCCAAGAAGGGCAAGAGGGTGAGGGGAGACTGGAGATCGGACATTCATGTGGTCTGCGTCTGTTCAGGTGTACGATGAGTTTGCCCACTTCGAGGAGCGCGTGCCTACTGGCATCCACGCCATCTGGCCGGCCAAGGCCCAGGATCTGTGGGAGTCGTCTGGAATGGAGGAGGAAGGAGTGGAGCCGACTGTCGACCCCGAAGCCACTCTGCCTCAGCTTAGGAGGAAGAGGAGCTATGCCGTGCCCGCCACGATCCCCTCGTATGGATCTACCACTCCCGGAAAGAACGTCGTGTGTGGCACCGGAATGACCGGACAGATCGTTTCTATCGGATTCTGTCGTCAGGACTACGTCTACTGCGCCACTGAACAGACCATGGTGAGTGCGCGTGGTATCTGGCTAGTTGTTGGAATCTAATCGTTACCCTTCTAGCTGGCCGCTTGCCCCGTGGGCGATCTGTTCGACTCTGTGACTGCCCGCTGCGAGGCCGAGGATGTGTGCGGATCGGGTTCGATTCCCGTGTTCCCCGTCCATACCGAGACTACCACCACCACCTCTGCCCCTGCCGCATCTCCTGACACGACGTCTACCTACACTCAGACGGAGACTACGACGGATGAGCTGCTCACTTCGGATGAGCCGGCCACCTCTACTGAGGGATACGCGGGAGAGAGCAGCACTGTGGCTTCCGAGCCGTCGACCCCTGCCTACTCTGAGCAGGTGACGGGCGCGCCGGCGCAGTATGTCGATGGAGATGACACCTGTGCCGACAGGTGAGTGGCATTTGGAATTGTTCGTATTGATTTTGTATTGATCGGTTGCAGGGCGAACGGAGCGTATGCCAACGGCTGCTCGAACGAGTTTATCGTGTGCTCCAATGGAAAGACCTACCGCTTCACGTGCCCCGCTGATCTGGTGAGTGCGGTAGACGGTAGTGGAAAGGTATACTGTATGGTACTGACGATGGCTTGTAAAGATGTTCGCGGAGAAGCAGCAGTCGTGCGAGACGCGTGACCAGACTGTGGAATGCGGGGGCGTGGCTCCGGAGGAGGGCCAGTCGTGGACGACTGCCGCCCCCGCACCCGCCGTGCCCGGAGTGAGCAGCACCTCTGCCACTCCTGCCTCGGATGGAACCACAATTACTGGTTATTCCGGCTCTGCCTCGTCGACCCCTTCTGCCGCCCAGCCCGAGACCACCCAGGGTGCGTTGCAGCGGGGTATCTGTCTTCCAACTAGGTTTATCGACTTCTGTTTCAGGCTCGATTCCCGTGTTTGACTGTACGGTGCGGGCGGATGGCGGGTTCGGTCTGGACTGCACTGGCCGCTTTGTGATGTGCGCGCATGGACAGACTCACTTGTTCACGTGCCAAGAGGGACTTGTGTTCTGCGAGAAGACACAGGCCTGTCTGGACAGGGAGCAGGTGGAACAGTGCGCGGCCGGGTGGGTGGAATGGGAGGGGAGTGGTTTGGGGCCGCCACTGACTGGCTCTCTTCCAGGGCGACGACTGCTGCCGTGCACACGACCCGCTACACTGGTGTGACTGTGCCTGCCGTGTATGGACAGGAGACGAGCACTGCTGGATCGATCGACTTCACTACTCCCGCTGCTGATGCCACGACCACTGTTGGACAGAAGTATTCTTCGGGACCTGTGTATGGAGGAGAGACGACGCCCGCTTCTGATTCGTCGGCGTCTACTACGTCTGCGCCTCTGTCGTGTCCGTCTGACCTGACCGGTCTGACTTCGTCTGGCTGCTCGGCCGAGTACGCAGTGTGTGACCAGGGAGTGGCCAAGGCTGTGCTCCGCTGTCCCTCCCCAACCAAGTTCGACACCACCCGCATGACTTGCTACTACGCCGAGAACGTGGCGGCGTGCAGTGGAAACGTGCCTGCTGACGAGCCGTCGACCGCTGCTCCCTCTGGTGAGACGACTACTACTTCCACCCAGCCGCTCCCGTCTGGACCGTCCGGCGAGACTCTGCCCTACAAGCCCACCGCTCTGCCTTCTGTCGAGCATGCTACTGTTCAGGTGCGTCAGAGATTAATCATTCCTTCTTGATTACTGTACCTTGTCGTTTTAGCCGTACCGTCCCGATGCGTCTCCGACCGACTCTGTGGTGGAGCCATACCGTCCCGAAATGATTCCTGTCGTGGTTCCGACGCCGGCTGTCGTACACGATTCGTGCGACAAGGATGGAGCCATTGGAGACAAGGTACTATAGGCGGCAGGGTACGGTATGATGGTTGTGGGTTGCAGTGCTCTGGCATCTTCTCGATCTGTTCGAATGGAGTGGCGAGTGGGTTCGCGTGCGCGCCCGGACTGGTGTTCAACTTCGACATTGGAGCGTGCGACTACAAGACCAATGTGGCTGCGTGCGCCAGAGGAGCCTCTGAGGACAGCGGTGCGTTGATTCTGATTTGTATTGGGTGCTTACCCTTTGTTTGCAGTGGCGTCTACTGGATCCACCAAGACTGACGAGACCGCTCCCACCAATGTGTATGGAGAGACGATCATCGAGGAGGAGCTGACAACTGCGGCCTCTGACGATGTCACGACGCCTTCTTCCGAGGGATCTGAGACTACTGTGGCTGGCGAGGCGCTGACTGACGCGTATGGATACCCTGTCGTGCCCAGCGAGACCACAACTGATGCCTCCACTGATCCCACTGGATCGACTTCTTCTGTTGTTCCCAACGAGTCCACTGGATCTACTCTGGCCGCGGATGGAGTGACTACCGACGCTTCTTCGACTGGATCCCCCTACGGATCTTCGTCATCGTCGACGGATACCGATGCCTCTTCTGGTCCTTCTGCCGACTCGTCTTCCACTGTCGGTCCCGATGAATCGTCGACGGATGCTCTAGTCGATGGCTCTTCGACGGACAAGACTTCTCCGAACGACTTTGACACGCACGAGTGTGTGTACGACGCTGAGAAGCCCGTGTTCGCAGCCAGCTACTGCGGAATGGTCTACCACGTGTGCAGTGAGAAGGGCGTCAGCAAGAGGGTGAGTACTGTAGATAGCGAGTGGGTACTGTAGGTTGTATTTGTGTAACCGTGTGTGTTGAGGCCAAGTGCTCTCCTGGCTACCTGTTCGACTCGCACGTCTCTCGCTGTGTGCCGGCCGATGTGTGCGGACGCGACTTCGTCAAGGAGATGCTGGTTCAGATGCTGGCTACCACTGTGGCGCCTGCCAAGGTACGCATAGGGGTACTGTAGATGGAAATGGGTTACTGTACTTGTGGATTGTAGGAGAGTCGCCCGGACCGCTGTGTCGGCAAGGACGACGGCACTCTGCTCCCTCTGGGAGTGTGCCGCCCCCGCTACGTCAAATGTGTCAACGTAAGTGAGATGGGGAATCGCCGAGTCTCTGCTTACCTGATCTATTGTGTTTCAGAATGTTACGCAGCCGCAGCAGTGTGGCCGTCCGGCGGAGGTGTTCTCTGCGTCCCGCGGAGGCTGTGTTCTGAAGATGGCCCTGGCAGAGTGCCAGGAGAAGAGGGCTGATACGTACACCCAGCCGGCCCTCGAGGAGGAGAAGGACTTGGAGAAGTTCTGCCTCACGGCCCGCGACGGATTCTACAGGCATCCCGAGGTATGCGGGATGGGATACTGTACGGTTTTCGAGTAATTCTATCCTTCTCGTACAGAAGTGCGCCGGCATCATCCAGTGTTTCGGGGGAGAGATGTATGTGTACTCTGACTGCCCGAGTGGCTTGGTGTTCAACGAGAGGAGTGCCCAGTGCGACTACAGGGCCAATGTGCCCGAGTGTGACGAGCCTGCCAACGACGACACCGACGGTGAGTTTCGACATCTGCAGCTGCAAACTGGTTACTGTACTCTTGTTGTTTTAGGCTGCGAGGGCCACGAGCACGGAGCGTACATGGCTGACCCGTCTGACTGCTCGGTGTTCTACCGATGTGTGTGGACTCGCAAGGAACGCATGACCTGCCCCGCCACTACTGTATTCAACCCCGCCCTCTCTGTGTGCGACTGGCCCAGCGAGGTGTGTAGAGGGAAATGTACTGTAGAATGAATGGTTACTGTATCTGTTGAGGTGCCGTCGTGTGAGGCGAATATGAGCGACGAGGGTACTGTGGAGGTGCAGTCGGCTGGTGTGGAGCAAGAGGGAGTAGTCGAGGAGCAGACTGAGACTGGAGTGGAGCAGACGGAGGAGGAGCAGGAGGAGGAGGCTGAGATGACTGGTCCGTACGGAAGGTTCCGCAGGAGCGTGTATTAGGCAACTGACAGTTCCCCTAGACTTTTATGAAACAAGCTGTGAATCTGTGATATGCTTTAGACCTTGCTTTGAATATTGTGACATTTTTGAGAGATTTTCCGCACAGAGTTTTATCCCCCGTTCTGATTTTCATGATTGTACTTTTTTCTATGTGATACTTTGCACTTTGTATAATAAAGATTTTATACGTTTACAATGGTCTCGGTTATGGATTTTTACGGATTTGAATTGTGGGTGCGATTTTAGCTGGTAAAGGAAAGGGGTGTGGAGAGCATGCTATCGCTATCACAACATTGTGGTAAGGAGCTTACTGAAGGAGTCGAATGGGGCTAGAGTGGACGAGAGAGTGTGTGGATGGAGAGGGTCAGACGGAATGACTGCTATCAGTGGGCCACCGGTATAAGCCTTCACGAGAAGTGATTTACGACCCGGAATCTGTGGGCACGGTAGGGGATTTGGGGGTAGTGGGAAGGAAGGAAGGATGGGACTGATCGGGAAGAAGATGGAATATGGGATACGAAATGAAAGTTGAACGCCACTGCACGGATCATATCAGATTGTGAAACAAGCAGAGTCGGAAAGTTGAAGATTGTTGTGGTACTAAAGTGTGTGCTGTGGAATGAGATAGATGATATTATGGAGGGGAGAGAAGGAGGAAGCTAGTTTTGGTTAGATGGAGGTGAAATTAGTACAATGTAGGTGAATGATAGATGATGATTATGAAATGTATGTGCATGTGCTATTCAGATATCAGTTTATTTTGAAGTTGAGTGATGAGTGTTCAGTCAAGATTTACGAGGTATTATTTCATTCTGTATTTAAAACGGCCCCTTAGTTTTTGAATTGGTGTGGATACTGCAGTCTGACATCATTTGTGGGTTCTAGTTTATGATTATTAATCTACTTGAAATTGGGAAATAGGCACACCCAGAGGCGATTATTTGATTAGTCAGAGCGACTTCCGGTGGCGCGACCCACTCTCCTCCTCCCTTCGCTTGTCCATTGCTCCACCACACTCCATAAGCTGCTTTACTTATCAAAGGTCGCACGGTGAGTCGCTGGCCCATCACATTCTCACCCCAGCGGGAGGGGCACTCACTATCAAGTAATCAGCGTGACATTTGCAAGATCATCGTACCTAATCCCCAACGCGACTCCTCCTGCGCTGTTTTCATTAGATAGTAGCGGGGGGCAATCAGTCTGCGCCCTCCGCCAATCACACGCTATCTCGCCACTCTATCACTCCCACCACTGATAAACGGCTTTGGTAGACGAGCGCGGACACAGAAGGAACGCTGCCTCTATCGATCGGTATTGATCGATTTCAGATCAAAAGGCTCGCGCTATCTTTATGTCCGCGTGTTTTATGTCTTTTCGTGCACCCTACTGTTAGCTTGTAATGATGATTGGGGTGGGATGTGGTGATAGGGAATCATAACTGTTGTGGCAAGTAGGCGAGTGATAAGGCTCCCGGCGGCGCGGCCTTTGAAGAGAGTGTGGTTCGAGAGAGGTGGCCCGTTTTATGGCTGCCCACTACTCCGGTAGTCTTGGTTATTGTTAGGGCACAGGTATGATAAGGGGAAACGGGGGCGCTGGAATGTCTATGTGACTCATAATCCTATTATGGACACTGCGTCGTTTTTCGAAGACGACTGGCTGATATTCGCATTTCCGATTATCGTTTACAACCGTCTTTGTCTCCCACAGTAGACCGTGCGAGCATACCGTATCCCTTCGGCGACTTCAAAGCCTTGTTTCACATCCACCTGTGTCCTCACAGTATCACTTTACCTTAGCAGTGCGGTAACGCTTACTGTAACGTTACGGTAAGAGTTAATCCTACCGCTCTGTGATCTGGCTTGATCGCAACTTATCCGCTTTGATCTCGCCGCCCGGTTGGCAGTTGTGGCAGTGTTGTTGTTGGATGCGTGTTTGTGTTTACTCTAGCTGGATACTCACATCGGTGCCCCTTCTGAGGTCATGGTCCGACTGTGTGCGCACAAGCTTAGCATTCACGCCGATAGACGAGCGATCAGCGATGATTTAGAGAAGCGAATGATACTCGAATCACCTCTAAGTGGTTTGTTGTGGCACACTCCACTTCCTTGTTTTGAAGTTGACTGATTGTAGCCTGTTCACAGGATCACAGCTACCGTAGTTGCTCGCCGGCTTTATCAGCTCACAATCACGCAATCGATTGATCGGCGGAATACCGTTATCAGAGGGATTCGACAACCGTGATTTAATCCGGCGAGTACACAAGCACAATCCGGATGCGCTCGCGTCAAGTGATCGGTTGACATTTCATATTTCCAGAAACTGGTGAAGTATTGTGTAGAAGTGGTCACGCTATGCGTATCAAGGTGTTGTCAGTCTTATCAGAAATCATATTCGAGAAAAACTGAAATAGTTTGAGGCTATTCGGAGATAGTTAGAAGTAGTTGTTAGGCATTTTGGTTTGGCAGACGTTTCACAAGTCATGTTAGACGTTGTTGACAAGGATTAACCGCTACTATACATACGGACATGGTGCCGCAAGTTATGTATCGTCGAAACTGTGTGCTGGCACTCTGTAGTCTGGCAGGACTTGGGAGATGGGTGAATGGGAGTTTATGAGATGGTCCCTCTCAAACCCCGACACACGACACATCACACATCGGGAATCGTCCTCAAACAGCCTGGCTCATTGTACAAACACGGGGGTTGTGATAGTGATCCGGTCGTATTAGGGCGGAGGAGAAGAGAGGGAGGAGGAGGAGAAGGAGAAGGAGGAGGAGCAGAGGGATGGGTAAGCCGTGAGCCGATTAGCAGCCAGTGCGCACGAGCCACGCGGGTACGGTATTCCGGTTGAGGTACCGTAACTCAACCACGACTACTTTTTCGAACGTCACTTCCCTTTTTCAAGCTGCGATGACACTGGACAAGTCTGCTCAAATTCAGATCCAGATAGACTGGGCAGATGGAGAGAGAGAGAGGGAGGGAGAGGGAGGGAGAGGGAGAGGGAGGGAGGGAGGGAGAGGGAGAGGAAGAGAGAGAGGTAGTTTGCGGGAATGTTTGTCATTACACTGATGTTACAATGGAGAGATTAGGCATGGAAGTGTAGGGTCAAGTAGATCGTTAGCAGGGCTAATGTGTCATGTTATGTGTACGGTAATCCGCGGAGTGACAATGCGGTGAGCGATTGCGTCAGAGTGGAACGACCAACGAACCACACTCACACCTCCAGAATACCTGGCAGCTGGCTAGTTTAGTATTGTTTCTTGGAAACAGTAAAACATGCTCCTGGGACGGACAACATTCATTTGTCTCGAATCCAAAAGAAGAGACAGAGGAGAGATAGAATTGAAGGGTTGAAGACTACTCCCATCGTGCCACTGGCTCCGTAATAGGCGAAGGGACATTCGAGGAAGAGCTCTTGTTGTGACTCAGCCCTGCCGGTTATAGCGTCTAGGTGGGAGACGGCGCGGCACCGGAAACGGTGGGAAACGGTCGTATCGGTGGTATCAAGTGATTCAGGGAAGAGGGGCGGTGGGATGAAAGGGAGGTGCGCGGGTGGCAATACACGGCTTATCATGAAGCCATCAATTCGTGTGCACTCTTATATGGGAGAGGGAGGGTGGCCGTGCGTGTTACTCTACTTCTAGTTATGCAATCATGTGTTGGCTTTCCAATATTTTCCAAGGGGATCGACTGACTACCATTTGCATTGTCCAAACGATCCGTATTCCCTTTTGGAAAAGCCTACGCAATGAATACCACTTTCTCCCATCTCACCTTGTTCACTTCGTATTACCTTCTCTGCCGAGGAAGCTCGTTTCCGAAGCTCATTCCGCGATTTCCAAATTTCGAGTCGTTTCGCGCCGGCGGGGCGGCGATTTTCGCGTTAGCCCATGCCCTCTTTCTTGGTCTCGAACGAGGGGTTTATGAGTTGGGGTGTTGTCAGGAGGGATAGAGGGTAATGTGCGCGAAAGAGCTGTGACAGATCCCTTTGCGGCGCCCCGCCAAGTACACAAACACGCATCCCCCCTCCCCCCTCTCTCTCTCTGTCTGCGTGTCTTGGCGACAGCCTTATTTGTCGAGCATGCGTCGGCACGCGCTTTGAGAGAAGCGGGAATCGCTTATCCCCGGCTATTTCTCGCACAGATGACAATTTATGGGCAATAACCGTTTCTCGGCCCCCTCTCTTTCCGTTTCCGCATTCGCTCACGAGCTTTTTGTGACGTCTAATTTGGACAGGACTGTGGTAGGACAAGCAATATGATACCCAGCTGTTTTGTAACAGTAAAAAAGTTAAAACTCAGTAAAGTTCACGTGATATTAGGCTGCGCGGGAGTTTGAATGGTTGCGTCACAGTGGGATGCTTCTACTGAGAGGGTCATCGACAGTCATCCTCCCACACCACAGCCTATCCATTTCACATCAGATCCGCCGACAGTGATTAGCCACTATTTGTTTATACTCTTGTAGATTGCCCCTCTTTGTCTCCTTTTGTCTCGGCGGCAAGGAAGAAAGAGTGGATGGATATCTAACTTGCTCACATGTGGTAAAGACAATGGGATATTGGGGAGGGCGCGTTTGATGCATTATCGCTGGCAGTGCGGCCTATTCAGGCTCGTCCAGGCTTCTTCCTCTTCTTTTCACCGGTCGGCGGTCGGGTCTCTGTGAATCATTCCATGCTGTTCTATAGGAATTAGCAGCACTCTGTACTGGTATTGTGTCAGGCTGGCCTGCGTATTTGAATACAACCCCGCCTGCGCAGGAAGCTACATGTGTTCGCATGCAAATGCCACAGACCACCCACGAAGTATGCCCGTCCAGGCTTCCACACCGGGTAATTGATCGGTGTCGACTACCGTACACGTGTCTGTCTCGCCACTCTGCGCCTCTCCGTTTCACCCGCTCTCTCGTTTGTGTGCCTCGAGACTTTTCACGAGTTTTATCGGGGGGCCGACTGGTAGGGAGACACTCAGCCACCATAGAAGGCTTTTCGAGGAGGGAGAGTGTGAGCGAGGAGACGCGAGAGGTGCAGACAGTGGCGAGAGAGTGTGTGGGAGGTGGAGGCGCAGACAGTGATAGCGGAGGGGAAAGGTGTGATGCTTATCGAATAATCACTCACCACCCCATGATCGTATGCATGTGTGGTGGAGCTGTGTGACGAATTGTCATATCTTCACTCCACTAACTCCTCTTCAGTCGATTTCTCACTGGTCTTGCCCTGATCTCTCGTTCTGTTCTTTATATGACATCATCGTATCCTTTGCATTTCAACCTTGTTAGGATATGTTGGAATGAACCTCCTTGTGTTGTGACTCCCATATTCTTCCATCGGAAATTGTCGTCACCTATCACGGCATGTCATCGCTTCCATTGCCAACCAATTCAAAGGCTCCTTTCGAACAAACCGCGCCTCGTTGTTTTGAAATAACTTGTTCATAGTCAGCAGTAAGTCACCCTGCCCCTCTATTCGTCTGCGCTCTCTCCGTTGTGCCCGCTATCTCTTCTCCGCTCCCGCTGGGCGGAGGGGTACTGTAGCCGTCGGAAGGGGCGGGGCCTAGCTGGCTGCCGCTCCCGCTGCCACTATCACTCTGCCACCGGCTGTCCTTCACACCTACCGCTTCCACTCTATCCTAGCAGTACTGTATC
>CAWZYM010000161.1:0-52500 GCA_963966185.1 Rhabditoides inermis
CTCTCCTGCAACAACAATCATCACGCATCCCTATTTGCACGCACAAATTGCAAGATACACCAACTACACAACGCATTTTGAGAAAATACGCACAATATCGATATCACTCTGCTCCTCGACCTCTGCGTGCAACATGTTGGCGTTCTCGTCGCGCCAGCGGGCCAGCTCCAGAGCCTCGTCCTACAACACACGCGGCACTCACTCACACTCACACCCTCTCTCCACCCTCACCTCCTTTCTCCTCTCCCCCTCCTTCCACCCACCTCATCCAACCACTCGTCCCCCGACCAGTCCTCATCGTCCTGCACCATATCCATCTACACAAACACATAACACCATCAGGATCTATAGGTGATCACACAAACATAAGATATCCCAGCGTCACGCAACGCATCACAGCACACACATGCAAAAACATCAAACGACACAATCTATATTGTTTATTTGACAAACCTTCTCTGACTAGAACACCCGAATGTACAACAAACATCACTGAACAAAAGCTCTCTTCACGCAAGGCACAACAAAACCACCTAGACGATATCTATACAAGTAGCGATTATGTCTATATATCGAGAGCACATTCTCCTTACTCACTCTCCTTCTCCCTCTTCATCTGCATGAGAGCCTCCCGAAGCAGGGCAATCTCGCGGTTCTGATTCGCAACAATCTCACGCAGCGCCGTCACTGAAACAAGCGCGTTGAAATCAGCATCGCCAATCCAATAAAAGTATAGTCATCTGGTAGTAGCAACGACCTACCGTTACTGCTCTCGCTCTGCACATTCCTCTTGAGTAGCTGCGGGGCGGCGGGGCGGTTCGTGGGACACGGATCGGTCATCTCCAACACGAGGCGAGCCTGCGAGGCACACGCTAGACATCACACACATGCCACGACTCACCACAGTGGGCCACTGCTTGGCCACCATGTCGTCCACCATCCGATGTGTTCGGAGGGCGTCGATGGCGCGGCCTCTCTCCATCCCCGTACCCCACACACTGTACACCTCCAGCAGAACCACGCCGCATGAAAAGATGTCCACCTCAACAAAACGACATTGAAATATATGAGTTTGAACAACAAATACAACTAATATTACCGATACATAACTCGGTAATATGTGTACGTACCGCGGGTCCATAGTGTGACGAGTGTAGCTGTTCGGGTGCTGCGTAAGTGGCAGTGCCGACTCCGCGGGAAAGCCGCCGACCGCGGACCGCCACCACACGAGACGGCGTAGCGTCGCCCTGCAACACTCACTTTAAACATCTGGCAACCACAATTTGACCCGTTGAGTAGTCTATGAATTCTATGAAATCTATGAATTCCACATTCGTATCTTTGCAACTTCTTCCCACCCACCCTGCCCTCCTGCTCCTTCTCCCGCTGCTCCGTCTCCACCACACATGCCAATCCAAAGTCTCCGAGCATCGCGCGCACTCCATCCTTCCGCCAACGGAGGAACACGTTCGATGGCTAAACACGAAACGTCAAGAAGACGTATACGATTCAACTATTCGTTATACTATCTGACTGACACGAATAATGTAAATCACCCAAATGCAACCCCGCAGCGCCCACCTTGACATCCCTGTGCACGACTCCCCTCGCGTGCAGATGGGCAAGGGCAGATATCAGCTGCTCCATCACACTCCTGTTCAGAGAACCGTCCACGAACGAGTGACGAGTGTCTGCAACCAACAATTCAACTATTCATTTTTAAAAAAATTAACTCGCCACTCACCCAGTTTCTTCAACTCGGCGTTCCTCTGCGAGAGGTACTGTTCGAGTGTCATGGTGCATAGCTCCATCTGGATGAAGATGACGGGGCGGATCGAGCAGCCGCTCTCGCTGCGCAGACGGCGACGACGGGCCACCACCTGACCCCTGTCAGAGGACACCCTGTCGCCCCCACTCGACGGCGACCCGCCCGCACGCGCCCGGCTCTTCCCAGCCTCCCCCCTCTCCTCCACTCGCTGCTCCACTTCTCCGCTCTCGCTAGCTGCAGTAGTCGACGCCGCAGAACTGCTGCCCTGCAACGGAGCAAATAGAAATGCATATTAGAGAGAGAGAGAGAGAGAGAGAGAGAGAGAGAGAGAGATCCCTCACCCAAAACTTTCCGCCCGGTCGCGGAGTTTTCTTCACAGTCACGCCCAGAGCAGATGCCGACATCAGACTAAACATTCCTAACTAGCATTTCACACAGAAAACTACACACGGTGCGCCCGTGCCGCTGTAGCCATGAAAAGATCGCAACGACTACTCACCTCACTTCCGTACTCGTGCACGCCTCCTCCTCGCTCGTCTCCTCCTCGTCAGTCTCCCCCGTCTCCTCTGTTCCATCCACTCCACTCGTCGAACCGCTCTCCCTTCCCGTCTCTCCCTCGTCCTCGTCATCGAACAGTTCAATGATGCTGAGTGGACTGCCTCCCTCTCCACTGGGAGACAGCATCACAGGGCTGCCCGCTTCCAACTCCACCCAGCCACAGTGGTATCGCACCACATTCGGGTGTGTCAGAGACGCCAGCACACTCACTTCCGACAGAACCTAAACACAAACTGTTCGGCAAATTCCTGATTTTAGACGTGATAAGGCCTTCAGATAGTGATATTGCGATATTACTATGAGTCATGCACTCCGATCTACTAAAATAATCGATTCTGATGATCGGTAACATCCGAAATAACCATATTATAAACAAAATCATACCCTAAACGAGAGTGAGGGCACGTTGCGCTTGAACCGAATCATCTTCACCGCGTACATGCAACCGTCGACGCGCGACTTGGCCTGAAACACCAATCACAATGGTCACACAATATACACTTAAAAGGTACACCACGCACTGTGCACTCTCTAGAGAGAAATGAGAGTGTGTACAACAAACGAAAGCATACCTTATAGACGACTCCGAATCCTCCCCTGCCGATTTCTTCCAGAACGTCAAAGTCGGCGTGGAAGCGACTGGGCTGCGAGGCGCCGCCCGCCCAGCCAAACGACTGCAGAGACAGACTACAACGAGAATTGCGAGTGAGATGCGAGTGCA
The DNA here is from genome assembly GCA_963966185.1 of Rhabditoides inermis. NCBI lineage: Eukaryota > Metazoa > Nematoda > Chromadorea > Rhabditida > Rhabditidae > Rhabditoides > Rhabditoides inermis. The sequence continues at coordinate 3,048 of CAWZYM010000161.1, forward strand.
CCAGCAACGCACGGTCGCTCCAAATTGGGTGGCGCGCCTGCTGCTCCCGCAGCCGCTGCGGCAGCTGCAGCCACGTTACTCGCCGCCTGCCCGGCCAGACCGCCTACTCCATTGCTGATGAACACCTCAACACATTCAAACCACTAAAACTCCCTTCTATCAAACTCACTTGTGCAATAGCTTGTTGGATGAGCTGCGAAAAGGAACGTCGCAGAGGACTGAGTTCGTCGGCAAACAGCTGCGCCGGAACGAGACGCAGCTCGACCAGGTGAGAGCACAACTCTGAAATCAACACATGTTCACGATCACAATACCAATCTCTCACCTGTCCTGACAGTGGCCCTTCTCTCCTCATCCGGCACCTGATCGCACAGCATGTCCAGGAACGACGCGAACAGCGCCTTCGTCACCTACAACACCATCCGTACACAAACAAAGACGGTGCAGCGAACCTTCTCCTGCTGATCACTCCCTCCACTACCACTTCTCGCTTGCTTCTTGCTGCGATGGTCGTGTATTATGGACGGGACAAGGGCGCCGGACGACTTGGCTGAAAGCACACAGTACAATAGATGGAATGAATAGCACATCACGCACTCCTCAGTTTCCTGCGCATAGGCGGGGCAGCAAGGTAGGCGTCTGCCGACTCGTTCCATCGCTCCTTCGCCGCCGAGCTAGACGACGGGGATGGAGACATGGTACGTCTACACACAACAAAAAAAAAAAAACATGATCAACGAGATATACAATCAATCCAGATATTGGGAGCGCTCCAAACACTTCAATGCAATTTAAAATAATTTCACAACTCAAAATCGAAACATTTATACATCCTATAACACAACTACTCACTACTAACTTCTATCGATCACAACAACAAACAACGATTTTAAGCAAGGCAGTGCGGCAAACCAATACAATTACATTAATGAGTTTACTCTTCACTCTCATTTCTTCCTACTAACAACTAACTCTCACAAGTCGCAACGCCCATCCTTCCAACCGTCCCTCCATCGCTCGAACACCTTCGAACAGTCGAACACTGGCTTCCCTGTCTTCTCGTTCACCTGAACAGGTCGATGAAAGAGACAACGAGTCAAGAGAAGCTCACTCGATTGTGCAGGTCGCACATCCACTGTGCAAACTCGTTGCGGCTGCCGAGCTTGGGTGGGATCTCCACCAGGTCCTTGCGCAGGTCTTTCGCACAATACTCGCACGGATACGTCTTCAAAGAAACACATTTCCGATCGACTAGATCATATGCACTCTACCTTGGCGACTCCTTCGAGCAGCTGCTGCGCGGCTGCCTTCTCTGCGTCGCTCGGCTTCTCGGGATAGTAAACGCTGACCGAGTGAAGGAGGTTCCATGTGCTCCGCCCTAACTCGTCCTTGTCCACTGGACAATCTTTCGCCGGAGCCGCACCCACTACAGACTTCGAACCTGAAAAACGACAATCGAGAAAAAAAATTGAAAAGTAAATCAACACTGACCATCTACCTTCGACGCGTCCCCTTCCCTATGCTTCGCGGCAAGTTCCTGACCCTTCTTCATAAGATCATTCACACTGATACATGTCCGTTGTTTGCAATCTTCAGAGCGATCAAATTCCATCTGATGATTGATTTGTAATGAAATCTAGCGAGCTATAACTTACACGTCAGATACACTGTTGCAGAACGAAACTGAATAAAATTGAAACAAAATGAACACATACAAAATGCAAATCTTCATTCGTCAATATCGTGAATAGTATAGCTACATCATACATACTTCAACAATAGCGCCAAGATATAAACGTATAAATCTCATAAACAACATGAAAGAAAATCACCCATAAAATCGTAAAGAACCTCATAAAAATACATTGCAAAGTGAGATGGGACAAGGAGTATGGCCGTAACCGATGACGAAATTTAGAAACCATAGCTCAAGTGGACTTGATAAGGGAATATTGTCAGCTTGATTTAGTGAGGGCGGGGCTGAGCACGGACACGGCGAGTGCTGTGATCTCCATCACCGTTCGCGTGAAGCTCAGGACTGCCACGAGGAGTGCGAAGAAACTCCTATAATGAATGACGACAATGCTAACCTGTGATGATTGATGATCATCATACGAACCTGAACATGCTGAACAAGAAGATCTATCGCAACATCGTTTTCGCCGCCACGAGGAATGATGAGATCAGCGTACTTCTTTGTCGGAAGGCAGAAGTCTTCGAACGCCGGCTTCACCAGCTTGATGTACTGCTGCAGAACGGGCTCAAGGGCACGATTGCGCTCCTTCGTATCACGCTTCACTGAAAACAGTCGTTATTGTAATAGTAAATATTTCATCAAACCTCGGCGAGCCAAACGTATGTCAGCATCAGCATCGACAAAAACCTTCATGTTGAACATTTTACGCAGCTTCTCCTCGTAGAACACAAGAATACCCTCAACGATAATGACCTCAGCAGGCTGGATAGTGTTGAAACCATTCCTAAAACAATGTTGAGGAAAAATAGAGCAAATAAAACACACCTGCGGTTAAGACGGAAGTCGTAGTGAGGAACAGTGACCGGCTCACCGCGTTGCAGTGTCTCCAAAGCACTCACAAGAGCGTCAAACTCGAACGCCTCTGCAAAATGTTAGATACAACCTCGAAATCGCCCCCGCAACATAAATGTAATTCTGTAGATGTTACCCGACTAACACTATAACATTTCTTTTACAATAATAATAAAAAAAAACACCTACGGGGGTGATCGAAGTTGTATTGTCCGACAGTTGCCCTCGCTTGCTCTTCAGCATTGAGCTCCTTGTAGAAACTCTCCAGGGGAATTGCAATAACTTGTTTATTGCCCGAGAGGTGGCCGAGGCGCTCCACTATCTTCTCGCACACCAACGACTAGAAGAATGAAAAAAATGTGCATACATAACCACGTCTAATCCAAATATACCTTTCCTGAAGCAGTGCCTCCTCCAACGCCAATGATGACCGGAGGTCTCTCCATTTCTTCAAAATTCCAGCATAAATACTGCACGAAAATAATTTTGAAGTATTTCATGGAAAGCCTTTTAACAAGATCGAACAACAAATCATAACCAGCTGTTAAATGTAACATTTATAAATCAACAATAACAAATCGCCAATTTAAGCAGTCTCGGAGGGCATGGCGCGGATGATGTCAGAATCTCCGGGGTCGGTGATGGAGAGAGTGCACACACGGAAGAGCTTTCCGCAGGCGGTTCCAAGCTCGATGTTGTTTCCGTTGTAGTGGTGGACTCCGGTCTTGGACAGCATAGCGTAGTACTCGATCTCAGACTTGCTGCAAAAATCACAATTATTTTCAAACATGATTTGTAATGAACTCACCGGAGAAGGGGCAGGTTGCTAGCGATGATGATGAGCTTGGACTTTCCGTTGCGGAGGGTCTTCAGAGACTCCTTGTATCCGAGGCAGTACTTTCCGGACTTGATGACCATAGCCAGCTTGGAGTTGATGTTCTCTCCAGACTTCTTCTGAAACACAAATAATTGTTACAAAACCCTGTACTTATTACTCACCACCGTGATACCGGAAGTCAGGACAGATCACCAAGGAAAGTTCATCCCCTTCGTAATTAGCCTCAGACTCCGGATATCACATCCATCTCAGTCTTCTCAGACTAACTCCAGAGATAACTTTCACTCACCGACTGCTTCTTGGTGGGGGCGGGGGTGGCAGCGGGGGGAGCCATGGCGATGTGTTTTTACCTATAATATACAAAAAATAATAAACTTCTAATACAACATCATACATAACACAACAGAAAAGAAAATACACTGAATACTCTAATTTCGAAAAGAATGAAGAAATAGTTTTATCTTCACATTTCTGTATACGGTGAAAATTTCAAAGTCTGCGCGGTGGGACTAAATTTGTTTGCGTATAATTCTTCGTTCATTGTAACATGTACAAAACAAATACTTGGGGAGAATTGGCGCGAAGAATTCCAAATTTGAAGTAAAAAAAGAACTTTCAAAAAAGGAAACTTAGTTCTGTCAGCGCTAGCTATAGTTCCATGCTCGCAATAAGCGGGGTAGATCAGAGGAAGACGGAGAGTCAGATCGCGGCAATAGCGTGCAAAACAAGAGAGGCAGATGGTTATGGCACCGTATTTCGATCTGCAAGCGAAGTATATCGAAATCTACCTCTCTGGCACAGGCTATAGGTGCGGTAAGAGCTGTGAGGACAGAAACTGTGAGTGTGATATGAAAATGCTGCTTTCTAACAGTTTTGCGTACTGTAAAGCTTATTTCTGACTGAAAATGTTGAGCTGAGTTCAAACGAAATATGCATTGTACTAAACCGGTACACTATAAAAATAATCGGACTCAAATAAATTTTTCTTTTTCAAAAGGGAGATATTAGTTATAGTGCTTAGAAAAAAAGATGGGCTCACGTTTCCCTCTCTCCATTCATTCATCATTTGTTTCCTCCCACCATTGTCCGGACAAAAAATACTAAATACGCTTTGCTTCTCAACCCACGATCCGTCCCAGAATCAACGAACAAAATACATACCGCTATTACTAAATACAAAGTACCATTTCAATTACAATCATATAGAAAACCATAATTGTATTTTAATGGTTCATAACATTTTTTTATCTGTCTACTCAAACTCTATTATACTTGTGACCACCGCTGCCTTACAGTAGGCGGAGTCACCTACTAACACTTAGCAACTCCTTTATTGTACATTCGTTTGTCCAGATAGTTTATAATATTTTATTGCGTGTATGATCTTTGCTTTAAAAAAAATGCTAAAATTGTTGCAAACATGAACTGCTTAGAAAAGTTCAAACGAAATATTAAATATGCGTTAAAGTGACAATTTTATTGATCCGCAATCGGAAAAATTTTGAATTTTGAATTGGCGCGCTTTACGAATTCTGGCTATAACTATTGAACTCCAGATGCGTTTCACATACGGATGTGTTTATCGGTTTCTACGACTTAATTTTATGCTAGAAACTGAATTTCATTTACAAAATTTTATTTCAAAATTCCCGTCATTCAAGACGTTTTAGACACTCAATTGTGATGTAACCTCACTTTTTACCCACAAAGCATTCAAAATCAACTATTTTTTGGGGCAAAAAATAGTTTAAAATCATGAAAAAAGTTCTAGTTTTCAGGGTTACTAGATGTTATTTGATGTTTCCATTAACTTTTCATCAGTATAATATCATTTTTAGGTGAAATTGTCACTTTAAATATGCGAAATATGCAACGAAATGTGCAACTTATTTGATAACGCTATCAAAAAAGTTATCACTCTGAATTGTATTTTTTTTCGCGGGAGAGGTTTTCTTTTTGTTTTCTACTGACTCTTCACAAGAGTATTTTCCAATCTGCTTTTTAAATCACCATATGTATATATTTTGCTATCAGTTACACCACGACTTTTTGGAATTTTTGGAGATAGAGATACAGAAGTGCATACAGAAGAGGTCAGTCAAGCTTTTCGGCTGACTTTGACCAATCTGCTAAAATGATCGTATAGCCTTTTCTTAGATCTCCGTTGAGCTACAGAACTCTAGTTTAGTGGAATCGAATCGTCTATGAGTTTTCTATTCATCTCCATAGTTAGTTTCTGGATGACAGTGTATAACAAAAGAATACAAATCACGATGATTGGTTGATAGCGATTATAATCGATAAGAAACACCGCTAAATGCCTTTCCTCACTCGTCGCTAGCATGAATAACTTTTCATTCTGAATATTCATTCAGCGTAAACCCTTATACTACGAAAATTTTCTCGTCATTCATACTAGATTAATCTAATAGTCCACTCTCACACTGTAGGCTATTTAGAATAATTGAGTTTATATGTTATGATCATGTATGCTATTCGGAAAAAAAGTGACTCCAGTGTAGTTAATTTAATTGCCCTGCTTGTATACCGCTATCAAATAAGTTATTCTTTATTCACTCTAATCACTCATATTCATTATTTTCTTATTTGAATCTTTGATTCCACAGAGTCCAACTTTCGAGCGCAGGAATTGTAAATGCTCCTGCACCCCATAGCCTTTAGTCAATAGTCGCGTGTAATGTCTCATGCCCGGTCACCTAACTGTTGGTAGAAGAGTATCGCAGCATCCGTCGTTTCATCACACCGTGTGCTGTCTGGATGCGTCCAAATGTGGCTGTGGTGTAAGCCTGTGTCCCCTAGTGTTGAAGAGCTTTGACTTTTTTATAGTGTTTGTCGTTCAACATGTGTCAGTGTTTCATTGATTCTTATATGCTAAGAGCAATAATTGTTCATATTCGTTATTTTTTCACTAATGTGACGTCTCGTAGTGTGCGTGGCTTGTAGTAACGTACTTCGCGAGCATGATACGTGTGAATGAGAGCCTGCTTGCTTATAGAATGAACAAGCGTGACATCGCATCCGACATGGTTCCATGGGTTCTTAGCAGCTGTGTCCTGATATTCAATGTATTTGGCCTATTTGGAAATGGAAACATCCTCTGGGCATATGTGCGACATCGATCATTACGCACTAAATATGGTACATTAGTTTAATTGTTTAGCGTCGTAAAATAACTGTTTTTAGGTACAATTTTAGTATTTCTCGCAATCGTTCAGAGTATCGCATTGTTATCCGAATTGCAACAGGTACAGCATTTATTTGAACGATATCTCTAATTTTTCAAAGTTCTACGTATATAATGTTTTATAGGTGTATCATTACGCAGCAGGCACGTTGCACATTCAAACTGTATGCCTTTTGAAGCAGGTGTGGTTTCTGGAACAAAACTATATTTGAAAATACTTTTTCAGGGGTCTAACATAGTAGCAGCCATGTGTTCAACTGCTGGCATGGCTATATTAGCACTAGACGCTCTCATTTCCGTTGTCTTACCTATCTAGTAAGTTTTTACCACGTACTCTTTTAAACTTTTTATATATAACTACTATCATTTGGCTTTACGATGAGTTAGTGAGATTCAAGACTGGAAACAGTTGTTTTAATTTGTTTTTGAACTGGTTCATGTTTCCTATACAACAATACGCAACTTACTTTCTTTCACCATTATAATATTGGTTGTACGAAATATGTAGGCATTGGTAACATACTTGAAAAGCTCGCACATTCTCGCACAGACGAATAGAAATCATGACTTATGACTTTTCTGATGATTGAAGCTCGTTTCTGTCTCCATAGAGTGCAACTAAATCAATTTATGTAACTTACATTTCATCATGATGTACTAGATGTGATGTAGGATCTATGTTGAAGTGAAACATATATAAAACAACAACATCATGTTTGTGATGTAAACTTCTTCATTTGTATTTGTATGATTGCATTGTAGCTATCGTCGTGTCTCTACCTACAAGTACTGTGCGTGTCTGCTTTGGCCCGGCCTTTTATGTGGTATTCTATTGTGGTCATGGGCGTCACTTTACGCCACAGTAAGCTATTTCACATTGTTAGCACAACTACATAGGCAATAAAGCAGCAGTGAAAATGTACTTTACTTGTTTTCCCGTCAGTACGTATTCAGAAAAAAACTCGAACAAATAAAAAGTAAAAAGAAAATAAAACAAAAACACGACACAATATCTTTTCAGAATCGCCCATTGCTCTTCTGTAATCCTCCACTGGCATTGGGTCTTCCATTCAATGGTTTATTTTACGGGTACAACCTATTATTTGGGCTTGCGACTGTTGTATTCTACTGCACGGTGTTTGTCGTAATTTTTTTCAAAGGTGAGTGTCTACGTTTGTAGTAAATAACTTTATAACAAGTTTTGGATTTCCTCGATTCGCTGTTACAGCTAGTTTATATGTTAATTAATCAAGAGTAGAAAAAGTATCGGTTTTTTGGGGTCGAAGTCCCGTATATCGTTGTCGTATAACTATATCGTTAAAAAAAGTTTGAAAAGAAATTGGCGAAGAGTTAGCAGAGAAGAGTGATGGAATAGAAGATGCAAACCATCAGAATAGTGCCAGAATAGGACGATTCGGTTACAAGTTGGCAGAACGAGTTGAGATGTTTTGCCTATCGATGTGACGAGAGAGCGAAATCAACAAAAAGGACATTATTCGGCATTTTTTTCAGCTCGAATGATGCGTACACTGACACAAACAAAAGACAATACAACAGCCAGAGCTTCTAAGAACATATCAGTCCTAGTATTGATTTACATATGCGACAGATTCATCCCTATAGGAATCATAAATGTTTCCATGCTTATCCAGGCCGATCCTACTATTATCAAACTCTTGCAAACTTATCAGGTAACCCTGAATTGTAGTGTCGTAACCTTTTTATTGAGTTATTCAGTAGTGCTATTTTCAGGTAATATTTGCTTTGATGATATATTCTCAAAACTACTATGTAATTTTCTGGAGAAGTACTCAGTACGGGAAAGCTTTCAAGGAACAGGTAAATCGCGAGAACTCTCCCTCCCCCCCCCTCTCTCTCTCTCTCCCCTTCTCTCTCTTTTTCTTTCTCTTTCTCTTCTCATGATCACACAGTGATATAGTATAGTATCATAGATAAATTTCACATAACGGTTATTATTAGTGCAATCTAATAATAAATGTTGTGTGAATCCTCATAAATCCTTATGCTTAATCCTTCAAGCCTAATCCTTTTGAGAATTTTGAAAAGTACATGTGTAATGTAGTTAAGGAGTGAAAGTATTGCAGAAGTTATTATAAGGGGACAGTTAGCAAAACTCAAACTCGATCGATAGACGCGGAAACAAAGAGCGTGGCGCCATATTCTTCATACAATCTCTTTCCGTTCAAATTACGCGCTCGGTTTCACCATGATCTGAAATGCGACCTGCGGGAAGTCCGATTTGCTACAGTAACCTGCAAACTGTTCATGGAAAATAAGAGCGTGGATTGTTGATCATATCCTTGACCATCTCTTTCCAGCTCGCCATTATCACCTGTCATCGAACAAAGTTTACTACGGTAGCAGCCGCACAAAAGTTCGTCGTTCCTTTCATTACCATTGAATGAATCACTAATTGTGTTTTTTAGTGCTCTGACGTTTGCCGTCAGTCAAAAATCACTCGCATCGTAGCAATGCTTTATTATTTCAACGATTTCTTCTTCACTGTTTACTACTTCACTTATATCTTCGCTCACTCTCCTCTCACTGTCAATAGTTTTTTTTGTCGATTGTTTACTCACCATTCATCATTTCAACCAAAAAAGATTTTATGGTAGTTTCGCCAAAAAAAAGTGTTTTATGTTTTTTACCGCCATGACTGTACATCGTTTGAATTCTGAAATGAAATAAATGTTTTGATTAAATGTTTTGAATCTCCTGCGTTATTCTGCGCCCATCATCAATATTTCCAACTTTTCCCGACTGTCATCGCTTTTTTCCGCTTGGAAAAATGTAAGAAGAAACCTTGAAAAAATAGGAAATCTTTGGTTTGCCGTTGAAAAAAGATTTCACGCTGCAAAAAATAAATAAAGTGAAACTCTCAACTCTCACATGGAGTGTCACAGAAGCCGATGGTGTCGACGCAATCCCTTTTGCCGATTCTCTCCGGACTTGTACTTTTTGGTGATCATTGGGCAGTTGGTAGAAAACTTTTCTCATCATTTTTTTTTCAAATCGAACGGTCATATGTATTGTTGAGGGCTAATTACAAAATATTTGCGAACTTGAAACCTCATTTTCAAAAATTTCGAAAAATAATACTGACGAAGGCTTCCACGTGATCCCCTCACCATGCGTGACAACTATTCGAACAAAAAATTACAAGTCCGGAGAAAATCGGTAAAACAAAATGCGTCGACAGGATGCGAACCCACAGCATGTCTCATGACAGACGACCGCTCTATCCACTAGGCCACCGCCGCTGTTTCACAGCTCGCGCGAATACATGCCACAAAAGCAATCCACACGGTTTAGCTCCAAAATTTGAAACGTAAATATCTCGAAACGTATGGCCGGTCCTGTGGATTTGAAAACGGTTTTCGACTAGTGGCCTCCTAGGGTATCTATGATATCAGTTTGGTCACCATCGGCTTCTGTGACCTAAACGACACTCCATGTCAGGGAATTGGTATGAACACTGACTTTTTCAGAACATTTTGTAGGTAAAACCTGAAAAAAAACTAATAAAAAAGAAGGATTGTTTATAGATTTATCACTCATCTGTTCGTTCATTCATCAGAAAGCTAATCAGTTTCGATGTTGACAGCTTTATGTAAATCGTCCTGGTATGAAAATCAATTTTTCCGTAGCATTTATAAGAAAAGAAAGCCGGCAGGAGTTCTAGACTACGCTCGCATCGTAGCCTTTCCTCACTATCTCTCTCCTGTTCGGCTCCTCCTCACACAGCTGACTCGCTTCATCTATCTCTACTCTCTCTCCTCTCCGGTCATATTCCGACATCAGCGATGATCGGCTTGGTATTCAATCTACCCGCACTAGTCTTGAATGATTTGAGTTATTCAGATAAATTGATATGGTATGGTTTCTTTACACTATGATTGAAAGAGCAACTTATTAGTGATTAATTTCTACATAGATATTATTCAAAATACTTATAGTGTTGAAACTGTGTAAAAAAACATGAAGGAAGGAAATATGTAGGCACGATCATCCAAACATCAGCTATATGATTACACGAACCAAAACACATTCAAACCCAACATTTTTTCTAGCCGGATGATTCTACTGTCTGTAGTTCTACGATTTCTCTAAACGAAGACGAAAAAGCTAAAAATGTACATGTTCATACAGGTATTTTGTAGTCGAAAACTCACAGAATACAAAAAAACATAACTTCATATCCTCCGTGTGTGAATCCCTAATCTCACAATCACATTCCAGCAAAGTGAAACATTTATCAACAATAAACAACGTACAATCAACGCCGCGACCTCCTCGTAACCATGGTGGGAGTGGGAGTGGGCGGGGTGGGAGGGGGCGGTGCTTGGGGTGCGGCGGCGTTGCGCTTCTTCTTGCGTACGTCGGCAGAGAGTTGTAGGAGTGTGGCTCGGATGGAGTGGACAGCGTCTTCCGCGAGGTCCGAGTCCACTGCGAACGCGGCCCGCAGGTCAGTCACCACCGACAGAGCTGCAAACACACATTCCACATAAGATAATCATGATAACCGATATTTTTTTCAAATTATAAACAATATTAATTAATTACAAAACTCACCTAGAGCGTCTATCTGATCGGCGTGTTTGTAGTCGACAGAATGAGAGGAGTGGGTGGGGTGAGAAGGGTGCGGAGGGGCTGGAAAGGGAAGATGGAAGAGAGAGAGAGAGAGAGAGAGAGAGAGAGAGAGAGAGAGAAAGAGAGAGAGAGAGAGAGAATTCTCACGCATGAGCACAGGTGTCGGCTGCTGGATCGGGACAGGATGTGACTGTGGCGGTGGCAGTGGCTGCGGCGGCTGCCCTTTCTCGGCTGGTTGGATCCTACATGGCCTGTTTTTGAAGTGTGTAGTTCAGTGAACTTGCATATTCCATTCGGCGCAAAACCTACGACCATCTTACAGGTGCTTGTGCGTGATTTCGTTATGTACGTGTCAAAATCGCGCTTTCAAATCCGAACGAACGAATGAAATGAATTGAATTTGAATGAAGGACTGACTTGTACAGCTTCTCTCGCAACTCTTGCATGCTTTCCTCGAAGGCCTCCCGCGGTCGATGCCGCTTGCGGAACTGAGCAGCCAGACGGGCCTTCTCACGACGGTTCTGCGAGGGAGAAATGAGGGGACAAGATGTATAGAGGGAGAGAGGGAGAGAAAAAGATGAGAGAGGAAGAGTGGGAGAAAGGAAGAGAGGGAGAGAGAAAGAGGAGGGAGGAAGAGTGGGAGAAAGGGAGAGAGGGAGAGGGGGAGAGAGACAGGGGAGAGAGGGAGAGAGGGAGAGGAAGGGAGAGAAAAAGAGGAGGGAGGAAGAGTGGGAGAAAGGGAGAGAGGGAGAGAGAAAGAGGAGGGAGAAAGAGTGGGAGAAAGGGAGAGAGGGAGAGAGAAAGAGGAGGGAGGAAGAGTGAGATAAAGGGAGAGAGGGAGAGAGGGGGAGAGAGATAGGAAGAGAGGGAGAGAGGGAAAGACGGAGAGATGGAGGGAGGGAGATGGAGGGAGGGGAGAGAGGGAAGGAGAGACGGAGGGAGGGAGAAGGGGAAAGAGGGAGAGAGAAAGAGAGGGAGGGAGGGACAGAGGGATAGAGAGAGGAAGAGAGACTGACGATGGGCGCGCTGTCTCCTCCGATGACGAGGTCCGTCTCTCGCACAAGGAACATCATCCGATGGAAGTACGGCCACGAACACTTCTTGTTCGCGATAGTCTCTCCCGGCTGAAAGAAAAGATTCTCTCTCTCCCTCTCTCTTACTTGCTCTCTCTCTCTCTCTCTCTTACTTGCTCTCTCTCTCTCTCTCTTACTTTCTCTCCATATTTCTCTCTTCTCTTCTCTCTACCTTCAGCTCCTTCTCCATCGCCTGTTTCTTGCGGTAGAACTGATCGCGCAGGTGCTTCCACTGCGTGCGCAGAGCCGCATCTAAGTGATATACATTTATCTAACGTAGTACGCGGATAATGCGAGTCTAATCAATAATTCGAATCGATATTAAAAAAATACGATAACGTACCACACTTGACGATGTCCTGGAAGGGCAAGTCGACTCTCTTCTGGAATTCGTCTGCAGCCTCCAGGAAGGACTTGTTCCGGGAGGCGAGACACATGTGGGCGGGGTTCAGCTGGTCGTAGATGATCGGGTGCCTGGGTACGGTAAGTATGTATACAGAATACAGAAATACAGAAATATATCTCCACTCTCAACTGATATGATACAAGTAATCCTACAGCAATCATACATAACATACCATACAAAAAGAAAGTATTTCTTCACGTTTACAGTACTCACTTCTCAATGATGGAAATGACGAGATTCCTGCGGGGCGGCACCCAGTAGGTGTTCTCGACTGGAAGGGCGTTTCCTGCCATGTCCTCGTGCATCGTCGTCACCTGAAGGCAGAAGCTGAGGACCACCCACGACGATCTGACCACTCAAGTCAGCCTCACCTTGATACCTCCCGTCTTCTGCACAGGAATCATGACTAGCGCAGATTGGTCATCCACGGCACTGATGTCATCGTCCTCTACCTAGAAATCTCATGTCCCTCTCTACTACAAAAGTCCTGATATGTGAATGACGCCACTGATATTGATGACTTGTTCGAACAGTTCGAAAAACAAACATTATCTCACCTCGATTTTAGGACTGTCCTGTGAAGTGAATAGAGAGGAGTGGTCCGAGCTGTTGGATTGTGGAGCTACTACCGAGCTTCCCTCCTCTTCTTCCTGCTTCATCCTGAAAACAAATAAAAATTGAACTGAAATGTGAAACGCGACAAAAAACGGTGCGGCGCGAGGTGTGGTCGGAACGGCGAGCATTGATTAGCGGCGAAAAGACGCGTTGCGACCGCAGCGCACGGTGGTCGACGGCAGCGCGCGGAGAGTGATGGAGTGTGCACAGTTAGGAGAGTCAGAGAAAGAGCGCGAGTGTTTTGTGGTGCGTGCACAGTTTTTGCGCACTTCTCACTGCGATTATATTTTCAAAAAATAAAAATGTTTACCTAAATGTTCTACTAGTTTTCGTGTTGTTTCCGATATTTATGTGTTTCCTGATGTCGGTGGTATGTATCCGGTTCATTTAAATATAACTATCTAATTTGTGGATCCTTGTTAAGGCATATTTTCAGAAAATTCGGTATGAATTGAATTTTCGAATCCTACGATTTCGTCATGATTTCGAGGAGCTTCATCCTATTCACCAACTGTTGTTTCGCTGTGCTTATTTTATTCATTGTGAGCCTTCGTGACACTCCCCCTACCGTTTCACAGAGCTCTTACAAGTCATGGCGGCTGGGCTCGGCTCAAATTGTGATTTACAATCGGGTGAGTTGATACCGTACCTTATCTACTATCCTATAATATTTTATTCAAGTACATATAACTGAAGCTGTTTAGGTTCCTAAGACGGGATCGACGACATTCACGAATGCGGTGGCGTATGACTTGTGCAAACAGAACGGATTCCACGCCATTCACCTCAACATGACCAAGAACAGACAGGTGTGTGTTTTATTTTTCTTTCCGGAGTGAACTAAACATTCAGGTTATGAGTCTTCCTGATCAAACCGTATTCGTCCACAACGTCACTGAGTGGTCAGAAGTGCAACCAGCATTCATTCACGGACACGTCGCCTTCATCGACTTCACCCGGTGTGTTTTCTATTGTTTACTGTCATATACTGAATACAGTACAATCATGTTCGCGTTTAGCTTTGGCTTCCCAAACCCGATTTACATCAACCTGTTGCGCGAGCCTCTGGAGCGTCTCATGTCGCACTACTACTTCCTCCGCTATGGGGACAACTTCCGCGTCGGACTGAAGAGGAGTCGCGCCGGCAACAACGAGGTGCGCACCATAATCGTTTTGTTATTCTAGTTGGTTTTACAATATATTCAGACGTTCGACGAATGCGTTGCGAAGTCTGGTCGGGATTGTGATGCGAAGCAGCTCTGGCTACAGGTGCCCTACTTCTGCGGACAGCACGCCTACTGCTCGTCAGTGTTTTGATGTTATTGCTTCGTACATTCACCTAATGTTGGTTTTGCAGTGATGTGGGCAGTGCGCGTGCTTTGGAGCAGGCGAAGCGCAATCTGGCGGAGCACTATCTGTTGGTGGGGGTGAACGAGCGTATGCGAGAGTTCATCGCCCTGCTAGAACACACCCTGCCTCGCTTCTTCCACGGAGCACTCCAGCACTTTGACGGCCTCGACGGTCAGTAACTCATATTCGTCGCTTGAAAACATTTCCTTTCAGAGAACCGCGCTCACTTGCGCAGTACAAAGAAGAAAGTGCCACCAAGTTTCGCGACGCTGGAGAAGATGAAGGCGACGGCTGCGTATCGGGCGGAACGGGAGTTCTATGAGTTCGCACTCGCCGAGTTCGACTTCCAATGGAAGAAGGCGACCGATGGCACAGGAAACGCGGAGTTGCTCAAGACATTGCCCCTACAGTATCATTACGAGAAGATACGGCCTGGACTGTAGTCAGTTGGTTTTCTGGTTTATTTATTGTTCGTTTGTACGGTTTTAGAATTTGTTTGTGTACTTTTTGAGCTTATTTTTGACTAGTGGCGTCCTTCCATATTGCCACAACCCACAATATGATGCAATCTCACTTTGTGTACATTGTGTAGAAGAGGCGGGTAGTTTCGTAATGAAATGACGGTATTATATGAGTTGTCTGTGCTATGCATGAAGAATTTCAACATATTTCACTAGATATTGCTTTGTCTACATCAGACAATACTCCGTAGCACGTTCGCAGCGTGCGGCCGATAGGCATATCTTTATAAGGAGTCTCTTGCTGTGCTGTGATCTGCCATATGTCGCTCATGCTCTTATCTCGTATACCTCCTACTCTCCCGTTTGCAGGGTTACTCGACTCATCAGTCGAAGAAAGGTTACATCATGGGAGAGGAGAAGCCGAAGACGGAGAAGGAGCTGAAGAAGGAGGCGGCCAAGGCCGAGAAGATGGCCAAGTTCGCGGAGAAGCAGAAGAAGTTGGAGGAGGCCAAGGCCGCTCAGGCCGCCAAGCCCAAGGAGGTGCGTGGGAGGACGAGGGGGCGGGGAATAGCGACTATTTGTAGGAGAAGAAGCCGAAGAAGGAGGCCAAGGTGGAGATCACCGAGTACACCACTCCCACCAAGTCTGGAGACAAGAAGGGTGAGTTCAGTGTTAAGTTATTGTTCACAGTGTTGATATGTGTAGTCGCATGCATGACACCAAGGTGTGTGTTGCAGACACGACTTGCGAGCTGCCGGGCGCGTACTCTCCCAAGTACGTGGAGGCTGCGTGGTACTCGTGGTGGGAGAAGCAGGGATTCTTCAAGCCCGAATACGGAGGAAAAGACCTCTCGTCAGTCGCTCTTTGATTTTGGATCTTTTTTTTGTTTTGCTGATTTATGAATGCGTATTACAGGAAGCCGAATCCTAAGGGTTCGTTCACGATCACGATTCCTCCCCCGAACGTGACGGGAACTCTCCACGTCGGACACGCCCTCGCCACCTCGGTAGAGGACACCATGACTCGCTGGTAAGTGGATTACGGTATAATACAATAATACAATATAACAAATAACAATGCAATATATATATTAATTGTTTGAATAATGTATTCGTTTTTTTATTGGCTTTTATCTCAGGAACCGCATGAAGGGAAAGACGACCATCTTTGCCCCCGGCTGCGACCACGCAGGAATCGCGACGCAGGTTGTGGTGGAGAAGAGGCTGCAGAGGGAGAGGGGCCTGAACAGGCACGACCTCGGCAGGGAGGCCTTCATCGAGGAGGTGTGGAAGTGGAAGGACGAGTGAGTCGGCCCTACATGGATATGGATCAATTAGATGCGGCATGCGGCTGATGTGTTGGTTGCAGGAAGGGAGACTTCATCTACAACCAGCTGCGCAAGATGGGAGCGTCGGTCGACTGGGACCGCGCCACCTTCATGATGGACCCCGTGCGTTGCACCTTTGATAATAGTGTACCCTATACGGTGTACGTTGTGTGTGTTTCAGAAGATGATGCGTGCCGTGACGGAGGCGTTCATTCGTATGCACGAGAGCGGCACCATCTACCGCTCGACCCGCCTCGTCAACTGGAGCTGCGCCCTCCGCTCCGCCATCTCCGACATCGAGGTGGGTGGGTGTGTGGTAGGGGTTAAAATAGTTTTCATATCAGCAGCTTAAGTCTTTAACAATTGTTGTTGATGTCTCGAAACATATTTGTCGGCTGTATACGTAATGAATGTGTGCAGGTGGACAAGAAGGAGCTGCCGGGCCGCACTCTTCTGCCCGTGCCTGGATACGAGGAGAAGGTGGAGTTCGGAGTGATCGCCTCGTTCGCGTACAAGGTGAAGGACAGCGACGAGGAGGTGGTGGTGGCGACGACGCGTATCGAGACGATGCTCGGAGACTCGGCCATCGCCGTCCACCCCGACGACCAGAGGTACAAGCACCTCGTCGGAAAGGTGAGAGCGGGCGGGGATGGAACATGTATATAATGAATGAGGCGATTGTAGATGGCAGTGCACCCGTTCGTCCCGAACCGCGCTCTGCCCATCCTGGCCGACTCGTTTGTCGAGAAGGACTTCGGAACGGGCTGCGTCAAGATCACTCCCGCCCACGACCCCAACGACTACGAGGTCGGAGTGCGCCACAAGCTACCCTTCTACACTGTCTTCACCGACGAGGGATACGTCACCAAGGTATGCTATCAGGAAGCAGATTGATGTCTTTTCCTGTATGTAACACTACGCCTTTCTAGGACTGCGGCAAGTTTGCTGGCATGAAGCGTTTCGACGCGAGGAAGGCAGTGACGGAGGAGCTGGAGAAGCTGGGACTGTACAGGGGCAAGCAGGACAACCCCATGGTCGTCCCCATCTGCAGGTGGGGTCTGCAAGTAGCATTGAAATTGCCACCTGCATTTCGAGTTGTTTTAATTCTGTCGCAGTTTTTTGTGCTATATTTTTCCAATTGTATTTGCAGTCGCTCGAAGGACGTGATCGAGCCGTATCTGAAGGCGCAGTGGTACGTGAAGTGCGACCAGATGGCCGAGAAGGCGCTCAAGGCAGTGGAGACTGGAGATCTCAAGATCACCCCCGACTTCCACATTGCTACCTGGAACAGGTGGCTCCAGAGCAGCCGGTATGTTTGGATTTTTGTTGGGTTACGTTATGTTCTGAGGTGCTATTAACATTGACAAGAATGATTGTATGCTAAATTGAATTTGAAACGTATTTTGTAATGATGCATGTTTTAGTGATTGGTGTATCTCTCGCCAGCTGTGGTGGGGACACCGCATTCCTGCCTACTTCGTCAAGGTTACGGACGGAAAGACGCCCGAGGGAGACTCGACCAACGACCAGTGAGTGTCCGGTGTGCACTGCTGGAGGTTGGGATATTGACTACGTGGTGTTCAGCTACTGGGTGTCTGCCCACAACGAGGCTGATGCGAGGAAGAAGGCGGCTGCCCGCTTCAAGGTGGACGAGAAGTTCATAGAGCTCAAGTGGGACGAGGACGTGCTGGACACGTGGTTCTCGTCTGGCATGTGGCCGTTCGCCATCTTCGGCTGGCCCCACAACACGACCGACATGTCTGCCTTCTTCCCCGGCACCGTGCTCGAGACGGGACACGACATCCTGTTCTTCTGGGTCGCCCGCATGGTGTTCATGGCACAGGAGCTCACCGGACAGCTGCCCTTCAAGGAGGTGAGTGTGGGGGAGAGAGGGAGGGGATGAGCCGTCCCCGTTGAGGTGTACCTGCACGCGATGATCCGCGACGCGCACGGACGCAAGATGTCCAAGTCGTTGGGCAACGTGATCGACCCTCTGGATGTGATCCGCGGAGTGTCTCTGGCGGACCTGAACAGGCAGCTGGAGAGCGGCAACCTCGACCCCAAGGAGCTCGTCGTCGCCAAGGCAGGACAGGCGCGCGACTACCCGCAGGTACGCCTGCTCATTGTACACTTGTTTCCGATTTATTTTTTCTGTCGCAGTCTGAATATGAATAAGTTCTGATTGATTTCTACATAGCTCGTTTTGTAATAGTTTCCTCGTGAAACGAAACGTCTGATTGAAGGGTATCCCGGAGTGCGGCACAGACGCTCTGCGCTTCGCTCTGATGGCGTACACTGCACAGGGCAGGGACATCAACCTGGATGTGCTCCGCGTGCAGGGATACAGGTTCTTCTGCAACAAGGTCAGGAGTGGGAGAGGACGATGCAGAATTGCAATAACTAGGGACTCAATGTTTGTTTTAGGTGTGGCAGGCGGTGAAGTTCACTTTGATGCAGCTGGGCGGAGAGTACAAGCCGGAGCAGAAGTTCAAGGTGGGTGGAGATTGGAGAAGATATTAGTTGATATATTGTTTTTGAAATTACTCGTGTTTGTGTGTAGTGTATGTTTGTGGTTTGTAGGTGTGTGGTTCGGAGTCTGCGATGGACAAGTGGATTCTGTCTCGTGTGGCGTCGGCTGTGCAGCAGTGCGACGGAGGCATGGACGAGTACAACTTCCAGCAGGTACGGGCTTTATCACGTTTTTTTTATAAATTAATGAAGCAATGAAGGTTTTTGTGTGGTTATACAACAGTTTGTTTCACCACTCTGCCTTTTTTTGCAAGATCGACGCGAAGCGAATTATTATGCAGTCGGTTGTTACTTTCCCGATCTACGTATTCGAAATAGTTTGGGTCTTAGCCAACCGAACAGTTAAATAAGAAATTGCTATTGATTGATATTGATGTCATTTATATTGTACGCATGTATTTGTGTGATGTCAGGTGACGACTGCGATCTACAACTTCTGGCTGTACGATCTGTGCGACGTGTACCTCGAGGCCGTCAAGCCCGTCATCTACTCGGGTGAGTGGAGAGGGAGAGTGTGACGCACCCCGTTCTCGTTACAGGCGAGTGTGGCGCGGTGTCAGCTGCCCGCCACGTGCTGTACCACTGCGTGGACACTGGCCTCCGCCTCCTCTCCCCCCTCATGCCTTTCATCACCGAGGAACTGTGGCAGCGTCTGCCCCGCCGCCCCGCCGACAACACCCCCTCCATCGTCGTCGCCCCCTACCCCGAGGCCGCCGACGTGAGTCGCCACAGTCTACATCCTGTAACATCATTGTTCCCGTTGCAGTACCCATTCGCCGACGCGTCCCTCGAGTCGTCCGTGTCGTTTGCGATGGATGTGGTGAAGACGGTGCGCTCGCTCCGTTCTGACTATGAGCTCACCAACAAGACCAAGGCCGATCGTGAGTGGAGAGAGAGAACGGGAAGGATTATGATGGGTGTGTTTCAGTGTTCGTGTCTGTGTCTTCGGACGCGGAGAAGAAGTCGATGGAGCCGCTGTCTCAGCTCATCGGAACCCTCGCCAGCTCGAACAAGGTATGCAGAGGAGGGGTGACAGGGTAAAGTGGTCGATTGTAGGTGAGCGTGATGCTCGAGTCGGAGTCTGCTTCGATTCCTGCTGGATGCGCCCAGGTCACTATTTCTGCCAAGTGCAAGGTCTTCATCGCCCTCCAGGTGATTCATTGGTTTCCCCCCATTATTTTGTAACTCGTTCCTTTTCAGTCTGTGATTGACGTGGCGAAGGAGCTCGCGAAGCTGGGAGCGAAGAAGCAGCGTCTGGAGGGCCAAATCGCGAAGCTGGCGGAGGCTGCCGCGCAGGCAGACTACGAGTCGAAGGTGCCCCTCGGAGTGAGGACGAACAACGCCGAGAAGAAGGCGTCCCTGGAGGCGGAGGTGAAGAGCATCGACGGAGCCGTCGCCGCCCTCCAGGCTATGGCCTGAACACCACACTCCCTCCCCCTTCCCATCCACCACTGAAGATGTTACCATATCCACTTGTTACACATTTCTATCACACAATTGTTAGTTCTTGGTGTCTGTGACCTAGTCCACGCCTTATATTCTTTATATGGTCAAGGTTCTCTCTCTCTCTTTCTTTGTTGAGGTTGTTGGTTTTGTATGCGAATGAATGTTGTTATTGAACTGTGCTGGTTGTTTCGTGAAATTTGAGACGACGTTGCTGGCGTTTAGAATATCTTTGGGGAAAACGGTAGGGTTTGTTCTGTCTAGTGCGGTGTTTGAGATGGAAGAGGAGGATGGGACTGCGTGGGTGGAGTCGTTCTTCGATCGTCGCGTGGTGTTGAAGGGAGCAGAGGAGGAGGAGGAGGGAGGAGAGATGACGGAGGAGCAGTTCACAGCTCGGATGACGGAGCAGAGGGAGGAGTTGGAGGAAGTGCAGGTGGGAGGAGAAGGAGGAGTGGGTGTGACGTGGCCTTTGCAGCGGGGCATCTCCCTCGCCGCACAGGGCAACATGCATGGCTGGCGACTGCACACACAGAGGAGACATCTGCTGGCAGGCATCCCGGCAATGCTCAGGCACAGGTAACATAGTAGTACTGTACTGTACACATTCGCGCCTCTCTCCCCATTCGCGCCTCTCTCCCATTCGCGCCTCTCTCCCATTCGCGCCTCTCTCCCATTCGCGCCTCTCTCCCATTCGCGCCTCTCTCCCCGCCATTCGCGCCTCTCTTCCCGCCGAGTGAGGTCGCGCGTCCTATTTTCTCTCTTTTCGAGTGTTTCCCTGCGTTTCCCCCTTGTGAATCCCCCCTCCCATCCCTTGTTTCTGTCTACAATGACTGCTTCTGCTCCTGTGCCTCCCACCAACATGCCTTCCATGCCGGATGTCAGCCTCCTGATCTCCGATTTGCATGCGACCCTTGCTGGCGACAAATCGATCAATGCCACCACGCGCCTTTTGCTGCAGTGTTCGCTCGCAAATCTCTCTTTCATGTCGCATATGCAGCAGCAGTCTATGCTGGCTGTGACTCCCCCTGTTCCCCCTGTCGATATCGATCTGCCGGCTGTCACGAATGAGTGTATCGAGGAGCGTGAGCGGCAGCGTTGTGCGGTCCTTATCAATCTGCCTGAGTGTGACTCGACCTGTCCGCCTGATCGCGTGTACAAAGACTTTGATGACGTGCGTCGGATCGCATACGACGTGGGTCTCGAGTACCGCGTGATGGATGTGTTTCGGATGGGCGACGTGAGCACTAAGCCGCGTCTCACCAAGGTTGTTTTCTCGTGTTCGGACGCCGCGCGCTCGTTCATTGCCAAGTTCCGCTCCTCCAAACACAAAAACGGCTCGTTCAAGGGGATCAAGGTGCGCGAGTCTCAGTCCAAGAGCGAGCGTGAAGCGTACAAGCGTCTCGAGAAGGAATGCAAGGCGCAGCGCAAGGCTACCGGCAAGGACCTGATCATATATGCGAACCGTATAGTCGAGAGGTGTGGAATTGACACCCTCAAGCAGGCGCTGCGCGCTGCCAACTCTGGTCCGACCGGCGCGAATACCACCTCGCCCCACAAGCAGCGCACGTTCCCGTTCCAGCAGAGCCTTGACGTGTCGATGGACACGGATGAGAGTGCCGTGACTGCTGCAGCGGGTTCTGCAGCGAATCCCTCTCCTCCCGTGTCTGCCACTGCCTCCTCCCAGCAGTCGGAAAACTAAAAGCGCGTCGCACTCACCCCGCACTCTCACTCGTCTTATTCAACAGCCGTAGTATAGTAAACAAACTCCTCATTCTATATGCATTCCTTAATTTAAACCGCCCTGATATTGTTTTAATCACCGAGTCTTTTTTGTCTAAAACCATTTCTGATAGCCAACTTGTTCGTGATTTGCCGTATTCTGTGATGCGCCAAGACCGTAACCGTCACGGAGGAGGTGTTCTTGTATTGATTCGCGACCATCTGATTTCTGAGAGAGTGAAACTCACTGTCAAGTCCACTTGTGATGTACTCTGTTTTGATCTAGTCACTTCCGCTGCTACTTTTCGCATAATTACCGTGTATAGACCGCCCAGTACCCGCGTTGCCACTGACGATACACTCATTGACTCACTTTCCGATTTCATGAGCTGCGAACATTTCATCATTCTCGCTGGTGATTTTAATATCGACCCATCCCTCGATGCTTCATATGCGCGCTTTAGTGACTTGGTGACGTCATTCGATCTCTCACATTGTGTAACCACGCCCACCCGCGATCACCGCATGATCGATTGGTTATTGAGTAACTCGCCGCACCTAGTATCTGTTAAAGTGAGAGACTCTTTCGGTTCATCTGACCATTCCACTGTTCATGCAAAGATCGAATGCCCTTTGAGTGATACGTTCCCTATGCCCTATCCGAACTTCCATGGTGCTGACTTCTCCGCGATTCGCGCTGCCGTTAGTGCTATTGACTGGTTCGAATATCTCGATGGTTGCGACTCACTATGCCACATGTACAATCGATTCACCTCTGCCATCCTGTGTATTCTCGCTCAACACGTGCCTTTCAAGAAGCGCAAATCCAAGTGGTCCGCATACCCGCCCCACATCCGCACACTATTCGATCATAAATCGTGGTTGTTTGAAAACGGGCTCGCAACTACACCACTCTACCAGCGCGTCACAGCCAATCTCACTGACCACCTGAGACGATTTGAGAAGCAACGCACCAAACAGAAATTTCTCAAAGGGTCTTTCGCGTTTCACTCATACGTTGGTTCAATAATCAGACCGAAGAGTACTCTTCCGATCAAAATGGTGGATGCGTCTGGTGCGGCATTGTTCAGTGACGGAGACAAGGCGGCCGCGTTTTGTTCGTTCTTTGAGTCAGTCTACTCGCGCGACGATGGCGTTCACCCGCCTATGATTTCGCGCACCTCTGATACTTTCACCATGCGCCCCTTGTTTCCGAGCGATGTTGTGCCCTTTTTGAAACGCCTGAAATCATCATGCTCCCTGCCCGCAGACTGCATTCCACCTTTAATTTATAAGAAATGTGCGAGCGAACTATCTCTCCCGTTATCCATTATTTTTAATATATCACTGCGCGAAGGTACCGTACCCCGTATATGGAAAATTGCACATGTTACTCCGATAGCTAAACAGGGGGGCGATCCGTCCTCAGTAGCGTGCTATCGCCCTATATCAATTTGCCCTGCGGCATCCAAGGTGTTAGAGCGAGTGATACGTAAGCAGTTGATTGAGTTTCTTGAGTCGCGAACCCTCCTACCTGATCAGCAGTTTGGTTTCCGCAGCAAACGTAGTGTGACCACCCAAATGCTCTCGTGTTTCACTGACTGGACAACCGCCACTTCCGCGAATATGCTCACTGACATTATTTACTTTGATTATCAAAAAGCGTTTGACAAGGTGAGCATACCCAAGCTGCTTTTGAAGTGCGAGTCTGTCGGATTGCGTGGAGAGATTCTTAACTGGTTGCGTGATTTCCTGTCGGGCCGTGAACTGCGAGTGAAAGTTGGCAATGCGCTCTCTCCACCTGCCGCAGCCACATCAGGCGTTCCACAAGGGTCAGTGTTAGGGCCACTCCTATTTATCATATATCTTGCCGGTCTAGAGAATGGCTTCCCCCCTAACATACGTATCCGCGCGTTTGCCGATGATATCAAGGTGTACATCTCATACACTGCTGCCAATGCATCTGCTGCCCACGCCGCGCTCCAATCAGCCATCGATCACGTGCATTCGTGTTCGACGCAATTGCAGCTCGTACTATCCGAATCAAAGTGCACAGTACTACACCTTGGTAGAGGCAACCCGCAGCACGCATACTCACTGGGCGGCAGTCCACTCTCTCACTGCGAGCGCGTGCGTGACCTGGGTCTCCAGGTAGATACCACCGGCAACCCCGCTATCAATGCCAGTGTGCGCGCGTCTATTGCGATGAATCGAGCACGGCTACTCATTCGATCTGTGCACACGAGTGACGAGCGCGTTCTTATCAAGCTCTATAAGACATACGTTTTGCCACTATTAGAATTTGCCTCACCAGTGTGGAACCCACACTTGCTCAAAGACATCCGCGCATTAGAAAAAGTCCAAAAATACGTCACTCGGGTCATTTTCTATCGTGTCTATCCTTCGGATACCTATCCGCAAGCCATGCCCACCTATTCGTTCCGATTGAATACACTGGGGCTGACCAGTCTAGCAGAACGCCGCGCACGAAACGACCTTACTCTCGCACACAAAATGTACAAGCGGCTGGTCAGTACCCCATTCTCTGCAATGTTCAAGCTGAAACCTTGCCGCGGGCGAAATGGCACATTCTCACTCCATATCAAAGCTACGAGGTCCACGCTTTTGCATAATTCCTACGCACTCAGAACCGCTCGTTTCATTCTCGCACTCACAAAATCACACCCGCGCGTCTTTCGACTCTCTCACTCGAGGTTCTATAGGGCACTCACACGAATCGATCTTACACATACACTCAAGCTTGCGAGCTAAGACACAGTTGTGACAGGTGCAACAACAATAACACAGCAAACATGTACGGACGATTACAAGCACGGGATAATACATGCACGGGGAAGATACATGCACGGAATAAGACAGGCCGCCCCTGGATTTCGCCGCACCCGATCGCACTGTGCCGTCGCCCGCTCGTTTCCTCTCACTGTCTGCCGCCGCCGATCGATCGATGCAAGCCGAGAGTGCCCGAACCGATCTACCGGACTGATCTACCACCCATCTCTGGCCCAGTGAGCACGTGCGACTATGACAATAATTGATCTTGCTATAATTTCATGATTGATTCTAGTGTTACACTTCACACACATTGTCCTCTCATTGCTCTCTCTCATTGTGGTATCTCTCATTGGCAGTTGCTGTTCGATAGTGTTATATAGTGGTTGATTTGGCTCGGCTGGGTAGAAGGAAAGGTGATGATGCTGAAGTTTGTATCTGCTCTCTTGCACATGTCTCTTATTGTGCCGCGGCTCCTCCACCGCACTGGCACTCCTCCATGCCACAGGTCGGGGGCAGGTATCATTCCGATGTTTTCTGATCTAGACTGACTGCACTTCTGTGTCGGATTAGCCCAAGATTCCTTCACTCTCACACTCACTCGGTTTCATGCAGATAAGATCACATACTACATCACTCTTTACGATGATTTAACTTGGTTGTTGTCACTACAATGCGGTCATTCTCTCAACAATGCGGCTATTTCTTTCATGCTTTTTAACCATCGATGTTTGTTCTATGTGCGACGCAGTATTTCTGCAATAAATTATTATTACACGAGTACTGTACCCTGTTTGAGGCTGAGTTCGGGTCTGGCGTCACAGGCGTTGTGCAAGTTCTTTGAGATGCTGATGAGGCATCCACAGCTGGCGAGGGGCAGGGAGGGCAGGCTGAGGTGAGGCGGGGGGGGGGGGGGCGGACTCCGGGAGGGGGGGGGGGTTCGATGAGAGTATGAATGATGGGAAAGGAACTGATGTGAGCAGGCGCGTTGTAGCTCATTCTCTTTTTGTGATCATGTATATTGAGATCTTTCCACTTATGTGAGGCGCCTGGCAACTTCATCGCGGGCTTGGACCATTTCCTGGCCATCTACCATCCGAGAGTCGACTGGGAGTGGAGGGCGAATAGGTGAGGATGAGTAAGGAGGGGGTGGGGAAGAGATATACTGACTGAGCCCACGGTAGACCAGACCAATACGTGGATATATATATAGCAGATGACAGAGTTGGTTTTCAGGTGTGTTGAGTATTAGTTTACTATACGACATTATAGAATATACGTTTCGAGGATATTTTATATTCGCATATTGACTTTTATCGATAATCCGTCCCTTTGTCTAACAAAAAAGCTACGAATGTGCGCAAGATTGATGTGAACTCTAAGTGTTACGTGGTTCCAGTTGATCTTTTTCTTTCGATTTCAGTCTGAATCCCCACCACGAGTTGACTGATCCGGCTGCGATGCTACTCGCAGATGATCTCATTGTGGCACATCCCGGGTGAGTGCAAGAGAGGGAAAGTAAAGAGCGACAGAACGCACTGCGTGAGAAAAGTGTCGTTACTGGAATAAGACAACAGACAATGCTCACTGAGTTTGGAATATGACACGTCCTGGTTGGGTATGGGGAGTGAGCAGAGAGAGGAGAGAAGTTTAGAGTGAAAAATACCTACTGCTACTTTTTGGCTACATGTGTCAACTGTGAGTAGTGTCTTTAGTAAGTCGTTTTGCACTATGCATTATTCTCAATATTTTCAGCCGCTGGTGTTTCGGGTCGGACGATACTGGTGATGTGTGCAGTCTGAGTGATGCGTACCTGGATGGACTGAGAGAGGAGGAGGAGGAGATGGATGGAGGGAGCAGAGGAAGAAGGAGGGAGGAGGGAGACGAGGGCTTCCATCTGGTGACAGCCGACGGGAGCTGCTACACACAGGTGAGAGGGAGGGAGTGTGCGAGGGGGATGAAGCCGCATTCCAACGGTGGCTTCCCATTCGAGATTCGTTTTTGTTGTATTTCCTATCCTGTCATGTTTGTACATATTTCTTTATTGTGCACGAGTTGTTAAAACCCGTATAAATTACTAAGTGTTGCAGGATGACCCGGCCCATCAGGAGGAGGCGGTGCAGTGTATTCTGGAGGCGGAGTCGCGCGCCGCACTCAGGCTCCTCGCCAAGGGAGGCAGTCTAGTGGTCAAGGTATAGTCTTCGCCTGGAGGATAGTTTCTGTTATTGCCAGCCGGGGTCAGTTGGCGAAACTCAGTTGCGAGCAAGAGAGGTCAGACAGCGCGAGCAAATGGTCGAGTGTCGCGCGGCCTCTTCGATTGGCATGCCGGCTTCTTTGATCGATATTATCGTTTGAAAGCGCGCGCTTGGGTCTCCTCACGACTAGAAGGTAGATCGAATGCGACTAGAGGGTAGATCGATTTTCTACCGTAATCTGGCAAACTATCTCCCAGAATAATATTATAGTTGTGCCAAGCTGCAATGTCAACACAAAAAAGTTACCTTGATGAAATTGGTATGTGATGTCAGGTGTACACGCAGTTCTCGCTGAGGAGCGCGCGGTTGGTGGCAGTGCTGGGGAGGAGGTTCGAGAGGTGAGGAGAGTAGGGAGGGGGGAGGGAGAGTAGAAAAAGATATTGAGGTAACATTGTCGGTGGATGTGTGCTTGCAGACTGGAGCTGTACAAGCCGTCGACAAGCAAGAGCGGGAACGGAGAGGTCTGTGGAGGACGGGGATGGAGAGAGGAGACTGGGTAGAGCTGTGTTCCTTCCAGAAGTACCTGCTGTGCTTTGGCTTCTGCGGCAGGCGTCGCGGATTCGACTGGACAAAGGAGATGGAGAGAGGAATGAGTGCGCAGGAGTGCAGGGTGAGTGGAGGAGAGAGAGAGAGAGGTAGATAGGGAGGGAGGGAGGGAGAGAGAGAGAGAGAGAGGGAGAGAGAGAGAGAGAAGGGAGGTGTTGCAGATGGTGTCTCGCGGAGTGGAGTACTTTGTTCGTCAGCAGAGCGAGGCTATAGCTGTCAACATCCGAGAATTCGTGGAGCCATCTATGGATAAGGTGGGCAAGAGAGATTCTTTTATCTGAAGTCGATCCTGTAAAAGTCTTCGAAACACGGTGTGTGTTCAAACTTTGGTTGAAGATTGAAGTATTGGAGAGAAAGGGAGTGAAAATATATACGTTTCTGTGTTCAGGAGGAGGTGAACCGCCTCCGCGACCGCTGCGTCGCTCGATACGTCAAGATGATCCGACTGGATCTGCTGGAAGTGCAAGGCGGACAAGGGTGCGAGTCAAATATCAAACACTTGTGTAAAACAGAAAAAAATATTATATTTTGTAATGGTGGAAATATTGTGGTTTTTCATCTCCTTTCAGTTGTTGGCTGTCTGTCGCGGACACGTCTCTGAACCCGTGGAAGGGTGTGTGCTGGAAGGAGAACCATGTGGAGACACTGAGAGGAGGACAGGCGGCAGCCAGAGAGACACTCCTGGCTGAGGTAGGCGCGACAAGCACGTCGCTGTCAATTACACTGTTCCGTTTTCTTTTTTTTCTTTTTCATTTCCAGTAGCCGATTTCTGAAGGAGAAGGAGGATAGATGGTATGATTGTTTCAGAAGCGTCTTCTTTCGATGCAACATGGCGATGTGGACGGGGAGAGACCGGAGGAGATCGAGGTGGAATGGACGAGGGAAGAACTGGAGTGGATCGGAAGGGAGAAGAGGGTGGGTGGGTGCGAGACGAGACACCGTTTATCGAGAAAAAAATATATAATTCTAAACATCAGGAAATGAAATGTGTGCGGGAGCCGTCGGGATTGAGAGTGGATCTATTTGAATTTTATAATGTCATTGGCAACCGCTGTGAAAATGGGATATGAAAAAATATATGTTCTAAAATTCAATTCACTGATAAGGTAAGTTATTCAACAAACCTGAAGTATCAATCAAAAAATCTTGTATATTCGATTGAATGTAACATATGTACTATGCAGTAGGTTGGAGAAACAACGAGAACACTGAAAATAAGAATGGTTGAACACAGAACATCAGTAAAACACAACAGTATCACACATACTAATACTAATGCAAACACTTTCAGATCATTCCAGTGAAAATTTCCGAATTACTATTTTAGACAATCTCGCAAAAAGATTCATTACATTTATTGATGTAATTAATCATAAAAAATTCTACTTGAACATACCGATTTGAAAATCTTCACTGCCAATGTTAGCAGCCTATTCATAAATCTACAACATTCAGTCTTTTTTTTTAAAATTGATCGAACATCATTCACACTGGAACAGACCAGTTCTGATATCAATTATACAAATTTAGAAAATAACAAGTTGACTACAAAGCTGTTATAACAAAACGGACGATTACAATTACAATGTTGTTCCACATGTCAATGGTAATATATATTTGAACGTATCATATAATTATTGACAGTGGAAAATTGAATAGTTTTTGAAATACGATGCAAAGTATTTGAAACGTATACCCAAAAATGGACACTCGAATAATAGCGTGACAGTACGTTTAGTAACCTGGATACTGTTGATGTGAAAAAGGGTTTGAATAACATCTGTAAACTCTTTACGTTATTATCATGATTCGATTTGCCCACTCGATTCTCTCTCTCTCTCTCTCTCTCTTTCTCTCTCTCTCTCTCTCTTATCCGTTCTGGAAAGCGCACTTGTTTTATCAATCCCTTGTGCACTTACCACGTCCACTCTCGTGTGTACACTGATCGCAGCCTGCCGCTTCTTCTTTGCCTTCACAAGTAATTGTATGTCACCCCGATTTCTTCTCATTTATTCACCACTTTCGAAATATTTTATTGTACACTATTCCCTCACCCAATAGTCTCGAGTGATACGATGCTAGGAGTCGAAACCACTTGATCCTAATACGCGTTTTCTTTGGGATTTCTCTATTGCTTTTTATTGATAACAAGAGGTTTTGCTAAAGTCAGTAGTTGAAACTGGCCCGTACTGGTTCAGTCCTGCTTAGTTTGGATGCTTGCATGGATATTGTGGGTATTGATGTTTTAGATGTACGGGCACACAAAAGACCGCATGAGAGAATGTGGAGTTGCTCTCGGAAGGCCTTTCTGAAACGAGAATATAGTTATTCGTAAAGAGCGGGCTATGGAGAAGAGTAGATCAGAGGAAGAAGGAGAGTCAAATGTCGGCGATGCGCGCCAAACAAGATATGAGAGGCAGATAGTTAGAGCACCGTATTTCGAATTGAAAGCGAGGTATGAAAAAACTATCGCTTTTGTGCAGGCGACACCAATATATTTTATATTTATAGATATTGGATAGAGTATTTTTGTTGTCTTAATTATTATCATGATGTCATATATTTTCAAGTATCAACAATTACGAAAGATTTCTTTCACAATATTTAGTTAACAAACTCTGCATGTGTGTAAACAAAGTGTAAACAAATTTTAAAAAGCTCATCTGGACATAAGATATTGCGAAACATGCGAATGTGTTTGACTCGTACCTATAGTCAGTGGACCGCCACAAACACACATAGTATGTCTGCGAGTAGTTGAGAAGAGCGAAGAACACCTTAAAGAGGCTTGAGTTTTGTTAAATATTGATGTCGCATTATTTGTAAATGAGATACTTTCTATTTTCAAAATGTTCAAAATATAGTTCGTACCAGATGACTTTGTGCTACTGCTTGTATTTCTTCTGGTAGGTGTATCCATCTCATGAAATCCACGCCAAGCATCATAGTGTAGCCGGTACAGATGAAGACTGCCACCATGACAAGTACGGGACGAATGAGCTAAAGGACGATGTGAGAATGGCTGCTTCGAAGAAATCGAACATGACGGAGTCGAACGGATTGAAAATGCATTCAGACTCACTTTGATAGTTGTTTTATTGGCACCCCCATTGCTATACATCATGCCTGAAAATGTTTTTCCTCAATTTTTTTATTGATTGTTGACTGACGTGTGTTGTAGTATATGATGTAGCTGAAATTTGCCAGAGTGACTGTGTTGAGAGCGATGAAAGAGCGAGTCCAGAAAGGGGCAACTGAAATCTTATCAACTCTTGATCCAATTCGTCAGTTAATTAACATTCTGATGCAACTCTTCTGTTATGCTCATATAGATAGGATCTGTCTGCTTTTCTTGAAGAAGTTTTCAAAATTCACTAGAACTGCTATCGTGAAAAGAATTCTCGATACCTAAAATTTTGTACTGGAAGCCGCTATCAAAATAATCTGGTCTTTTGAGTTGAGTTTTCGAAAAGTTTTTTGAAGGGGGGTTCAGTTGTTCTATGGACTCAAACGCTTGTTCGGACATTTGCGCTCTCCGTGATAGCACACTATCTCGTCTTTCTCTCGCATGTTCGAGCCTATATCGCATCGTGAGACCCAAACACGAACGTTAGACCCTAACGAATTCTCATTACAATCCTAGCGATAGAGGGGTGTTAGAGGTTGGGTAGAGCCGCCTCTAACGCTCGCCTCTGTGCGCGGTATCAATCTTCTATCACTTCTCGATCGCGCTTTGAACACACTTCGAAGAAGGCTTGTGTCTATTAACGCGATAGAGGCTCGAACACACGAGAAAAAAGGCGAATAGTGTGCCTTAACGAAGTGCGCAGGGAACCGAACAAGCGATTGGATCTATCAAGTAGCTAAGAACCCCCTTAAGTGACAATTTTATTGATCCGCAATCGGAAAAATTTTGAATTTTGAATTGGTGCGCTTTACAAATTCTGGCTATAACTATTGAACTCGAGATATATATCACATAGGGATGTGTTTATCGGTTTCTACGACTTGAGTTTATGCTTGAAACTAAATTTCATCTCAAAATTTTATTTTAAAATTTCCGTCATTCAAGACGTTTTAGACACTCAACTGTGATGTAATCTCACTTTTTTTTACCCACAAAGCATTCAAATTAACTTTTTTTGGGTCAAGAAAAGTTTAAAATCATTAAAAAGTTCTAGTTTTCAGGCTCATTAGATGTTATTTGATGTTTCCATAAACTTTTCATCAGTATAATATCATTTTTAAGTGAAATTGTCACTTTGAATGTTTCAAAAAGTGCCTATTCCTTTTTTTCTCAAAAAGTAACAGTCTCATCTATGTAATACTCGTTCTTTTACGATTGACATTGATTCGTATGGCCTTTCTATCCCTATTTTCACGGTACGGCGATTATCGTCTTACTTTTAGACAAACGCGAAATGACGTTTGAGTTCAAAAAAAATAATTACACATAATGTATACTATTTTACTCATTAAAATAATAGAACTATTATCTTACTTATTAAATCATATTATATTTTATCTGACTTATAGGATAAATTTTAGCACCTTGTGGGAGTAGCGCCAGTGGTGTATTACAGAATGGAATGACTGCGTCTTCGAGAGTCACATATCCCAAAATAACAATGAATATTGAATAGAGAACTCCTGGAACGCAGAGAAGGGCGATATAATTGAAATCAGTTGCTTTGCGATGTCGAAAGGGAATCATTATCATGATCACAATATCGAGAGACATTGCAAACGCGATGTAGATCTGAAATTGCATGCACAAATTACAAATTACATGTATACTGTGTTAATGAACTCACAGATATGTTGAGTGCGAGCATGTATGGGGTGATTCGGTAGAAGCACTCTGTTCTGTGAATGACTGTTCCTGTTAGCTGGTAGTTGAGATTGACGGATTGCGAGAAGAGACATACAAGGTGACAGAAAACATTGAGAAGGATTAGAGTGCCTGTAATGTTTTTTTCTTCACGTTTATGAAATAAGTGACGATAAGTGGATACGTTTACCATGCTTGGACCGCATATGCGGCTTACGTATGTAAGCCCAAATAACGTTGAAATTTCCGAATATCCCGAAAAACGAAATTATAAATATTTCGATAACGACTATTAGATGACTGATGAGCATAACTGGAGAATGAAAGAGTGTGTCAGTGTCTTCTGTGACTGTAAACTGTAACGAAATAGAATACGAAAAAGTTTAATGAAATATTGACGAAATCGAAATGCGATACTGTAATCTAATATTATAAGGAGAAACTTTTATAAGGATAAACTATTTTGTGTGTGGAAGTTTGTAATATGGAATAAAGGCATAACAGAATATTGTAGCGTTCGAGAATGATTCGCGATTTTTTTAGTTCCGTTGTAGCGTCGAGTTGTGATATTGTATGTGATATGATAGGCTATAATTTTGTGTGTTACTGTTTGTGAAAAACTTCCCTGTAACTTTCTGTATTTTATGTAATAGTCTCTGAGATGAGAGAATCGGACGTAGCGGACGTATTTGGGATGTAGAACTTGTTTCCCAGGGCGTAGTAAGAGTTCTCAAGAGTATTATAGGCAATTTCTAAGGTTAAGCTTTTATAGGCAAGAATATGGTTTTCACAGTAGAAAATAAATTCTGCGAGTTATATGAAAAATAGCAGTCTCTAGTCTCTAGTTTTCATTCTTCGAAACTCAAAAATCAAAGGGGACATCTTTTGAGATATCGAGCTTCGAATGTTGCCGGCTGACGACGTTCTCTTTGATTTTCGAAAACTCGAAAAAAATCTTTGAAAAAAATAGTGTTTGAATCTTCTCGGCAGTCGTCAGTCGTCATCGTCATTAATTTTCGCTGTTTTATATCCAAATGTACTGTATCCCAGGGGTATCCGATTATCTCTGAGACTCAGAGA
Organism: Rhabditoides inermis; assembly: GCA_963966185.1. NCBI lineage: Eukaryota > Metazoa > Nematoda > Chromadorea > Rhabditida > Rhabditidae > Rhabditoides > Rhabditoides inermis. Next base: position 36,675 of record CAWZYM010000161.1, read on the forward strand.
TTGCGTGGTAAAATGAATGAATGTGCAATGAAAGCTGTTTGGCTGATCATTGATCGTACGTGTGCGTTTGCAGTGCATTCTCTCCGTGCCACGCCCTCCGTCGCCCCGCCCCCTCGTTCACTCGCTATTCGTCGACCTATCCGTATTCCACGCCATCAATCAGTGCGGCAGAGAGGTGCGAATTCGGTTTGGTATGCGAACTTAATTGTGAGATTTTGAGTTAAAAAAGATAGCGTTCAGTTTTTTGAGAATGTATGGTGTTGTAGAGCTATGTGGACATGTGTGGTAGTTGGCGGAACGTCGGTGTATGGGAGAGGACGAGGGAGCAGGAGTTGGAAGAGGAATACAAGGAACTGTACGGTCTGCCCGTTGGCTACATGCGCTATGAGGACATACTGGCTGTGGATGCGGCCCGGATGGGAAGCAAGGCCGACTGGGTCAGGCTGGTCAAGGCGGTGTTCAAGAATGTGAGTGGAGAGAGAGGGGGGAAGGAGACCGGGGAGATTGCAGAAGCCGCACTGTGTGGAGATTGAGTGCGGCGGAGGCGGCTGGTTCGTAGATGGAGGGAAGGACATAGGCGACGGTCAGTCAATCTTTCTCTCTCTCCTCTCTCACAACTATGTCTGTTGAGGTGTGAGTGTGTTGCTGGCGTCTCGCTTCTCAGTGTCCATGCTCGTTCTCCTCACTGTTCTCTATACCAAAATGGATCTCCACTGGGAACATCGACGAATCTACTTCAGGGATAGGGTGAGAAGAGAAGGAAGGAGACATGGGATGATACTAGCATTCAGAACTATGATGAGGATATTCCGGACCACATCGACGATTTCATCATGGAGTTGGAGCAGAAGGTGGAGGGTGAGTATTATAGAGGTTGCATGAGAGAGAGAGAGAGAGAGAGAGAGAGAGAGAGAGAGAGAGAGAGATGTCTTTTCAGACCCGTCGCTCTCCGTGCTGTCGTTCATTCCCCCGTGGATGTTGTCTCACTTGTTCGAGACAGTTCACGAGTGGAATCGAAAAGAGGTGGCAAGAATTGTCAACAAGCTAGTCTGAACTACATGACATTCCTCTGATTTACCATATGTTCTACATATCTTATGTCATGTTCTTTGTTTATTCTTTCCCAACATTGTTTCATACCAGATTTGTTGCATAGATATTTGATCTTCGGAAATGATCTATCCTTTTCTCTTGTGTTTGATCTACTTTGCACGTTACGTTTGTTTTTGTTGATACAAGTTTATGTTATTGAATTTAAATTGCATGCGTATAAATATTGGTCAGACTGAAGGAAGAGCGGTTGCTAATGTTTTCAATTAAAAAAATATATATATTTAAAAGTGACGCTAGTAATTTGCTCTGATGATGATTTGTTCGTTGCCTGATTCTCCTCTGAACACGTTTTCTCTCCTTGTCAGTGGGGCAACATCTTACGAAACTCAAAAAGCATTTCACAATGTTTCTAAAACGTTGTTGTGATCAACGTTCATAATTTATCTTCGTGTTCGTTGTGCTCATGATTGTTTTGCTAGATAATTAATGCAATCCTTCAGAAATGCTCCGACGATCGTCGTTGATACCGCGTCTGCTGCGCGCTTCTCAGCGTCAGGTCGCCCTGCCCAAGTATATCACTTCATCTTCAGTCCACAAGGTGAGTTTTCACCTATAAACAAGTAACTCCGTGGTTTCTATGGTATTGTAGGACATAACGCGCGTGCCGCTGTCGCAGCCGATCTCTCTTTCGGAAGACGCCACCCAGTCGGCAGCCAAGAACAACTACACGCCCTTCGACGCCGAGGTGCCGTGTTTCATAATGTTACACTTTTTGGGGGTGTCCTTCTGATGTTCACGCAGCCGTATTGGTTGTAGGTGTCGACCCTTCCGAATGGAATCCGCGTGGCAACGGAGCAGCACTATGGAGACTACGTCACTGTCGGAGGTATCGTACGATTGTGTTGTGTGTTTTCATGCTTGTTCTGGTTTGTTGACGCATCGCAACGTTTACGTGAACCACGAATTCATGTGCGTTTATTTGTAAACTCGTAATCAGATGACCTATGATCTGTGTTGCAGTGGCGATCGAGTCAGGTGCTCGCTACGGCGTCTCGTACCCGCACGGAATCACCCACCACATCGAGAAGCTCGCGTTCGCGGTGGGTCCGAGCGTTCAATCGATAATCGATTACCGAATAGTGACAAGTGTAACTTGATGTGTCGTATTGGTATCGTTCCAGTCGACTGCTCGGCACGAGAACCGCGACTCGATCTACTCTGTGCTGGAGCAGAGCGGAGCCCTCGTCGACTGCCAGGCCACAAAGGTGTGCACATCCATCATCCATTATTGATTGATTAGACTTGTCATTTGTGTTTACAGGACTCGTTCATCTACGCGGCGTCGTGCCACCGCTCCGGTCTGCCGCAGGTGCGAGAGGGGTTGTTATTGCATTGATCGCGTATCTTTATCAACATCATTCTGCCTATGATGAATGTATTGATTGTAGATCCTGGAGATCATAGCCAACACGGCGTGGCGTCCCAGGATCACTGCGGAGGAGGTGAGAGAGGGGAACGGGAACGGGTTCAGGGGTTCACATATGTTTTTTTCGATACCAAGTGTTTTATTCGCGCAGCGGCAGCTGTAATATTTTGTGATATTTTTGTCGATTTCTATGAGTTATTATTTTATAGTTTTCTATCCTTTGTGTGTTTATGAATGTGTTCAAACATATTTCCACTTGTCTTCTCTTGTGTATAGTTTTGATTGCAGTTGGAGGAAGTGTCGCTGACTGTTCAGTATGAGGTGGAGGATATGGGAAGGAGGATCGAGAGCATCGAACCACTCCTCACCGAGTGGATGCATCAGGTACGGGAGAGGGAAAGAGAGACGACCCTCGTTTCAGGCTGCCTTCAGGGGCAACACTCTCGGCCTGCCCAAGTTCACGCCGGAGGAGAACTATGGAAAGGTGGGTGAGGGACATCAGGCAGGTAATCGGAACTTTCACGTTTCCACGTTGTGATTGCAGATCACTCGCTCGGACATTCTCTCCTACCTCAGCCAGTACCACCAGCCAGGAAGGATTGTCGTCGCAGGTAGTGTTTCTTTTCGTACATTGGTTTCTTTTTGACGGATATTCTATGTTTCACGAAGTGCTTTAGTATTAGCTGGTGTTCGTTGAGTAATACTTCCTTGATAATCGTTCTAATTCAATTCACCACTATTTTGCAGGCGTTGGCGTGCCTCATTCCGAGCTGTGCTCTCTCGTCTCCGCGCACTTCAATGAGAGTGAGACGACATGGAAGCTGGAGGGAGAGGAGCTGAGGAAGCCACTGCCTTCCATCGACAACAGCCTCGCACAGTATACCGGAGGAGAGGTGGGCATGGGATGCGAATCTTGCAGGAAACACTGCTGGCTGGAATTATATGCGAGTACATGTTTGGTATGGGATGCGAGATCGTGCAGAAAACACTGTTGCCCGATTGATGAGTGCCACGGATCTTGCATGTAATGTATTGGTTGTTCGTTGAGGTTCGCGTGGAGCGTGATCTGTCCAAGATTGCGATCGGCACCCCCTATCCCAACCTCGCCCATGTCGCCCTCGGATTCGAGGGATGCGGATACAAGTGAGCGGCGACCATCTCTCTCTCTCTCTCTCTCTCTCTCTCTCTCTCTCCCTCCCTCCCTCCCTCCCTCCCTCCCTCCCTCCCTCCCTCCCTCCCTCCCTCCCTCCCTCCCTCCCTCCCTCCCTCCCTTCTACTCTCTCCCTTTCAGGGACCCCAACTTCGTCCCGTTCTGTGTGCTGCAGTCCCTTCTGGGTGGTGGCGGTTCTTTCTCGGCCGGTGGTCCCGGCAAGGGAATGTACACGCGGATGTACGTCGACGTCCTCAACAGGTACGCCAGGGACAAGGGAGGGTCGAAGGCGGTTTGTGAAATTCTCACGACGCAGCTGTTTGCAGTTTGTGATTTTCTTGATACTTTTGAGGAATGCAATGCTGTTTCGACTTTCGATGCCTATAGAAATTGAATTGTTGTTGTTTTATGTGCTGTACTTTTCTAATTCAGATGAAACTTATTGGTGATTTTTGGAAATGTACAAGTATTATCCACAATGTGTGTAGTGTTATTTAAAGTGTGGGCGATACATACATATTGTGTATCATTAGTAAGCGTGTGCTGTGTATACTCAGACACACATGTATTGTATGCTAGTACTTTTTCAGATGAAACTTATTCTTTATTTTTGAAACTACTATTTCCCGCAATTCGTATAGTGTTTTTCGAAGTTTGGGCGATACATACATAATGTGTGTATCATTCGTGATTGTGTGTTCTCTCTCAGGCACGTGTGGTATGTTCGTTGCAGGCACCACTGGATGTACGGTGCGACGGCGTTCAACCACTCGTACGCCGACGCCGGAGTGTTCAACATACACGCCAGCGCCGACCCATCGCAGGTGGGCAGGGAATGATACTCAGTCATCCGGTTACTGTACATTGTTATGCGTTTGATGATCACGAGGTATTGCTGATTCAACTGTAGGCAGTTATGTAGTAGTGGAGATGAAATGTACGAATAATGGTTCATGGAATACCTGCATTGTCAGATCGGTGACGCGTTGGTCGTGTTGCTGGACCAGTTCTTCTACCTGCTGCAGGGGGCGGAGAAGGAGGAGTTGCAGAGGTGAGGGGAGAGGGAGGAGAAAGAGAGAGGGAGGGAGGGAGAGAATGGAGACGTGTTGCAGGGCCAAGATCCAGCTCAAGTCTCAGCTGATGATGAACTTGGAGGTGCGGCCAGTCATGTTCGAGGATCTGGCGAGACAGGTGAGAGAGTGGGGGGAGAGAGGAGAAAGGAGGGCGAGAGTGGGAGGAGAATCTTGAATCAAGCACACATCATTTGTATATCAAGGAGTCGATGAAGAGAGAGGGAGGACCTCCGAAGGTTTTCGATAGGATACATTTCCCTTAGCTGAAGGCTACATGAGGGTCAACCATGAATGTTATGTGTGCGGTACACATAACATTCATTGACCCGAAAGTAACCTTTCTTTTGACCCACATGTAACCTACTTCTGACCAGAATGTAACCTACTAAAGGCGCAAAGTGAGTGGCACTTTTCGAATTGGTAAAGCATTATCGAAGTCCTCTGGTGATTTGGGATTATTGATTTATGTGACGTTTCACGATCGATGTGGAACTCGTGGCGATTCGTACCTGGATGCTTCGTTCTTTGTATGCCGTTGTTAGTTTCAAGGTTTTAAAGTTACCCCAAACTTGGATAATTGAACCGACGCCGCTTTATAGAGTTCAAAGATAATATAGTCTGATTGGATCCTATATGCCATCCGTGACATTTCACATGTTGTGCAGTTTTGTGCAACACAACATGTATGTCATCAAATATCCAAAACGCTTCCATTAGTAGGAATCGAACCCGTGGACAGGCCGCAGCGCGCTGGCGGCGCACACTACCACTGCGCCATAGAAGCAGTGGTTAAGAGATCGAAGAGAGAGAGCTCATTTAGCTCCACTGGCCTCTTCAGTGTACAATGATGAGAGATAACGAGCAAACATATCTCCGAATATCAATGACATCTCAGTATGAGCCTCAATGGCGCAGTGGTAGAGCGCGCCGCCAGCGCGCGATCGTTGCGAGCTGCCCAAGGGTTCGATTCCCTCTCACAAAGCGTTTTGAATATTTGAAGACATACACGTTGTGTTGCACGAAACTGCACAACATGTGAAATGTCACGGATGGCATATAGGATCCAATCCGACTATACCTAGCGGCATGTGATTCATACCGGGATACTTATGACAATGATCCAAACCCCTACAATTAGCTGCAAAGGTGAAAGCAGGCGTGAGCAAATAAGTATGTAAGTCAACAATCCAGGTCATCTAGAAATTTCTATGATACATTAGCGTATGAAGAGTGTCTCAAGTGGTATGCGTTCTCAACGCGCAGCAAAATGTGACACACATGGTATAGTGATGTGCGTGCCAGATCATCAAGACACAGGCTGTATTGCAGTTCATGGTTCGATTCCGGTCGCCGGCAAGATTTTTGCCATTCAACATTTCGACATTTGAACACGTAATCATACGTTTCTAAAGGAAACGTGTGAAGACAATATCGTATACTATGGACTGCGGTTGTTACGTATTGTTATTAGGTAATTGTGTTGCATATCATAATTCAACACTTGATTTTTGAAATTACCCCAAACTTGGGTAACTAAACCGACGCCACCGTTGACAATTTCCTATATGCATCAGTAGCATGCAAGCTGTCACGGGTTTTCAAAAAATGCAAATTCTAGATATACTTATCAGATGTCATCGAGTTCTCTCGAACACATCTAATTTCAAGTGAAAGTAGTATCACATTTGGTGTTGAAAAGTTTTCCTCATTTTTGCCACTTTTAGAGGAGAATTACCCTCCGGTCAAAAGTAGACTACATTCTGGCTAGCGAGAGTGAGAGGGGCACACTGTGGGGAAAGTAACATTCACCGACCGGAGAGTAGACTACTTTTAGCGAGTTGAGGGGAATGTAACATATCGAAAACTTTGCGAGACTGAGAGAGGGAGGGAGGGGAGAGATACCGTGTCATTCTAGGTGATGGGTCACGGCCGCCGGCGCAGTCCCTACGAGTACATGCAGCTCATCGGTGAGTCGTCCCTGTTCCCCCTCCCACCCACCCCGTGTCCCTTGCAGACGGGGTGACGTCGTCTGACATTGTGCGCGTGGCGGAGCGAATGCTGGCCGGGAAGCCTTCTCTGGTGGGATACGGAGAGCTGTCCGCCCTCCACTCGTACGACAGACTCGACAAGGCAGTCGCCAACAGGGACATCAAGGTGCGAACAGGGAGACTGTAGTTTGTGCATTGATGTCCTTCATGTTCTGACCACTTTCAGAGCCTCCTCGAGAAGAAGAAGTTTTCGTGGCAGTAGGAAGACGGAGATATGATATGATATGTTTACAATGGTAGGACTGTCTAGTTTCTAGTTATTGTTTTGTTGTAAAGGCTTTAGAAAGCGTTGTTTGTATTGTTATTGCTGTTGACGAGGTATGTGTGTGAGAAGTGGATAAGATAAATTTATTTTGTTGTGCCTGACGTTTTCGATAACGGTTTATGCTGACTAGAGTTTTGCTGATTTTGAATGTAACTTCACTCATATGAGGTAATATTCGATTAAAAATAAAAATTTATCACATCGCATCAACAATTCACAACACGGTGTTAGTTAGCAGACTGTACATAATTATTAATCTCAATAGATGTTATCAATGAATATGGTATTTATCGATCGAGCATCTGTTGCACCCTCTGGTATCCCATTCGGGTGAGGTGATCGCGACGGGATTTGGCTATGAAGAAAGTGACGCCTCCAATCAGAAGGCACGCTAGAAGGAAGCGGACGACCGAGTGGAACTGCGCCCTAGAAAGGGAAGAACTTCTCTCTCTTCTCTTCTTTCTTTCCCCTCTCTCTCTCCACTCACTGCTTGTTCTCTGTGCATGGCTTGACTGCCATTCTATTGCTGGTGGTGCAGTTGACACGATCGAACAGACCAGTGGGCACGCAGTGCTCTGCAATCCGATATATGAATATGAGCACACAAGTAAATAAGCTACAAAATATTTCCGATACTCATTATTTGAACAACGTTATCACATAAGTCAACCGGACAGCAGATAGAAGGGTCTGCCTACCTTCCTTGAGGGCGTTCCTCTCGAAGTCAGTACAGGGCCGGCATCGCTCGACCACGTGGAAAGGCTCCTTCAGCCAGCACTTGTCCGACGTGCCAGACACCACGTCAGCCTGCAAACGATGAATGAGTCTCTCTCTCTCTCTCTCTCTCTCTCTCTCTCTCTCTCTCTTCCTCTCTCCCCCTCTCCTCTCTCTCTCCGCACATACGTTTCAATGCAATTACCTAAACAACGAATTAGCAACGCAGCAACGCCATTTTTCATATGTCTGCTCAATGCTCTTCTTTCTGAATCTCACCTTCTCTTTTTCGTTTTCCTTCTTCTCCGACTGCTCGACCGGCTTCAACGGCTTCTCCTCCGATTCATCTGAAATCAATCGATATTCAATTGTTCATCAATCGATAGTGACTCACTATGTGTCCACTTCTTGATCTCCTTGAGTTCGAAGCCGCCCTCCGAGTTGATCTCCTCCGCGTATTCCTCCACCACCAACACGAGAATAGAGAAGCTGAAAGGGCGAGGTTCGACGTGTGTCAAGCACTACATTCGAAACGCCTGCTTTCTAACAGACTGTTGGTCACATCGACGCAGAAAGCGTTTGTAGAATTCGTCGAAAAAAAATACAGTAGCACTCACCCTAGAAGCGCCACGACAAAAGTGATCATGCGCTTCGCGGAAAAGTCGCCCATCTGAAATAAGATCTCATAATTCTGATTGCAATGTCAAAAGATCACAGATCATATTGATCTCCTCGCTATCACCCATCCCTAGACGGATCACCCCGCGAGGGAGAAAGTGAGTAAACAGATCATCAGTCTACACAGAGATAGGGCGAGAGACCTCACAGGGAGTGTGTTCACAACACGCCTATCCATTGTCTCACTCTCACTCACTCGCTGCACTCATTCTCACTTTCGAGATCGGTCTCTAAAAGTGCGCGCGACTCACAATCAGTTTCAGTCTCCTCTCATAACTCCTTCCTATTCTATCTATGGACCAATTCGCAGAAGAAACCTTCGATTTGCTCACGAAATCCGCTGTCGCCTGCCTATTCATCACTATTTTGTTGTCGATCTGCTTCATTCTCTTCCGGTAAGCATAACTCTCCTTTTCCACTCTCACACAACCACTTGCAGATGTCTACAAAACGACGCAGAATACGGTATCGATGAGTAATTGTTACAAATAAACATTTCCAGATATCGCACGGTGCTGTAACCGATGTTTTCAATGTCGAAAACAAACACCAGATCAACAAAACAATTTATATACACGTAATGAGTATCGGGTCATACAACGCAAGAGTAGGAGAGAAGAAAAAGGGGGTGGTGGGGAAAACAGGATGGAATAACAATGAACAACATGACAACTCTATTCTGCTCGGGAGGGTAACTGATGTGAGGCGTGTAGTAGACTACTGTCTACTTCTACTGCGTGTAGCGTGTCGCTCAGTGATGGTAGGTGGAAAGGGCAGGTCTGGGCGATGGAGCTTCTAGTGCCTGGGGGTGCTGGCCCTGGATATTGTCGAGTCGGGGCTGCCGGCGCGACGTCGCTTGCGAGCCGGAACAGACACCACAGCCACCGGGGGAGCCGCCGCTGAAAGGTTACTCTTAACACATTTAATAGCGTATCAGTATCAAAGTTATCAATCAAAGTAAAGTTATCAATAAAAAAAACACCCACCGGGAGTGGTCTCCTCCTTCCTGCGCACCAGCTCACCAAAGTCGCCATCCGGAAGGAAGAAGTCACACTTCTTGTCCAGAGACTGAAACACTCACGATGGAGGACAGCTTTACTAGCACTTTTTCCTCATGATTAAGAAAGCCAGTGATACTAGTCAATAAATATACAAATCGATAATCAGGCTCACCTCGGGGAGGTACTCGTTCAGCTCGATGACGCTCATATCCCACCACGTCTCCAGCTTCGCCATGATCTGCAACAATCACAGATAGACAATGATATCACAAACAATACGTTTTACATAAACTTTGAGTGAACAGCGAACAAAATGATTTAACTTTTTTTCTTCTACAAAAAGTTTCAGAATCGAGATATAATTCAGGGAACATTTTTTTTTGTAATTTGCGTGTCGGATACTCATACTAATTCAATCTCTTTTAATCCCACCTGCTCGGGTGTGGGTCGGATCTTGTACTTGGGTGTGAAGATGTACACGTCCTCCTTGTCCTTGTCCATACGGCGCGACTGAAACACGATTCATGACGTCATCATTAAACTTCACCCACCATGTAGATAGCCAGGTCCTCGACGGAGAGATACTCGTCAAACTCGCAGTCCTCGTCCTGCAAACAGGAGAGGTGAACAATGGTGATGACATCATCACTGAACCAGGAACCATGTTTCCATAGAAGACCCACCTCGAAGATGTTGTGCATGTACTCGTAGAGCATCATCAGATGGTAGTGACGAGCGAATCCTGGAATTTACAAATGAAGAAAATGAAATAAATAAACAGTAAAACAACGTAACGTACCGGCCGGTTTGTGCTCGATGATCTTGCTGAGGAGTCTCGTCTCGGACAACTCGCACCACGGAATCTCGGCGGGAGTCTCCACATAGCTGAATATCAGTGATATAACAATGATGATGTAATTTTGAACATGACCAAAAGATTGGTGACTCACCCGCTGGTGTTGGCTGCGTTGGCGAGGGCTGACTCGAACAGGTCGCGACGAGCCTCCTCCTCGTTACGCTTGCTAAAAAAAGTTCAAGTACTTGTATTTTACGATGTTGTAAAACTAAAGACATCTTCAACGTAATTTATAACGTAAAATTGTCGTTTTCATAGAACAGTGAACAAATCATTACAGAATCACAAATAACTCACATTTTTACGCGCATAGTTGGTGTTGGTTTGCTTGCCTGCAAGGAAGTCATTGTACAATCAATAGGAACGCAATAGAAACGTAAAATCAACGAAAACGTACGCCGATTTGCCAGGTTGGCGCCCAAAACACGAGAGGGCATTTGGAGAAGAGAGAGCCGAGAGAACGAGAGAAATTGGTAATAGAGCAAAGTAATCATTCAGGGGCAAAATAGTGAAAAGATTTGGCAACCTGGAAAGTTCAGCCGTACAGCCGTACAGCCGTACACCAGTACAGCCGCAAAATGTACAGCACATGACGTCACGAGTACACCACATGACGTCATGTGGTGTACTGGTGTACTTTTTCGAAAATAATTTAGAAAAATGCGAGCAACCTCAATATCGGCGCCCGTATTTTTGCAGCAGCGCCGCATAGACTTACGGCGCCGCTATGATTGGTCAAACCGAATGGCTCCGCCTTGTTATCGATCTTCTACGTTTTTTTTCGGCGCACTGTATTTTTAAAAATTCTAAAATTATAAAGTTAAAAGTATAACTTCATTCATAGAAAACTCATAACTCATTCGTTGGTTGCGCACGCATCACAACGCAAAGCAGACACTCTCCCATGTTGTTCAAGCCATCATTTTTGTCTGTTTCTAAGCCCCGTAGAACATGGTCTCATAGCGTAGTGAATAGTAAGCGAGCCCAGAGCTCAAGTGGTCGCAGGTTGAATTCCTCTGACGGCCACAAAGTTTTGTTAAAGCAGTTATTCAGTTAAGATTTTTGATCAAAAAATTTGACCTTCTCGAATGCTCTTCTCGATCGTCATTGGCCAGAGCCGACTTGGCGCCAAAAAAATTTGGTCAAATATTTTTAACTGAATAACTGCTTAAATCGCTGGAGTCAAACGCGACGTGAAACTCATGCATAGCGTGCGTCTGGGTTCACCGTTCAGTGAACAAATGAATGACACTACGGCCGGGCCGTAGCGGGTCGAAGTCGAATTTCCTTGCGATCCGGAAATATGCGGATATTTATGCAGGGAAAGTTATATTTCATATATTTCATATATATAATTCACTTGCAACACAAAACACATTGTGATGCGTGCGCAAACAACGAATGAGCGCGAGTATTCAAAAAGTATTAAAAATACTTTTTTACTTTATGATTTTAGAGTTTTTAAAAATACAGTGCGCCCGGCGCCGCTGCAAAAATACGGGCGCCGATATTGGGGTTGCTCGCATTTTTCTAGATTATTTTCGAAAAAGTACACCAGTACACCACATGACGTCATGTGGTGTACTCGTGACGTCATGTGCTGTACTTTTTGCGGCTGTACTGGTGTACGGCTGTACGGCTGTACGGCTGAACTTTCCAGGTTGCCAAAAGATTTATAAATTATTATAGGATCAACTCTTAATACAACAAAAGAACTGTATTTTTACAACTATACATTAAATTTTTCATATAGACGCTACGTGACAAATTACACAAAGAGATTAATCTATCCGCAAAGACTCTAATCGGCATGCTCCTCTTCTGGAACTGTCTTCTAAAAACTCTAATTTACTAGATACTTATTTATAATGGTTATCCAAAAGTTGTTCAATTTCTGTTATTATACCTTTTCATTAACTATTAATATTAGTTTCTCGGTAGCTCATGTTTATTACATCATATACGTATTCGTGTAAACATGTAACCGTATTGTTCCATTTCACAGTTTCGAGCTGTCTTCAAACAACGCCAATTATATATAATACTTTTTTATCAGAACCTATCTGTGATGTGATATGTTATCCACTATCACAAACTATCAGTCACGCCGTGAGCACCAGATACCAATGCACCACAGTTCGACAGATCCGACCTCACAAGCTCAAATATGGCTCAAATGATTTCACTTTCAGGTGCGTATTTAACATTTACCATTGATGTTATAAGATCGATCCCCTTTAGTTTCTCGGTAATTCGCCGTCCGTGCGTTGGCCTCTCGTTTCCTTCCACCGACCGACAGACCTCCGTCTTATCTAATCACACCATATTGGGACGGACGACCGCTTGTCCCGCTCTCTCACTGCACACACTCTCTCATCAAATGACGATCACACTCTCTTCTAATCACACACTCTCTGCTCTCTGTCTGCCTGATAAGGGGAGGACTCGTAGTGGCGGGCGCCGCGGTGGCGAGGCACCACCCGGGTTACTGTAAGTGCACATCGATCGCCCCGGCTACACTCTATGACGTGTTCCGAGAAAGAGATCGAGGACTGTTGAGAAATGAGGAGAATGAATAATGACAAAGGAATGACAAGAAACGGAATTCTTACCGTAGTATCACGACTGGAAATCATTCTGTGTATAAGCTTATCCTAGCGCCTAGCCTTTTGAAAAAGTGAGAACAATTACATTACTGTATCTTGTCAACTTCATATGCATCCAAATACAAGCAACACATTACTCACTATTTAATCGACCCGCTATCTCTAGTCATTCAATATCAGCACACATGCAGGTGTATTGATTAGATAAATGCGTGTGTGTTCCGAACGCGTTCGCAGAAAGTAATCCCAGGGTTCACTCGGAACTCATATGTCCATATCCATATAGACCGAGTACCGAGTACATTATTGACCGTTTGCGTTTAGTATTGACTATATCATTTTTCTGCCCAGGTGTCCGAACATGTCTCCATGTTCCTCATATTTCATATTCCCACTTTTTTGACATATCGATATAATCGATTCTTTCATCCTCACTTTATATCACAACTCTTTGAATCTCTTTTACGAAATTATGTTCTTGAAATGCGGAAAATCATTTTAAGTCGTACGTATGATAAGAATTTCGTAATTGCCAGACGGGATGTTGAAATAGTTGAAATAGTGTCCAACAGCCATACCGGAAGCGCCTTTCGTGAAAAGAGTAGCCCTCATCTGTCACTCTGCATATCAGTGATAGTCTCAATCAGTGCACAGTCAGTCATTCCACTTCTTCACTCCTTCTCCATTGGGTGATAGCAGAGCTCGATAGGTTATCGTCCTCCCTCGCACCCCTGATAGAAACACTCAATCGAAATCAGATATGCTGCTGATATACAACGATAGCCTATCACAATATGTATATCACACTATCATTTCCGGTGCCATGTACAATCGATATGTCAATACTTCTCGAGTATCGATCGAGTACTGTAGCTCGCCGATTGGCCGGCGCAGCAGGAGGGGGCGGGGCGTATCGATTGAACAGGCTTATAAGGCCACCCCACGCCGAGAAGCGATCACTTTCTCGGTTTTGCTGCTAATTAATTACTATGTTGTACCCACAAAGTCTTTCATATTTTCACTTTAGTAGTATGGAGAAGCTGAACAGTGAGTACTGGTCGGATACCCAACCGATGGGAGGACTGCAGCTTCCGATCAGCAATGGCAATGGACTGGCAGAAAAGAGCCCCGATGGTGAGTACTCACGTCACATTTCACACTCATGTATATCACTTCTTTCACTAGCATGTCGTATTCCTCACTGAGAACGTATTCTATTTGAAAAGTGCGCACTTCTTTTCTGACGATTTTGTTCAGTGCAGCGAATATTTGCAAGATGCGACGCTTCTCTCTCTCTCCTATTATTCATCAATGAACACATGATCATTGTCAAAATTAAACAAGTAAACATGACGGATGAAATCACATAACAAGAGGTTCTGAAGTATTTATGAGATCGTACAGTCTCTGATCCGGATGATTCCGGATGTATATTATGTTCTTCTTTTTGTGTTATGTGCCCTTCTCTCGAATATTCTGCTTACTCTGTTACTTCTAGAATATTAAAATGTTTTATAGATTTTTTTGTTTTGCAGATTCTTTTCAATTTTCCAAATCTAAATGTCTTATCTGGCTAATGTATTGCATTATAGTGGCTTATTTTCGAGTGCTCTTTCTCACATTTCAACATCTTTGTGGGACTTGAAATGAAAGGAAACACTATTTCAAAGCAGAATTCGTATTCATATTCATATTTTCCAAATGTTCTCCAACAGTGCTGTGATTCTCGAAATTCTCGATATTGCATTACAAAAAGGTTTGTTTTGATGATTCACTGATCTCGTCCTATCTTGCAGCAATCTGTTAATTTCCGAAAGTCATCGTTAGTGATAAAAACACTATCTGTCGCAATCCATTTCATTATTTAAAAGTAATATGCACGTAGTAAAAGTATAATCCCCATCCACCCTCGCTTTCACCGAAAATAGCATAATCTTGACGCACAGCGACCCAAAATTAGAGTCAGCATTTCACTAAAGTCACTAAAATAGAGTATTTAAATACAAAAAGACGTGTGTGTAGTCATTGTGTAGCCCGTCGTGCGCAGAATATTGCACACTATAAAAGTGTTCATTTTCAACCTGTCCCTATTCCTATTCTTCACTAGTTGTATGGAGAAATATGTTCCATCTCAACACTTTACTGCGCGGTACGTTACAACTTAGCTAGTTAACATTATACAGTATGCGGTTCGTGATACGTTTCAACAGAGTGATTTGTTTCAGTGAAGATCGAGACGGACAAGGTGCGTCAGTCGGTGATCGAGTCATCAGCCGAGGGAAAGCCGGCCACCCTGCCTCCAGTCACCGCGCCCACCCAGACACCACAACAGACACTACCACTACAGGTATGAACCCCCTTTTTTCTCTCACTCTCTCTCTCTCTCTCTCTCTCTGTGTATTTGGACTACATCCGAGTTCAGAGATGGCATGTCAGATCGGGCAGAGTGACAGTTGGGTTGCAGAGTGTGCAGAGTGTGGGAGTAGCTTCGGCTGCGGGTCAGCTGCCTTCTGTCTCCGCCCCACCCATTCAACTCTCACAGATGACCACCATGCAACCCGGTGAGCAAGGCGCAGTCGCACGCATCTCTATTCTCGTCCTCATTTCCTCTATCTCTAGTATTAGGGCAAATGTGAACCAATCGCCAATAAGTGCATATATTACAAAATGTAACATATCTTCAATCAGTGCTAATCTGCGATGATCACTTTGCTTAATTCCACACTTAACAAATACAACTGATACCCAGATTATATTATCACAAATTACAAATTATGATGGAACCAAAAAGATTCATGTCAATGATAGGATGTGCAGAGTAGCTCGTTTGTGGACAGGACACAGGAAATGCAAATGCGCTTATGGGGGATAAGAAAGCCTTTCGGAGGCTCGAATAAGCCTTCTGTCGAACCCGCGCTGACTTTTTGAACACATACTTTGTTCACCGTCTTTACAC
>CAWZYM010000161.1:55000-168459 GCA_963966185.1 Rhabditoides inermis
GTCCTATGAGCATGCGCAAGGAAGGCACCCTGCAGACCAGAAAACGGTAAGGGCTATTCAGAACATTCCGCTCTATCACAAACCAAATTCCAGATTTTTCGAACTGAGGAAAACAAAAGAGTTATGAAATAAATGTTTGAAAGATTATACAAGCGATGCACACCCATATCCGGCAATCCGGAAAAGTAGGGGTTTTACATTACTAGGGTGCGTTCTGTAAATCGGGAAGATTAAGATATTAAGACGAACATACGAACACGGAGTTTTCGAATGTGTTCTCTTTATTACTTGTCTTTTACTTTCAACTTGCAGCAAGCCGAAGAGTGCGGAGGGTTCTTCGAAGAAGCGGAGGAGCGAGCCGGGACCGTCCACCGCCTATGCAACTACCAGCACAGTCGACAGGGGTGCGTGCACAGTCAGAGGCAGAGTCAAAGATTTAGCCGGAATCATTATACGTTCTACAAATTCAACATTGCCAATTCTTCTATTCAGATACTTTGACGTGGATATGGTGGGTTAGCACTGCAACTCAAATGCTAGTCTACTAACACTCTAACACTCTAACAACACTAACCTGCGCCTTGAGTACATTACAATGCATCTGAAACAATCTAATAATCTAACAATCCAACAACAATAACCTAGACGTGGAGTAGCCTATCAGACTGTTGTTGTTTAGGCAACGCGTACACCGGCTCGTACACATCGACCCTCCCACAGGTGCAGCTCAACGACGCGTACAAGTGAGTACTATTGTCTACTAGTTCTGTAGTTTTTATCTTTATCACTTTGTTCACTGTGGATACGTTATATACGTATGCCATGACAATTGTACAGCGTTCTGATCGTACCAACTAATTGCAGTCCGAACGTGAACGTGCTGGCTGCGTTCCCGCGAGGCAGCGAATGGAGTGGAGGGCTGCTGGCACAAGGTGAGAGGGAGGGAGAGAGAAGGAGGGAGGGAGAGGGAGAGAAAAGAAGGGAGGCTTCCAGCCAAGGAGCCCCAATACCCCACCGTAGGATTGTGTGTGCTTCCAGATAACCCATCATGCTACCATTGTATGTACATGTCGGAATCAGGCTGATAAACAAAACAAACAAGAGGGAGAATGGAATAGGAAGACTAGCTACTAGCATCTAACCTGTAGTGGTGATGTGTGGCGTGGCTGTGCCATCTGCTTTTCGATTGAAGTGCTTTTTTACCGAGTCCCTTTGCAGCCCCCGAGCCGTCAGCCTTCCAGTCTACCGCCTTCTCCCATCCCGCATACGCACTCCCCAGCAGCTCCGCTGTCACTGTTAGTACACCATATCTACTTACAGTTTGAATAGTTATTAATTATTATACTGTATAATGCATTTCACACTTTACGCTTATTAATTGTTCTTACACAGTCTCTATTTACAATTTGAATCGTTATTATACTGTATATAATACGTACCATGTGTTTGTGTTGTATGATGCCTCCCTTTGCAGATGCCGTCGTCCCGCCTGCTCGCCGCGGCTCAGCAACAGGTCGTCCCCATCGCAGACGTCAAGCTGGTACGTTTTTCTTCTATTCAAATTTATAAAACGTATACTTCCCATGTTTTGATGTTTGTGAATGCAACATATTGTGTGATCCACCCGGTGGCATGCACCCATCTGTCTTTTATCGACTCTTCGTCAGATGTTTTATATTTGTGATGTTCAAAATTATAGTGTTTTGTTTCAGTCTGTTCGCCGCACGGAGGAAGAGGAGACCGACGCTGCGACCAAGGGCCTCGAGGAGAAGTCGCCCTAATCAGCTCGTAGTGTCACTTCGTGCAGCCTTGTGCGACACCGCCGCACTCACTAGGCATCCGTATAATTCCCTCTCTCATAATGATATCATCGTCTTGTTTTTGCTCACCACATTCCAAAAGAAAACCTCAAAAGAGTACTATTTCCTATTTTTCGCAGGTCTCTATATTTTTCTTCCAACTTTTTTGTCTTCTGATCCAGTCATGCCTGTAATATTGCTCAAATTGTGATGTGAGAGATCTATATATTATTTTTTATGACATTAAAATTGTTTATATATTTATTTAATAAAGATTTCGCAGAGAAAACAAGTGAGAAAACAATTAAACCAGCGCGCAGCGGTGGTTGGTTTGTGTTAAGAATACCCGCGCTAGAATCCGCGCACTTTCGCTCCCTGCAGTCAGCGAGGTGCATTTTCCTGCACTGCCTGTGGGTCGCACTGATATCTCTCGATTTGCTTCACGGCCGGTGTGCACTGTGGTGTTGTTGTTAGCGATTGCGCCCATTAATTCTCCAGGCTTGAGTTCGACTCCGGGTGGTGGCAAAGTTTTTGTACTATATGGTTCTACAGTGAATTGACATTGGAATGGTAAACTTCCCTACCAACGTTAACTAAACACTTTTTTGCAAAATTTACACGATTTTGGAGTAAACAAGAGGAGTGAGATGTTGATTTTGTGGAAAAAAGTAATTATATTTCCACGAAATTCAATAAAAGTGCATTCATTATCTTTAAAAAGAACTGGCGTAAAGGTAGAGTTTGTGTTATTGTTTATTCGACGTAATGCAACAAAAGCTCATGCATTATTCTATCAGTCGAAATAGTACACAAACCTGCTCGAATCGTTGAACCAGATATAGTCTATAGTCGATGTCTCAACGTTAATACGGAGATGTAACATAATTGCTCTCCTACATTTCAATGCAGAAAGAGCAGGTTTGTTGACTACTTCGACTGATAGAATAATGCATGAGCTTTTGTTGCATTACGTCGAATAAACAATAACACAAACTCTACTTTTACGCCAGTCCTTTTTAAAGATAGTCGGTTGTTGTGTTGTCCACTTTTTTTTCGAGAGTTTATGGTTCACATTTCACTATTTTATGGAAAAAATAGGTTGTACAGTACACCAACAGCTATCTAACTTTTGAAAAAAATATGTCTGCAAAAATATGGGCCGAACCGGTGATCGAAACCGGGACCTCTCGCACCCAAAGCGAGAATCATACCACTAGACCATTCGGCCGCCAAATTTATCGTTATGTGAAGGTGTCTTGCAATAACATTTTTGCGAAAATATGCACTCAAAAGAGATGCCCACAGCAGGGATCGATCCTGCGACCTTCTGTTTACAAGACAGACGCTCTGCCACTGAGCTATACGGGCGACGCTCTATGCATCGCAACACGCAGGGAAGCGGACAAATACCAGAACAATTCACTTTCAGAAACTTGTTGCATAAAATTCGTGACACAACTAATTACGTCAATAGAGAAAGACTTAGAATTCTGTTGAGATAGGAGAAGAGAAGAGAAGGAAGGAGGTTGTGGGTGATATACGGACATCGAAGGAGGGAAAAGGGAAGGAAAGAATAAACGGCACTTGTATTTTCATTTCGGTATAGGAGAATAATTCGATTTTTGGCTCACCCTTTACATTACGGTAGGAGATTAATAAGACTTCGTTAATGACGTGTGTGGTATGTGTGACGTTTTAGACCTGTCTATACACGTACTACAAGTTCAGTGATAGCCGCACTCACTTGTGTCCCATTTCGTGTGCGAGTACGAATGACCTTCCCAGATGTAGTCCCTCGACGAGTGAACACGCGAACAGAGGGTCGCACATCCGCGCCACCGGAGCCAATCCCGCCACCGACGCAGTCGTGTGGTAGATGTCGTACCTGTGATGTGTTGCCGCCGCCGCTGTTTCCCTATCTTCCCGGCTCTTTTTCTCCATTTCTCCATCTTCTCCATCTTCCCCTTATTCCATCACATCACACATCACACTTTGTCCGAAGAGAAAGAGATGTGTTGTTTTGGTTGTTTTGAAGTGTGCAGATGGAGTGTTATCAGGCGATACCCGCGCTCACAGCTCCGTATTCGGTGTGCAGTGGCGGTCGCGTGATGTGGCCTGCTTGGCGCTGCTCCCCCTCCTCCTTCTACCCCGCCTTCTCCCGACGCCTCTCCTCCGGCAGACCATACAAGGACCTCACCGTAGCAGCTGTCAAGGAGATCCACAAAGGTGATGTCACTTCCTCACTCTCACTCACATCAAGAGGAGTGAAGAGAAAGACCAATAATCTATTTTGTAAATCCCGCGGCTTGTCCACTCTCATACGCGATGAAAACACGTCTTCAAGCAAACCAAAACGAAAAAAAAGATCACAACATTGATCACACACAAGACGAGCACAATACACAGTACATTGCACCTGCGCCATCACTGATCGGGTAGTAATCTGATTTGTTAAAGGCGTGGTCAGTCTCTCCAAACTACTTCAAACTACCCCCGAAATGCCTTGCAACTACTCCCAAAATGCCTTGCAAAACGCCTTCAAAACACTTCCAAAATGCCTCCCAACTACCCCCAAAATGCCTTGCGAATAGATTCTCCCTTCAGAAATGCCCTCCGAAATGCCCTCGGAAATGCGCTGTTCAGAAATGAGGCACTCAAGAGTGTGACACGGCATAATTTAAAGATCAGCGTGTCCTCCATTGCTCAGGCGGTAGAGTGTCCGCCTGTCAACCAAACGGTCCTGGGTTCGGATCCCGTTCCTGCCAAAACATTTTGTTCACTCTGACACAATGTCAGAAGGATAGTGAATGGGTTTTGAGCACACATAAAAGTGCTCGCGGTAGTGTTGTGGCTATGATGCGACCGTGACAAGTGAGTGACCGTGGTTCGAATCCCGCTTCCCCCATATTTTACCGGTCTTGATTATGAGTCAGAGGATAGTGAATGGATTTTGAGCACATGGAAACGTGCCCCTGGTAGTGTAGTGGCTACGATGCGGGCGCGCCAAATGAGTGATAGAGGTTCGAATCTCGCTGCTCCAAAATGTTTTTGCCCATGTATTTAAAGTAGCGGACAAACTCAAATCCTAGTGTCAGAAACAGCCTCAGATTTGTATCTGAGTGTCAGAAACAGGTTCAGATTTTGGGTCATATTTGCCTCAGATTTTGCCTCAGATTGTTTCACCATCCTCAGAAATAGGGTCAGATTGTTGCTTCCCGCCGAAAGAGGCCAAATCTCGATTTGTCCCACTGCGAAATTGGGGACATGGTAACGGGCATTTTGCCAGTCAGCACACCGTCCAGGTTCAGAAAAGCGCGCCAAAGATGGGCGGCGCAGAAAGCAGCCATACCCTCAGATTCGCTGCGAGACCAATCTCAAATTCGCCTCCTTTTGGCGGCAAGCAACAATCTGACCCTTTTTCTAAGGCTGGGGAGACAATCTGAGGCAAAATCTGAAGCAAAATCTGACCCACTTTCTGACCCTCAGATACAAATCTGAGGTGTTTCTGAGGCAAAATCTAGGCCTAGATTTGGGTTTGTCTTCCGCTTGATGAATTTTGCAAATGTTTAAACGAGACCGGCAAAACAATATGAGGGAAGCGGGATTCGAACAACGGTCACTCACTTGTCACGGCCACATCATACCTCTATCACTCATTTGGCGCGCCCGCATCGTAGCCACTACACTACCAGGGGCACGTTTCCATGTGCTCAAAATCCATTCACTATCCTCTGACTCATAATCAAGACCGGTAAAATATGGGGGAAGCGGGATTCGAACCACGGTCACTCACTTGTCACGGTCGCATCATAGCCACAACACTACCGCGAGCACTTTTATGTGTGCTCAAAACCCATTCACTATCCTTCTGACATTGTGTCAGAGTGAACAAAATGTTTTGGCAGGAACGGGATCCGAACCCAGGACCGTTTGGTTGACAGGCGGACACTCTACCGCCTGAGCAATGGAGGACACGCTGATTTTTTAAATTATGCCGTGTCACACTCTTGAGTGCCTCATTTCTGAACAGCGCATTTCCGAGGGCATTTCGGAGGGCATTTCTGAAGGGAGAATCTATTCGCAAGGCATTTTGGGGGTAGTTGGGAGGCATTTTGGAAGTGTTTTGAAGGCGTTTTGCAAGGCATTTTGGGAGTAGTTGCAAGGCATTTCGGGGGTAGTTTGAAGTAGTTTGGAGAGACTGACCACGCCTTTAAAGTGTGCGTGCACTCTTCAAAAACACTCCCTCCCACTCTCACGCATTACGACAAAAATGTGATGTATGAATTACTATTCCTCACGAATCACAAGTGATTTTGTCATGTGTCTGGATTTAATTGATAGAACTCAATTAAAAGAGAAAAAAACATACTTACCTCATCAGACCTCACACAGCTAACCGAAACATGTTATTGGATAGCGGACCGTGATCTAACCAGACACATAACATACTATAACCAGCATCGAATCGATCAATTAATCGATATCGGATATGTAGGCGAGCGTCGGGTTGCTCTGACTCCGTCGGCGGCGGCGGGTCTAGTGAAGAGGGGATGGAGGGTGCGGGTCGAGGCTGCGGCAGGAGAACACGCACAGTTCCCAAATGAAGAGTACGAGAAGGCCAGTCGACCACATGTACTCTGTCATTCCACTACCAGCGGGCGGACAACGGGACCTTGTCCTAATCGAAAGAAATTCTACTTTTCAGGTAGGTGCGACGATTGTCGACCGCCCCACTGCGTTCCACTCGGATGTTGTGCTCAAGGTATGATCTACAGTTAGCATATTGTATAAATAAGGAAGTGGAGATATGAATCATATGAATGTCACTTTCAGGTGCATGCCCCGATCACATGTGAGATGCCGCTGTTCCGAGAGGATAGCCACCTATTCTCGTTCTTATATCCGGCACAGAACACACAGGTAGTAAATAAAAGGATACCACAAACAATGAAACATTATATTCTTCCGCCAGGCAAAAGCTTATATTTTACAGTTGATCAGTCAACTGAGAGACGTGAAGATGACAGCGTTTGCGATGGACTGCGTACCGAGGATCAGCAAGGCACAGGTCTCTCTCTCTCTCTCTCTCTCTCTCTCTATCCTTCTATCTCCTTCTCTCTCACCACTTCCTATTCAGGTCTACGATGCGCTCTCTTCAATGGCATATCTGGTTACAAGGCAGTGGTTGAGGCTGCCAACCACTTCGGACGATTCTTCACAGGACAGATCACTGCGGGCGGCAAGGTTTGTCACCCGTAACGACATGATTCTGTCTTCTATTAACCTCAAACTGCTGCTCTATTGTGGCTTTTGAGTTCACAAATCATGTTGTCTCGTTGTGTGTTCATTGTGAGTTGAACAAGCGCTGCAGGTGCCGCCCGCGAAAGTGCTGGTGATTGGAGGTGGAGTGGTCGGACTGAGTGCGATAGGAACAGCCAAGAACATGGTCGGTGAACAACAACAACAACAACAACAACAACAACAACAACAACAACACAACAACAACAACAACAACAACAACAACAACAACAACAACAACAAAAACAACAACAACAACAACCCCTCAGGGCGCGATCGTGCGCGGTTTCGACACGCGGGCTGCTGTGAAGGAGCAGATAGAGTCACTCGGGGACAGTTCCTGTCAGTAGATGTGAAGGAAGACGGGGAGGGAGGCGGCGGATATGCAAAGACTATGAGCAAACAATTCATAGAGGTAAGAGAGAGAGGGGGGAGAGAGATAGATGGAGAGAGAGATGGAGATGGAGAGAGAGATGGAGCGAGAGATGGAGGGAGAGAGAGAGGGATAGATGGAGAGAGAGATGGAGAGAGAGGGGATAGATGGAGAGAGAGAAATGAAGAGAGAGATGAAAAGAGAGAGAGAGAGAGAAAGAGAGAGAGAGAGAGGGAGAGAGAGAGAGAGGTAGAGAGGGAGAGAGGGAAAGAGAGAGAGAGAGAGAGGGAGAGATAGAGAAAGAGAGAGGGGGAGAGAGAGGGAGAGAGAGATGGAGATTCTCTTTCTTGCAGGCTGACGAGGGAGGTGTTATAGGTCCTCCACTCGGATTTACTTCATAAGGTAGAAATTAAAAGCCCTTAACCTACTGTTTGACATATCAAAAAATCAGCTGCCCTCGTTTCGGTTTAGGCATACTTTACATAGAAAGTAACAGTCAAAAATTTCAAAGTCCAGACACTCGCTGGAGGCAGTCATCGACGTTTTTGACCATAACTCGGCTCTAAATCGATGAATTCTCATAATTAAAAGTTTTTATGAAAGCTATAGTCTTCTATAACTATTAGGGACCCACTCCGATAAGAATAGTGCAACATACGTATCACAAAATACAGTAATCTGGTATCAACTTCAAACGAAGATTACGGTACTTTAATGGACACGAGGGCAGCTGAATTTTTGATATGTTGTTAAGGAGATCAAGAGCTTTCGAATGGTGCCTTCAGATTGTAAATCCGAATGAAAGACCCATATCACCTCCCTCGTGAGATGGCGTTGTTGACAGAGCAGTGCAAGGATGTGGACATCATCATATCCACGGCACTCATTCCGGAAAGAAGGCGCCACTCCTTATCACGAAAGTGATCTACTCTCTAGCTTTCTCTCTATCTCTCTCTTTCTTTCTCTCTCTCTCTCTCTCCCCCCTCTCTCTCTCGCCTGCCATCTCACTGAACCCATTCTCCCAGGAGATGGTATCCTTGATGAAGCCCGGTTCGGTGATCGTCGCCCTCGCAGCCGAGTCGAGGGGGAACGTCAAGTCAACGAGACAAGGGGGTTCGAATGGGAGGAATTGCCCTCAATAGGACGTGTTTGGTTTGAGGCAACAGTTTTCCACTGGAAACAAATCTGTTCGGGGCTTGTTTGAACCTTCTTTGAACCAACCTAAACGATAGTTCAGGATGAACATGCATCCATGAAGGCTCTTTAAAGTGCTACACGAACGAGAGAGGGGTGGTGCACATAGGGTACACAAACCTGCCCAGTAGGTGGGTCAGCAGAATTATCTCTCTCTCCCTCCCTCCCTCTCTCTCCTCTCTCACTCCTCACTCACTCTCTCTCTCTTTCTCTCTCACACCCGTTCTCTCAGACTGCCTACGCAGTCCTCCGCCCTCTATGTCAACAACATCACCAAGCTCCTCCTCTCAATGGGCAACGACGACCACTTCCATATCGATCTCAAAGATGAGGTGGGAGCTGTATCATATCCATGATAACATATTATCAGATGCACACAGTCTTCTTATACTTACTTCATTGAATAAACTGATTAAATACATAAAATATATAGCGACATTTCAGGTAGTTCGCGGTAGCATCGTGGTTCACAGGGGAGATATACTGTGGCCGGGCCCGGCTGTTCCCACCATTCAGCCATCTCCCACACTATAGAGACGTTCTGGTAATGAACACAGACCCTCATCAATTGTTAGCAGTCAATAATCTTAGAATTTGTGTTGTAGAAACACATTACTTTCTTTTTTTAGCAATCGGAAACACCACAACAATTCACTTTCATTGTATTTGTTGCATAAAATTCGGGACACTTTTTTAAAATTCGGGTAATTACACACAAAGTGGTCGTCAAGAGAGAAAGACAGGCACATAACTTGGATAGAATTCTGTTGAGATAGGATAGGAGAAGAGAAGGAAGAAGGTTGTGGGATGATATACGGACATTGACGGAGAGAAGAAGGAAAGAGAGAGAATAGACGACACCTGCAGAGAGAAAACGAATGGAGGAAACAGGAGATGATCAAGCGGACAGCAATCGGAAGGCGTAGCCCAACGGACTGCGCGGCTTGGCCTGAAAGGAGAATCTCTCTCTCTCTCTCTCTCTCTCTCTCTCTCCATCTCTCTCTTTACATTGAGCGTCTCCTGTGTCCTCCTTGTCCTCGTGGCTTCGAATACCCTCTGCTGTACAGACAAAATCGCTTCCCTAGCCCCGGACCAAGCATGCGGACCCTGAAGAGAGAATGATAGAGAGGGAAGATGGAGAGAGAGAGAGAGAGAGAGAGAGAGAGAGAGAGAGATGTCATCTACTCACATCGAGTCTGTACTGGTACGGCACTAGTCCCTGGAACATCATGTTGTATGCGAGTCTTGGATCAGTGATGCATCTGGATAGTAGGCGTGGCCGACACCCGAGCAGGGATGCGAGGCCGTCCATGTACGACACGTAGTACACCTGCCACAGGCTCTGTAGGACCAATAACGCGTTCGAGAGGTAGCAAAGAGAGGATGAATTTGAATCAAACGGCCAAGTCATACAGCCGTCGTCGAAGAGTCATCATTTCGATGACAGCCGGTTAACTGACAAGTAGTACACCTACGACAGGCCACATCAGCAAGGTTAAAGTCTAATGAATAAATGACTTCTGAATTGCCTGGGGATACAGGCAGTTAATTGGAAGCAGCAGTTTATTGCTGCAGGTAGTTACTTCAGTTTTCTATGGGGCCTGTGAAACGTATTAAAGTATACAACATGTTATCGCCATCTATATCGTACCTGAATGGTGTGTCGTCTGCTGGGAATGAACTCGCGGTCATTCTTCGCCTTCTTCGCATCGATGTCCTTCTTCATCTTGTTGGCAGTGGGCAGCTTGCACTCTCCCTGGAGAAGTCGGGTGAGTGAGAGAGGGAGAGAGAGATAGAAAGAGGGAGAAAGAGGGAGGGGAAAGGAAGAGAGAGAGAACTCGAACCTTGATAGCAGCCATGAATAGCCTTGTCTGCATCTCCGATATGGGCATGATAGACCCAGTCGGCTGGATCAGACCAATCACCGCCAAAGTGTTCTCAAGTATTGATTGATTATTGATCGGTTATCCATTGCATACCTTTGGCGCGAGCTCTGGCGGGTACATGTACTGGTATAGTTCCACCTTGTTCTCAGAGACGGGGATCAGTCGGCCCTCTTCAATCAGAGGAAATCCGAACGAGAAACCTGGAAGGGGATGAATGCATTAAATGTTTTTGCAAACTCGTTTCGTGATTTTCACAGTCGTATCGAGTGCGTTGCTGTGATAACAAACACTATTGAAACACAAAACGTTGATCAATGCTTGCTCCTTACATTTAGTAAAACGCGATTATGATACGTTTCAGCAATATAATGTATAGTTGCAAGAGTATATTCTTCAATGTGAGGGCTGCAAAAGCTAGTTATCGAATAAAAACCACCAAGTGCAAGATGTATCGAAACAGACGTGTGATCAACCAAATCTGTCCGGTCAACAGTCAACACATCAAACGAAAGGATAAGTTCTGACAATTACAAAAGAAAACCAAAAAATTACCAGTAGCGAAGATGACGACATCGACGTTTTCCTCCTCAGCTCCATCCTCGTACACCAGACCAGTGCAAGTGAAGCGACCGATGTTCGGACGAACCTAAAAAAACATGCTAGCCAGTCAGGCGTGTTGGTACTGTATACTGTATCTCTGTTTGATGTTGATCAGCCGACTGTGTCCGATCAACATAACACGAAAGGGTTACTGTAGAGAACCAGTAACCGGTACAGTAGTGCAACTCACGACGACAGTGCCGGCGGCTATCCTGTTCGGAAGCTCGTCGTTGATGGTCACATGGGCAGCCAGGGCGCGGTGCGAGGGAAGCAGACCGAAACGGCCGTGGTCGAACCTAGAGGGGGGAGGGTGAGAGGCAGAGAGAGGGAAAAAGAGAGAGAAAGAGGGGAGAGAGAGAGGTGTACTCACCTCGCATTCATCTTCCTCTCCATGATCCAGTTCTGCGTGCTCCATGGAACGCACTTGCGAATCGAGAATGTCAGCCTGAAAACAAGGAAACTCAGAAGCAGATAATTTTTCTTATATTTCTTGAATATCTTTTGTTATTTGAAGTATTAGAAAATATTCTGATTCACAGCTTTCGGAAACGTATACCATATACGTTTTATATTGTACATACCTGTTGAGGTACGCGAGATCGGCCGGCTGCCCGAAGTCGCCCACTCTGTTCATGATCCATGAGCCCGATCGGGTAACCAGAGAGACCTAGAGAGAGTGGTTGAGAGAGAGGGAGAGAGGAAAGAGAGAGACGGAGAAAGGGAGGAGAGAGAGAGAGAGGGAGGGAGAGAGGGAGGGAGGGAGAAGGAGAGAAAGAGAAGGGAGAGAGGGAGGGAGGAGAAGGGGAGAGAGAGAGGGGGGAGAAGAAGAGAGAGAGAGACAAAGAGACATAGAGTCGTACCTTCTTGCTGATCTTGCTCAGTTCCACAGCAATATCAGCCCCGCTGTTCCCGATTCCAACGACAACCACGTTCAGGTCCTCGAAACCCTGAACAGATGAATTTTTTTGAGTCCTTTCATAGATATTCATTGATATTCATTGATATTCAAGAAACTTACCTTGTGATCCTTGTAGTCATGACTGTGGATGATGCGGCCTGTGAAGTCGGATTGACCCTGCAAGAAGAACGGGAGTGACGGCGTCATTCGATCACTCCTCTCACTATTGCTCTAGTCACTATCATTTAAAAAAACTTCACTGAAAACTTCACTGTATATACTGATTTGTATTGCAGGTAAAAAATTGTGCATATTGTGTGAGCAGTCTAGTCAGATTTGACCCACCTCGAATGGCTTGGGCCAGTGCGGCTCTGTGTGGTGTCCTGTGCACACCATCACTCCGTCGAACACCACAGACTCAGTGTTGTTCGTGCTGAAAGAGAAACTCCCTCTCCACCCCCTTGCCCTCTCTCCCTCCCCCCCTCTCTCTCACTCTCTCTTTCTCTTCCCTCCCTCCCTCTCTCTCCCCCTCTCTCCCCCTCTCTCCCCCTCCCCCTCCCTCCCTCCCCTCCTCTCTCTCTCTCTCTCTCTCTCTCTCTCTCTCTCTCTTCTCTCTCTCCCTCCCTCCCTCGCCCTCTCTCTCTCTCTCTCTCTCTCTCTCTCTCTCTCTCCCTCTTCCTCCACCCACTTCTCGTCGAACACTGTCACCTCCCACTGTCCTGTCTCCGCGTGTTTCTCCGTCCTTCTGATTCCCTGCACCGCGTGTCCGAAGCGGATGTGTTGGAGGAGATCGAAGCTAAAGGGTGGACACAATTGCAAGAGCCCGATTAGTGAACCATCTTCCAGGAGCAACCTAGACCATCTTAGGTTCTTTCCGTTTTGTACGTGTCATAATCATGTCCGCGTTTCCGAATAAACATTTTATTTGATTTGAAGTGAACAAATCCTCCAATATAACCCCTCACTGTTCAGCGTATAGTCGGAAGTACATGAGTAGCTGACTGTTGTGCATAAAGTTCGCCATCTCCTGAACACGTTTCATAAGTTTTCACAAATGGGATTTTGACAATTGAACCTCAATTACATGGCTCAATTAAAAAGGAAAATAAATGTTTCTGAAAGTTTCGAAATGCAGTATATATGTACATTTTAGAACATGTACCTTGGGAGGAGGGAAGTCCGAGTAAGCAGTCATCTCTTTGGATGTATTGATGACAGTAGTCTTCATTACTGTGCCCTCACCTGCAAACCACTTTGTTGTTGTTGATTTTTTATTGTTGGCATCGTTTATCTCACTACTCATAGATGAGTAACAAGGATATAGCCGTATCAATTGTTCTCAGCCGAAAACCAGACAAGCCTTGGATTAAAATGACTGTGTCGTTTTTCTTGTTCCTTTACTGTTAGTGTAAACTGTATTTTTTTTTGTTTTCAAAAGGTATGATTGCTTGGTGATTGTTTTATTCATTCCGTTACGGCCCGTTTGATGTGAACGCATTTTTCTCGCACCTATCATATCAGTATCTCAGAATCACACCCTTGCAATAGGAAGACTCTCACGTACAGTTCTTGGTGGCTGTAGTCTCTACGTGTATGATGGGTTGAAAGATTTTTCTACGGTAGAATCGAATCGGTTACGGAGAATTCCCGTCCAACTTTCTGATCTAATGTGTGAGACGTGCAAACGTGCAAACTTCGCAGATAAGATAGTGAACTAGCTGGATTCGGACTACGGTTACGTGTTTCAATGGTATAGAAGATTGCATGAAACCACGTGAACAGGTCTATCAAAAAGAGTGTCGCAAGTGTATTGTGACCATGTGTTGAGCCAACTTTGATCCGGCCAGTTTGACTGACATTGAAACTGTTCACCGAAACCTCACGTCTCTCTCTCTCTCTCTCTCTCTCTCTCTCTCTCTCCTCTCTCTCTCTCCCTATCCCAAAACCGTGCAGTCTCGGTTCGTCGAACACGCAAAAATCGTGCTGTGTGCATGAAAGAATGGATAATGCAATCAGGCACTAAAAGCGACCTAGCCACCTAGCCAGTCCGCGCAAAGAAAGGGAAGAACACTTTGGAAGTTGAGTGGCTGGACTGACCGGGGCAGGGAGTGGGCTTGAACCGCCATAGACCGCCGATGTCACCAGACTTCTCGTAGCAGATCACCTACAATAGTTTGGATGTATGACGTCATTTAATCAAGTTTACCTCGCATCCCGCTTCCAGGGCACTCTTGATAGCTGGTAGCCCCGAAGCGCCCGCGCCTATCACAGCTATTCTCATCACTGAAAAAAGAAGGTGGAAAACGAATAGTTGAATAAGAATAAGCTACGTGTCGATTGCGTAACACTATGGTACCATGGATGACAGGATAGCGCGTGCGAGAGAATACTATGGGATACAGTCCATTCGGCGGGAAAGAAACAAGAGAAAACAATCCGGGCAACACAAAAGAACCTATGTGATGAATTCATGAACACAGAACGCAGATATCACATTGTGCGATCTGTGGAAGGGAAAGTGAATGGCTATGGAAAAGCCGTAGAATCGGAAAGATGTGAATTTTGAATGGAATAGAAAATGGGCATGTTATTTAGAAGGTGGTGGGAGGTTTGGAAGATGACGAATGACGAGGTATTCGCATGCCGTCTACATAAACGGGTCGTCCAAACTCCAAACATGACCGTTTTTGTACAGGTAAAAAGAGGGGGCGAGTCAAGGGGGCGGCGAGTCAGAATCACACTCGAATTCAATGATCCAATCAGACCACCCCGGAAGGGAGAAAAACGGAGAGAGAGAGAGGGAGAGAGAAGAGAGAGAGAGAGAGAGAGAGAGAGAGAGAGAGAGAGAAAGAGAAAGAGAGAGAGAAGTGGAACTGACAAGCAAACAGTGATCCGTGCAATTTCAACGGAGAGATCTTCTTGTAGTATCAATTTGTTCTCACTGGATCGCGGAAGAAACAGTCTATCACACGTATTGCAATGAGAGAGAGCAAATCGCTTCAAAGTACTCTCGCTAGACAAAGAGAGAGAGAGAGAGAGAGAGAGAGAGAGAGAGAGAGAAAGAGAGAGAGAGAGAGAAAGAGAGAGAGGGAGAAAGAGAGAGGGAGAGAGAGGGGGGGGAGAGAGATTGAAAGAAAGTAAGAAATAGAAGAGGGGTCAACCCAACCATTCTCTAGCCCCTCACTTCACTCCCAATCCAGTTCTATTCGAATGAAATAACGAGCGAGGAATGAGTATCTACACATTTTGCAGAGGGATTGCACGAGTTCCATCTATTCTATTCTCTCAAATACTAACACTTCCGCTCAAAGATGGGAAACATTTTGATGCGCACAGTCGTTTTTTGCAAGACCAACCAACCACTTAAAAGGAAAACCATGGCAGAAGAAGATAACGTGAATAATGCTACGATCCGAATTGTGTGGTGGGCAATCAACAAGTGGCTATGCGGGATTCGAGTTGCGAGGTGGAGAGAGAGGGGGGGGAGAGAGTGTGTGTATGTGAGAGAGTGCGGGTGGGAGGGGGCGATTTGGCAGGGGATGGACCGGACGGACCGCAATCCAATGGCCGCCACGCATAACCTGCCCCCGACTAACCTTAGCCGGCCAGGCTACACTCCCATCACACAACAATTTGATCAGAGAAATCAAAAGATTGGACTAGAAAGTCATGAAAGTCATGTTTGGTGATAGAAGTCAGAGAAAAATCGCTTCTCTCGACGAGTGAGGCAAAGTTTGTCAAAATAATTACTGTCTGGCAGATCGTTTGTGGTATTGATATCTATATCTTGTCTCTCCGTATATCTGCCTGTTTTCCATAATAATATTACTTGCATTCCATCCGTTTATTCAAAACTATCATCCCAATAGAGTAGGCTCGCAAATCAGTTTCGCCCTGTGTTGTCATTATGACATTTTGCAAAATTACCGAGAATCGAATCTACGAAGCATGCTTGAGAGCGATTCCACTACATAAACTAGGTGTGGAGTGGCAAAACACACGAATCAAAAGTATATTTATTAAAACATTCGGCACGTTTATAACTCGTATCGACTAGGCAAATACACAATATTATACAAATCACAACAAAGGGTTAGTAAGAAAATTAAATAACTGATTCTATAAAATATATGTGGAATCAAAAAAAAACAATAATCGATTCAGAGCTCGGGGCCAGTAGTCTTGATCTCATACATCTCACCACCCACAGAGACGATGCGGTCCTGAAAGACAGAGTGATGTGGGGAGGCGAGGCACCGGGGAGAGAGAGAGAGAGGTGGAGAGAGAGAGAGAGGGAGAGGAGAGAGAGATAGAGAGAGGTGGAGAGAGAGAGGGAGAGAGAGAGAAGAGAGAGAGAGAAAGGGAGAGAGAAAGGGAGAGAGAAAGAAAGAGAGAGAGAGAGAGTCGACCGACCTCCTTGACCAGCTTGGACAGGTGGTGCTTGACATTCTGCAGGGCAGCCAGCTTCACAGCAAGTGGGTAGTTCTCAAATAGTATTCGTACAAACTATACAATCATCATTGTTAGTTATTTTGTTCCGGTTTCACACAGAACAAAATTATGTCGACTGTAGAAACAACATCATTTGCACAATAACCATAATAACACACAGGAGGAAGAGAGGGATAGCTGAGAGAGAGAGAGAGAGAGAGAGAGAGAGAGAGAGAGAGAGAGAGATGCGTCTACTCACCTGATACACGGCATTCGTGATGTCCATGCTGGTCTGCGGACCACCCGATTCCAGAACGGACATCACCTGGAGAACACATATAGCCAACGACAGAAATCTATTGTTAACTTATTTTACACGACCTCCTATGTAGGATATACCTTTTCTCTCTCTCTCTCTCTCTCTCTCGTTCTCTCTCACCTGTTCCTCCCTCTTGTTCCTATGCTCGATGTACTCTTCGATTTTTGCCAGACCCTCTTCCACCACGTTTCCGTGACCTGAATGAGGTGCGGTAAGTAAGTACAACTACATGAGGTACGGTAAGGATACGGTAAAGACGGCAAAAAATTGAAAAGACCCACTAGCTTCCCCATGGTGGGTCCGGGCACGAAAATTTCAAATGTATATTACGGTAACTAAGAGCTTTCATGTTTTCGCGAGCTTACGTTTCACCAGAAATTGATAAGAAATGACCGTCATTTCTTTTCGATAAACGCAGTGAGGTCGCTCAGAATTAGCAGTCAGAAGACATTGCTTCTATGGCGCAACTGGTTAAAGTATCGCCTGACAAAAACGAGTCGCGGGTTCGGATCCGCTGACGAGTTTTGCTATAACTCTTTCGCTACAGACAGCCTGCCTGCGAATCATAACTCGTGTAGAATTCAGTCAATCATTAGGGACTTTTGTCCACTTTAACATCGAAATCGGTAAACCAATACAGCATCACGGCCCGGCCGTAGTGTCACTCATTTGTTCACTGGCCGGTGAACTCACACGGGCAGCCCACGCACTTGTGGTGGCGGATTTTGATGCAATTAAGCACCTATGCACAACTTTTTACGCTGAATCCGAATATGACCCTAACTTTTCCAAAATAGAACTTTAAAAAGGGATTTGGACACGCACCGAATAGACTACCCTTGAAAACGACCTGTCAAACAACAGCGGCGTGGCGGAATGGTTAGTGAGTTAGGAAATCGGAAATTACGGTCGGCGGTTCTATCCTCTCCGCTGCCAGTAGTTTTTGCAGTTGCAGTAGTTGTCTGGATGAGTGGATAATCACCCTTGGAAGTTCGTGACTCCGACCGAATATTGTTTCAAAGAAACTGGAAGGTCAAATGTCAAGCGTGCCCTACAGCCTTATTGATAAGATGCCCAAAATGCGAAAACTTCTATTGCTTAAATTGTATGGTTATGCAAAAACTTAAATTGTATGGTTATGCAAAAATCGTTTTTATAGGGAGTGTACACAATTTCGCAGTTGAGTTAGCACCGGGATGTGAAAATATGTTGAAAATGATGTACTTTTGCACGGTTCGGATAGTTGCACAGTGGACAGCGCTCGCACTGACTGCTCCGCAAGCACGCGACGCGCCAGCTCCACTGCGAATTACCAGCAAGCGCTAGAGCGCGATAATTTCTTCACTATAATCGCTATGCGCCCATTCACTCGCAAAACGGCCTGTGCGCGCGCCGCTCTCTCTGTGGGGCGCGCTGTGCAACTATCCGGGCCGTGTTTTGTCAATGCAACTATGTGTCGGAGATACCTATAGGTGAAAAATTCTGTTGAACATTGAAAATTGGCACCAATTGGCACCAATTTCCGCATTTTGATACATTTTGCGCTTAATTTTTACCGACTTGCAGACGTTTTCAGCAAGTAGTTGTGTTGACAAAACTGAGTCGTTTTCAACATATTTTCACATCCCGGTGCCAACTCAACTTCGGAATTCAGAGTGTACACTCCCTTTAACAAGATTACAATAAACAGTTATGAGTTTGCTTTCAAGAATTTGTACTGCAAAAAAAAACACTGGCAGCGGCGAGGGTAGAACCGCCGACCGTCATTTCCGATTTCCTAACTCACTAACCATTCCGCCACGCCGCTGTTGTTTGACAGGTCGTTTTCAAGGGTAGTCTATAAGTTGTGTATAGGTGCTTAATTGCATCAAAAACCGCCACCACAAGTGCGTGGGCTGCCCGTGTCAGACGCACGCTACGCACCAGTTCCGCGTCGCGGTTGGCTCAAGCAGTTTAGCAAAACTTGTGCCAGCGAAAGGAATCGAACCCGCGGTGAACAGATCACTGGCCGCGCTCGCTAGCCACTAGGCTAAATGATCATGACAGTGGTCTCGCAGAAATCGACTATGACGATGAGCTTGGTTTTCTGTAACATAGGAGACGCGTTGCGTGTGCGTCGCGTGCGTTTAAATTTACGCAAATCAGTGAACGCGCGCCGGGCCGTGAGCATACTATCGTACCGGAGGTCGGAACATGAATTCGTAATCAGTAATCAGTAACAATTATATTAGCTTTCTTCTACAACCACACTGATTACCGCAATATGCATTTTGTAAAGTGTTAAGTGTATAATGCAAATGCAATGCAATCAGTACTCACTCACTCAGCGCCAGACCACTCACTACCACTACTGTGACTCTTCGAACTTCGAACCCACCTGGATAGATCCTCGCGGGTTTCATCTGTCGGATCCTTTCCAGACTGTACATGTACGTGTAGAGGTCCTCGAACACTGTCGTCCCCTCGCCCAGAATACAGTCGCCTGCATACGGTACATACAGTAATCGAGAGTACGGTAACTCCTACTGGTTATACAGTCCCTTGGCTGACACAGAAGTAGAGTTACATAAGGCTAGTTGTGCAACAATACACCGATCGGTAACCATACAGCAGTATAGCCCCACTACAGTACATCAATACAGTATCCGTAACCCCCTATTCTTCTTCTTTTCCCCGCGGTGTGCGGTCGGGTCCACATTTTGCCCGCCGCTGCCGAATGATCGGTCATCGACAAGAATCCTTCCCGAGTCACCAGTGAGGCGGCGGGAAGTACCCTCATGTGGAAGCAGCTATGGCGCGAGGAGATACTAACTGGCATGGAGCGAGGGAAACCCCGGAGCTCTTCACGTCAAGAATGGTACTCTAATGGTTCAGGAATGATTATCGGTCAAGTATCGTCTTCTCACCACTAACCTTGTCAGCCTACCTGTCTTTCCCCGGCGTTAGCCTATTATGTATCTAGCATCTTAGGCACTACTGTATGCTTCATATCATTATGATTGTGTTGTCATATTCAGATATAACGATTCCGGATAAACGATTGATTGATTGACCCCCTACCGTACCCGCGAAGAGAGCTTGTTCCTCTTCCAGCCAGAGACACGTGTGATCCGAGGTGTGGCCGGGGGTGAACACGAACCTGCACATCATCACATTACAGTATGATACAAATCATACAATATTCACCAATTAAGATTGTAATTCCACACAATATAATTTTCAACCACTAAACAAGTGTCTAGTAAAATACGAGACCTTCAATAAGTTGTCAATCGACTTAGTATTTATAAAGAGACAGACTTGAGCGTGGCTCCCTCGGTCTTCAGCTGCTGACCGTCCTCCACGTAGTGGAAGCCAGTCTCGGAGGACACCTCCGGACGACGAACCTTGTAGATGGGCACCTGGACGAGAGGGGTGAGAGGAAGAGAGAGAGAGAGAGAGAGAGAGAGAGAGAGAGAGAGGCTAGACCACCCACGTCGTGTCCGATGACGTCACGTACGACATCGGGTATGCCACCCACGTGGTCTCCGTGCCAGTGAGTGCACACGATCGACTCGATCTCACAACCCTGCAATCGATTCGAGTGAAAGGTGCATATTCTGACGTGGATTCCGATAATTTGTTATCAAAAAAATAATATAGACAACATGAATCTTTAATGTAACATATATAAATACCCCTTTCGAGTACTCACTCCTAGTGCCGCCTTCAACTCGTTTATGTAGTTGGAGACGCCCTTGTCGCCAGTGTCGATCAGAATCTTCCTGGAATAGAGCAATCAATCAATCAAAGAATGAGTGCACACTCACTTGGGTCCGGTGCCGACGAGGTAGGTGTTGGTCCCCTTGAGGGTGAAGGGTCCGGGGTTGTGTCCGAGGATGCGATGCACTCTCTCCGACAGCTTCAGGCTGGGCTCCACGTGCTGCAGGGACGGCTTGGCGCGGGACATCGTACTAGAAGGAATCGGTCGATTGTAACAGACAGTATGAGAACAAGGTGCGAAGAACTCGGAGAAACTAGTTGTGTTGTTCGCAATGAGAGACTGGAAATGTCATGACAGGTTGTGATAAGAGGAGTCTGTTCTGGCCGTGGTACAGACACGGACCAGGAACCATAACACTCACCTGCTGGCCAGATAGGCAATAGCGGCCACTGCGTAGTCCTTATAGTAGCGCAGCATCGCAGCCATTTTCTAGGGATGACCGACTTGCGTCGCAATCGATCGGAGATCCCGGTCTGCGATATTACCTACAGTTATAAACACTTGAGAAGAGTGTAGCGGATGCACCAATCAGTAGAAACGATTAACTACACGACGCACTGCATCAAAATCATATCAACACAACGCGATGTTTGATCAAAATATAAACAGCTGATTTGTAAATAATCCGCTCACTATGTGTACATATTTGCGTGAGCATGTGTGAAGTGACTCAAATTTTCGAATTTTTCTCTTTTTATTCTCGTCATCATCACGAGCGGTGGACTGTTTATTTCGTAAATTTTGTTTTATTTTCGTATTTATTTTGTAAATTTTGAAGCGGTAAGATGATGCCAGCGAGTGCTGCGATGATGGGGATGGCGGGTGTGGATCCGGATATGCTCTACGAGGACGACGAAACCGACAACTCGATCCCCGACATCCAGGTGAACACCTTGTTTTGAACAACCGGTAAACAAATAAAACCACGTGCCCACGTGTTCAGATATCTTATTTAAAGCGCATGCTCCGCTGGAACCAATTTCATTGTTTGTATAAAAAAATATAAACTGAGGAAGAGGCAATCGTTGTTGACGTTACTTCCGTTTCCGTTACCCACCGTACCACCACTTCATGCCTTGCAGAAAGTGACGAAGAAGAACAACATTCTGCCCATCTGGGGCAATCAGCGCACTATGAACATGAACCCGATTGTGCTGGAGAACATCCGCGAGAGCTACTACTACAAGAATGTGCTCACAGAGTGCACCACCTACCAGCAGCTAGCCGATGAAGTGTTCGTACACGTGAGTCAATCGTTGGATTATCGATTTATCGATTTGCATATCGATCGAATTGTTGTAGGTGAAGCACCTGGAGCCGTGGGAGAAGGGCACTCGCAAGACGCAGGGTATGACGGGAATGTGCGGAGGAGTGAGTTGTTTTCGAGCGTTCGACGACCTTAGATCTGTTACGAACATTTTTAACACCACAGTTCGTTAAATGCAACAGTATTGCCTTTCCAGGTTCGTGGAGTGGGCGCCGGTGGTGTGGTGACGTCAGCGTTCTGTCTCCTCTATCGCATGTTCGAAATCCGTCTCACCAGGTACGCACGAGACAGTGAGTCTGATTTTCGGCGAATTCATCGACACAGTGTTTTGCTGGAGGTGTTTGATGATTGTTTCTATTCCAGACGCCAGCTAGTGGGCATGATCAACCACGCGTCGTCGCAGTACCTGCGCGGGATGGGCTTCCTCTACATACGCTACTGCCAGCCACCCACCGACCACTGGACCTGGTTCGAGCCATATCTTGTCAGTTCTAGTCATCATTGAATCTTGTCAGTTCTATTCATCCACTGTGTCCCGATTGGTGATGAATTCCGCATATGGTGTTCAACATGTTGTGCAACCTATTATATGATTTGTGTCAGGAAGAGGACAGCGAGGTGGACCCTCGTTCGGGCGGCGGCGAGCCGATGATGTTCGGGCAGATGGTGCGCATGATGATCACCAAGCTCGACTGGTACGGCACACTCTTCCCCAGGATCCCCGTGCCCATTCAGGTAGGGGTGTGGATGGACTGGAAGGGTGTACTCTGTCCTGTTTTCAGAAGGAGCTGGACGCGAGGTTCCGCGAGCTGTCGCAGTACCAGCTGCAGGCAGACAAGGAGGGGTTCAACGACGAGTGAGTCAGGGAATGTGTTCGATCATGGCATCTACTTGTTGCGCAGTTGCGCTTACTTTGGATCTTTTATAATTGTAATTTTTTTCAGCCGTGACCGCGACCGCAAGCGTGTAGCTGAGCGTGACGGTCGGGACGGGAGCTCGCAGCCGAAGAAGCCACACACGACACGGTGCGGACACCACCTCAGACACCACCACTGCAGGAAGCACAGGAAACAGTGCCCGGACAAGGCAAAGAAGTGAGTGAGACTGGCATGCATATGGAGTATGCAAATGGAAAGCAAGTGTATTGATTGTTTGCAGGGCGCGTGCTGAGAAGGACGGGGTGGCGACAGCGGAGAAGCTGAACGAGATGGAGTTGGAGAGGGAGATGGAGAGGAGGGAGGAGAAGGAGGGGAGCGGCAGCCGCGGAGGCACGGACGAGTAGAGAGACATGCCCAGTGGGAGGTGAGGAGAAGGGAGAGAGTTTTGTATTTGTGAAATAAGCTACACTATCGAATATCAGTTAAGTGTTCTCACTCGTTTATGTCTGATTTTGTGATTGATTGTTACAACATGATTGCGTTTTGTTGTGTGTCTAACACCGGTATAAAATATTGAAATACTTTTCTGTGTGTATGATTGATGATGCTTTTGCAATCTGTTGCTGAAACAGTGTTATATCTGGCGTACTATGCTATTATATATTTTTGCCATTTTGTGCGTTTACGTTTATATCGTATCATTTTGTCCCGTGTACTTACTTTTTTTTTGAGATGTCCGGAAACTGGTGCCTGATCGAGTCTGACCCGGGAGTCTTCACCGAGCTCATCAAGGTATCAACTAAGTCCCACACTTTTTAGCGATCATGATGCGTGACTAATTAATGAGAAGTGTTGTAAATGACTTTTCTGTTCTGTGAAACTGAATTGACTCGGTATTATTTCATTATTTCGGTGGCCGTTGATGATGTATGACTGTTGAAACGTAGTGTATGCAGTTGGAGTATACTTGTGTGTTTAGGGTTTCGGCGTGCAGGGAGTGCAGGTGGAGGAGCTGTACTCGCTCGACGAGGCAGAGTTCAGCAACATGCGGTGAGGGGACGGGAGGGGGAAGGGGGGAGAGGAGGGAGGATGAAGCAGAAGGAAGGGAAGGGTTGGATAGAACGGACAGGACCAGCTACTGCATGAATAGGTTGTCGTGTGATGTGTTGGTGTGATTATTTGACATAAGCCCAGTCGATATGAAGTATGTATTAGCATTATCATGAAATTTCGGGTTTGACAGTTCGGTGCAACTTATTGTTGTCAGTTTGTGAGGGATTTGATGTTGCAGCCCTGTGCACGGTCTGGTGTTCCTGTTCAAGTGGCGTCCGGGGGATGAGCCGATCGGCACCCTCGCATACGACGAGAGCAACGTCTACTTTGCACAGCAGGTGAGCTTGTTTTTTTTTACTATGTATCATCAATCACCTGATTGCAGGTGATCACGAACGCGTGTGCGACGCAGGCTATCGTGAACATGCTGCTCAACTGCGAGGACCCTTCGATCCAGCTGGGAGACATCCTCACAGAGTTCAAGGGATTCACCAAGGACATCGACCCCGCCGTGAGTGTGGGCAGGTGCCGAGGGGTTGGAAGAAAACATTGAAAGAGTAGTTATTGCTCTTGGGTGACAAGCGGCGTTATTTGTGGTGGGTGAAACGTATAACTTTTTGATTAATGGAACCAAATACATCGTGGTGGGAGGTTTTGGAGTAAACGTATTAAAACCGTTGTTTCGCAAATGTATACGTTGTTGGCGTGAAACTTATTTGATCTAGCTGGAATATGTTTTTGTTTTGAGTCGCGCGGTCTGTGCCTGTCCAACTCGGAGCCGATCCGCAACCTGCACAACAGCTTCTCCCGACAGACACTCTTCGAACTAGACATCAAGGTACGGTGTACTGTAGATTGAAAGTGCTGTATGATATGAATGGTTGTAATTTGACTCATATTATGGTTTCAGGGTGGTGAGAAGGAAGACAATTACCACTTTGTCACCTACATGCCGATCCGCGGACGCGTGAGTCGGGAGCGGAGGCGGAGCTAGAGTAGGCGGGCGTGGACTGTGCCTTGCAGGTGTACGAGCTGGATGGTCTGCGGGACGCGCCGCTCGATCTCGGCGAGATCAAGGAGGGCGGGGACTGGCTCGACACTGTCCGCCCCATCATCCAGCAGCGCATCCAGAAGTGAGTCGACGAGGGGGCGGAATCTGGAGGGCGTGGCGTGTTGCAGGTACAGCGAGGGTGAGATCCACTTCAACCTGATGGCTGTTATCCGCGACAAGAAGCAGGGATACCTGCAGAGGCTGGCCGACATTAGCGACGTGGGTTGGGATTGATTTCATTATCTGGGGGTCATTTTGAATTGTTGAAACATAATCGTGTTAGTTTATTCTGATGTGTAATCGCAGTCACATTGCGTATGTTCAGTCTCTCCTAGTCGTTATTAGTTTATGAAACATAGTTTGGCGAAGTTGTGTATTGTATATTGTCGTGTGTGCTTCAGTCTGGCATGGACACTGCGGATGTGGCGGAGGAGATCTGCAACCTGCAGCAGCTCATTGAGGAGGAGGAGCACAAGGTGGGAGGGGGGGGGGAGAGGAGGGTTGAGGGAGGGGGTTTCCTAGACTTGTATTGTGAATTGGGATTGTGAATGTAATGCAGTTCGAAGTTGTTTATTGTATGAGATATGTTTCGACGTCTGTTGATAGTAAGAATGTGGATGTGTCTGCAATTTGGTTGAGTTGTTTATCTTGAAAGATTGATTTGATAGTGTGTGTTTGTAGATGGCCAAGTACGCGAAGGAGAACGAGCGTCGCCGGCACAACTACATTCCCTTCATTGTGGAGCTGATGAAGATACTGGCCAAGGAGGGCAAGCTAGTGCCCCTCGTCGAACAGGTCGGGGGGGGGGGTACAGTATATGATTACTGTAGTGTACTTCTATTGTTATAAGTGATTTGGTGGACTGATGTTATGTTCATATTTCAGGCTCTCGAGAAGGCGCAGCAGCGCTCGAACAAGGACCATCTCAAGTCGAAGGCATAAGCCTCGCCTCCGCTCGCTCGGCCCTCTCTCTGCATGTTACCCTCTTGAACCTCACTGTGTCTATCCCCCGCCGGTGACTTGTACTCGACACTGGTGACCCATTTGTAGCACGAGTCTGTATACTGTACTACTGTAAATTGTCCCGTCCTACGGTAGTTTGATAGAGTTAATTTATTCAAAGTTACTCTCTTTCTTTCGATGCGTATATACTGGTGACCGGTAAATCGCATATTTTGTGCATGTGTAATTATACGGTGAATGAAGTGTTAATTAAAGAGAGACTGGATTGAAATAGGGAAAGCGAAAGAGATTTATGGTTTTGAACTGCCGACCAAACACCTTTCCCTGTGACGATCTCGTCTAGTGGGT
Source organism: Rhabditoides inermis (assembly GCA_963966185.1). Classification (NCBI taxonomy): domain Eukaryota; kingdom Metazoa; phylum Nematoda; class Chromadorea; order Rhabditida; family Rhabditidae; genus Rhabditoides; species Rhabditoides inermis. The sequence continues at coordinate 81,122 of CAWZYM010000161.1, forward strand.
ATGGAATAGGAAATTGATATGTGGAAGGGTCAGGCTAATCGGGAAGAAAGAGAGAGAGAGAAGAGGGTGGGATAACCGGATGGGAGGAAGGAAGGAACGGGCCACTGGTCAACAGTCAATTATTCGAAGGTTTGACGAGTGAGGTTGGGGGATTGAGGGGATGAGGATTTCACTTTCTCCCCGCGCGAGCGACGAGTGAGAGTGAGAGTTTACTGTCTGGGATCCAGATCGCAAGTGGATTTTACTGACCTTTCACTTTCTGGATTAGTATTAGAAGAAAGGACGGATTTCTAGGTTTTCGCAGGATTTTTCCTCTATGTGATTGAAAGTGACAGTTGTGGGAGAGGCTAAGCCGTTTTGGTTTCCCCCCTCTCTCTCCCTCTCCCCCCTCTCTCTCCCCCCTCCCCCCTCTCTCTCTCTCTTCTCTTTCTTCTAGTCGAAGTGAAAGCTGCATTTTCTCGCCGCTCGCACTGCCTTTTCTGATCAAGTTTTTTCGAGTCCGTGTTTTGGTTCGCGGCGGGAAGCCGATTTCCTTTTTTGTATGATAGGGGATATGGAAATGTATTGTGTGATAGGCGGATATCGGTTATGCAGTAGGTAGCCGCCGGCTTTTGGGGTCACTCCGGTCTACTTTCCATTCTGATTCCACCTTCTCTCTTTCATCACCCGATTAGCCGTTCCAATCGCCGGAGGCGCTCACATTGTATGCTCTCTCTCTCTCTCTCTCTCTCTCTCTCTCTCTCTCTCTCGGATTCTTGGTTGGCGGGTTCTATATTCCACATATCGTTCGTTGCACATTGCTATTGCACTGCGATGATGTCAGGTTCATGCAACTCGTTTTTTTACGACTGTGTTACCAGATGTATCCAGAGTGCGCAAACGTTTACATAATCTAATCTCCTGTTCAATCTATTCGATCTCGATCCGTTCTCGTTTCTTGCGATGGCGGATTCATGGGTGGCGGGTGGTATCGGTTTTTGTGTGAAGGTGCGATTGCGTGATAGATGCCTGGATAGGGGGTGGGTATAAGAGGGAAACCTGCTGGTTTCGGCCACTCTCGCTTTCTCGAACCGGCAATGATGAAGACGCGAGATCTGGCCACAGGCGCGACTTTCGATTTTCGGCTAATGGGATGATGGACCCGCGGCGGATTCCATTTGAATTGAGTGTTGCAATCTCGCCAGTCGTCACTGTTCGTTCTTGTCTCTGTGATGTGAGTTGTTTCAGCATGCGATTCGTGCTAGTCGCCTCGTCTCTACTCGCAGTTGCAGCTGCCTCCTTCTGCGGACAGTCCGCCGTGCCCTTCACCTTCCAGGTACGTCTTATACGTTTCATAATTCTGTGAAATCTCCTCAAACATAACATAACGTGCGTTGTCGGTCAAAACATGACAACCTGTTACCTGTGTTGTCATGTCAGGTGCTGCGCGCGGGCTACCCTGTGCTCGGCTGTGCGCGCCCGCGCTGCTTCGGATGGACCATCGACGGACAGAGAGCAAACGACACCGCACAGTTCTACAGGGTCAACGGTGCGCGGATTCTCTTTGTCTTTCTCTACTTTTCCTTTCTATCTATAGCCTGCGCCAGAGCGATAGTTTTCGATCTACCTCACTTGCAGTTTGAAATACGGTGACACAACCGTGTTCCTCTCTTGTTTTGCGCGCTATTGCCGAGAGCTGACTCTCCGTCTTCCTCTGATCTACCCCACCGCGCGCAACTTATTGCGAGCATAGAACTATACAGTAGAAGATACAAGAAAAAGAAAAGTGAAATACGAATTCAGGCAAGGAGGACGGTTACATGCGTCGCTCGGATGAGCTGTCCGCACCAGCGCAGCCGGTGGTCAGAAATCAGATCGCGGTGGGTTAAACTAAACGTTACATATATTCATTTTTCAAAACTGAAATAGATGTTAGTAGTGTTTTAGACGCAAGAAAATGATTCGAAAACCCGTATTTGTAGGAGTGTGATGCCGCGTATCGCACTTCGTCGTGCGAGAGTGGAGAGTGGCTCGGTGGACTCGCTCCCGTCACGGACATTGGCAGCAAGACGTGGGCGACTCTCTCTCTCTCTCTCTCTCTCTCTCGCTCTCTCTCTCTCTCTCTCTCTCTCTCTCTATCCCTCCCTCTTTGCAGTGTGCTGAAGCGTTGCTGTCGCTACGAGGGTCTATTCGAGACTGAGGATCGCGGAATCGCGACTGTCCACAATGGACAGCTGGTTGTCGGAGGAGAGGTGATAAGTCTCTCTCTCTCTCTCTCTCTCTCTCTCTCTCTCTCTCTCTCTCTCTTTCTCTCTCTCTCTCTCTCGCACTCTCTCTCTCTCTCCATACTCCCTCATACTCGAGGGTAGTGGAATAGAAACCGATGAAGCAATTCGTTTGATCAGTAGCTGTCCGAATCAACACGCGTTCTCTTGCAGGTGACCCAGCATGGCCGCGTCGTGGCCTTTGACTACATCTCCGACATGGTCAAGGAGGTCGCAGACAACGGAACGTGGGTGATCAATGATTACGATACTCATACACTCATATACTCAATACATATACTGTATACAGTATACAGTACTTGATACTCACTCATCAATGATTCAACACTTACATAAAACAGGAAGAAGAGATTTGTTCATACTTTTCATGTGTAGTTACCGTTACGTTTCACCCTTGCAATGAATAGCCCAAAACCGATAATTTGTGGAAATCGCGAATTCGCCATGTGCAATCGTAAATAATTAATGAAACAACAAATGCCGTTGTCATGAGTTTCTTCTCATTTTGTGTAATATTATAGTAACTTACTAATCATGCCTATATTTCTATATCAATCTCCTTTTCAGTGTATCGTACTCTGTGAGCATCCGCCGCATGCCCTGCTTCGACGAACCCACACGTCAGTCTACCATTTTCCTTTTCAAATTCTTTTCTTATCTATTCTTTTCTCATATACATTTGAATTTATATAGCTCTCACCACGGTTGCAGAATTACTAAAACGAGTCTGCATTCCATTTGTAACGACACTGAAACGTATTTAAGGAGTTGACAGTGACCGGGGCGATTGTTGTCTTATTGTGCTATTAGTAGTGGTCAAAACGTATGTAATTTGAAGCAATGCGTAGAGATACCACACGTCAGTCTAACTTGAAATGCACAACTTAATTCTTTATCCCGATGTTTTCATTGTCACCATTGTCATTGTCATTGTCATTGTCATTGTTTTTTTATATCCGACAAAAGGATAGCGAGTGATTAGGAAAAAGAGTTTAAACTCTATTTGCGACAACAGTGAAACGTATTTAAATCGATAAGTTGTTTCATTGTTTTGAAAAATATAATCATTTTCAGACGATCTGGTGGATGAAAACGCGATCGTCGGCGGAACGCAGCCAGAGGACCAGACTGTGCAGAACATCGAGGTAGCCCCCCCCCCTTCTCTCTCTCTCTCTCTCCCTCTCTCTCTCTCCCTCTCTCTCTCCCTTCCTCTCCACCCTCTCTCTCTCTCCAGGCTGTGCGTAGTCGCGTGGCGGGCGTGCCTCTCTCTCCCCAGCAGCCCCTCCCCCTCCAGCCTCTTCCCCAGACACCTCCGCCGCAGGTATCAGAAACGGAATTGTGGAAACTGTGGGATGTACGTTTCAAGATTAAAATGGATGTCTCCTCGGATATTCACGTTTCCAATCTCTCCTAGTTTGAGACCACAACCGCATACCAGCCGTATCGCAACTGGTGCAACTGTTACTGGAACGTGGATGTGAGGGACATGTGCAATGAGATTGGGATTGGGAAGCACATCTACAAATCACACGTAGTACGTAGTAGTTGCACAAGTTCACAATGCGGGCTGGGTCGCTGGGTGCAAGGTTGCATTGAGAAGGTGTTATCGATTGAAATCACGCAGTTCATGTTGTGTTGCCACACACATATTCACCGAATGGCAGCTGGGAAAATGGTAACGGAAAAGGACAGTGTCTCATTGCATGGGTCACAAGAAGGCACCAGCAACAGGGGGGTTGGGGCGTTTCTAGTGCTAGTGATGCGAAGGTGGCACACACACATGCATATTATGTAGGATGTGTCAATATGTGATATCTTCTTTTCAGCCTTCGCCCACTCCGTCTCCCGTGCCGCAGACGATCAGTCAGTACGCAGTCCAGCAGACAGCACAGCCCAGCCAGGGAGGGCAGGGAGGACAGCAGGTGAGGGGACGGGACGGGATAGAGACACGCGCTGGCGAGTCTCTCTGTCGCGTACGTTTTACGCGCTGCGTGAAAGCGTACGCTGGCGGAGGTTGACAATTTGCGACTGATACATGGATGTAGCAACCCACTATTCTTCTCACTTACGTTACACACCTGCAACATAAGCGGACACGTTACCACATGAATAATAGAATGTTTTTCGACGTGATAACAACAACATTATCAGTTATTAAATGATTTTTTTAGTCCGGCTACAACACGCAGCAGCAGCAGTTCAACAACGGCTACCAGAACTACTACCAGCAACAGCAGGTGGGGAGAGGATCTCTCTCTCTCTCTCTCTCTCTCTCTCTCTCTTCTCTTTCATATTTCTCTTGTCCAATCTCCTCTCTCTCCCACTTTCCTCTCTCATATATCTCTTGCCCACTCCTCTCTTTCCCTATCTCCCCCCCTCTCTACTCTCTCTCTCTCCCCTCTCTCTCTCTCGCTCTCGCTCTCTCTCCCCCCTCTCTGCCTCCATCTCTAAACCATAACAGTGAACTTTATACTGATGCCTCTCTATTCAGACGACTGTCGACCCTATGACTGCTCTGTTCGGTTCGAATCCCCTGGCCGAGCTCTTCAAGAACCCGCCCGTCATGGTGAGAGAGAGAGAGAGAGAGAGAGAATGAGAGGGTAACTAGAGGGGTACGTTTCACATTGAGTTCATATAACGTTCATCGACGATAATTTTCAATCGGTACTCTGCTATCTCAACTGACAACACATCCAAAAGCGCATGACTAACAGCAAAATGATATTTTATCGATCGAAACACCACTGTCCAAAAATATCTATATGTGACATGTGTTTCAGCAGCTGCCGAACCTATTCGCTCCTCCTCCGCAGCAGCCCCAGCAGGCATTCGGGGCACAGGACCAGACACAGCAGTACGCACAGCAGGTGGGTCGCCGTCCATTCTCCATTCACAAAGTTCCTTCACACCCCGATTACTGATCAGAAGCGACGGACTTCTACATAATCATAAACATCAATATCTTTCTGGAAAATTGCTAGAAACGGTAAATTAAAGCGTGTATGGGTTATTTGTTTCTAAACGTATGCCTTGCACATTTGTACATAACATAACCCTTGTCTAGGCGCCTCAGCAGGCTGCTGCCCCTGGCTTCTACCAGCAGACACAGCAATACAACACTCAGCAACAACAGCAGGTGGGTACTGTACATACTGGGGTTACTGTAGCTACTGATTCATGGTACTGTAACATAGAAATAATTATGATTGTTCAGCCGGCGTACGCGCAGAGCCAGCAGAACGGTGTCACCATCCAGCCTCAGTCACAGCAGGAATATGGAAACGGTAGGTGTTCAAGCCACATTCACCAAATACACATTCAACTAGACGACACAATTAGACGTGAACCAGCGATATGATATGTATGCTGTTTACAGGCGTGGAGCAGATGATGCAGTCGCAGCAGCAGTCGACTGGTCAGTACCAGCAGGGTCAACAGCAGTACCAGCCACAGCAACAGACACAATACGCACAGACGGTCCGTGTGCAGCTGTACTTGTATTATTACACTAGTATCTTCCTAATATTGTCGATTTCTGACAGCCATCCACTTGCGTGAAACGTATGCCAAACAAAGTGAACATTTTGCAGCAGCAGCCTGAACAGCTGCCAGCTCTGCCCACCCTGCCGCCACTCGGAGAACTACCCAAGCTACCCGACATTCCCAGCCCCGAAGAGGTACGTTTCCTCTCTCCACTCTCCCCATCTCTCTCTCTCACCCTCCCTCCCTCTCTCTCTCCCTCCCCCTTCTCTCCTCACCCCTCCCTCTTTTCAGGTTGAGCAGAACATGCCGCCCGTCCAGCGTGCTATCCTCACTTCGGTCGCCAACTTCTTCGGAGTCTTGTAAACACTTAATATGCTAATATTTACTCATCCGCCCTGTCCGGGGTGATTTTATTACTGTTTTGACCCTCACCCTATTAACCCTCATTATTAACTTCTCTCTGCTCCTTACACTTTAGTAACAAGACTCGTGAATCCAACTAGAAACCCTACCCCCTTTCTCCCCACTAGCCTATGCTAGTTGTACCTCCTGCCTCCTGCTGACCTCTTGACTGGTATAGTGTTGTGTTGTGCAATGTGTGTGTTCTTCTTTTTCTGTGCTGCTAATAAAACGTATATATGTGTGAAGAAGAGGCGGTTTTGTGGGGGCTATTCTTGGTAGGGGGGAAAGGAACGGGATGACCATAGGTGTTGTACTCTCACCCTCTCACATTCATTCAATGCGCGCAATTCGAACTGTACAAACAACGTATGATTGCGTATGCGCGGGATTTCGAACGCGTATACCGTTTTGTATATGGTTACTGATACTGTCCCTGATACTTTTACTCATTCGAATTTGTTAATTTGTAACGTCATTATTGAAACATACTCGACACGTTGCCAGGTTTTCCCCATTTTTTGCAGTACGTTTCACTGCCACGCTAAAGACCTGTGTTGTTGAAATGTAATTTGTTTTCAGTCTTATTTTTTGTCATTACCTTGTAAAAAGTTGAAAGTGCATATTCGGTTTGCTGATCCCTCGATCTCTGATCTCGGCCGCGCGATTCCAATCGCCTCAATCGCCTCCAACTGAAACTCGATCCGTACTCTAGAATAGTACATCCGCCGGAGGGCGCCCGTATGCAAATGTGGCCACAATGACGCGTCACCCGGGGCAATATAGGAGAGAGGGAGAGGGAGAGAGAGAGCGAGAGAGATAGAGAGAGAAGGAGAGAGAGGGAGAGAGAAGGAGAGAGGGGGGGATGGGCGATACCCACTTGACTCGATTCGTGCGTGGTAACAACACGTAACACCCACCGGAAGGGTATTCTTCTCTGTGATACTTTTGTCATACGTTTCACCTGTGAGGTACGTGCGTTTGATCAGTACAATTACACGAATTCCACTCCCTCACTCTCATGATTGCACTCTGATTTTCAAGGACTAGAACTCTAGAATACCATTCAGACATGTAGTAGCAGAGTTCGTCAATGCATATTATATATTATTTCTAATTCTCGTGTTACGTTTCACGCCTGTGACATAGTCATAGTGATTTAAATGCAACAATGGAGGTGCGATAGCTTGCCACGTAAAATATTTCTCATGATTTCATACTCGCCACCTATTCCGGATAGTTTAGCTCGAGTGAACTGTGAGGACTGAACTCCCTCCCTCATCGCTGCCAGTTTGGTGGTGTAATTGTCGAGTATTGTCTAGTCGGTCGGACAGATCCAGAGATGCAGACTGGTTCCGGCGGGCGCGTTACGGCATATGGTCACTTCCCTCCCTCCCTCCCTCCCCCACTGATCCTCTCTGACCCCGATCCCTCTCTCCCTCTCTCTCTGAAACTGGAAACGCAGTGCATCGCCAAAAATACTGGAATCACCCGGCGGGGTATTAGCATATGATGATGGGTTGTCGTCCCCGGTACATTGCCACTATTAGTCTGACCCCATCCCCACCTTCTAGAACTCTACGAGGTTCTTGATGTTGTCCTGTTCTCGTGGACCCTTCACTCTACCACTCAGTCAGTGCACTCAGTAGTGTTGTCTGCTGAATTTCGAATAGTATGGTGTACAGGAATTTGTTATTCCTTCATTCCTCCTCCAACCTGTTACCCGTCGTCACAATTCATCATCCCATGTCCACCTGACCCTCGTTTTCAGCCGTTTATGGACTCTCCTCAGACTCTTTTGTGTGCGACGATGAGACAAGGAGAGGCGATTTCGTTTATCCGCCCCTCAGGCGATTTTTCACTGTCTATGAGAGGGAGGGAAGAGATAGAGAGAGAGAGACAGAGAGACAGAGAGAGAGAGAGAGAGAGAGAGAGAGAGAGAGAGAGAGAGGGGAGTGATGCCCCCGCCGTAAGCTGACCAGTTCTGCAGCAGGCGCCCATCTCACTTTCACACCATCCCTCAATCTTTTACGAGTTTTGTGTTTATTACTAGTTTTTCTTACAATTAGTTAACGCCTAGGTTTCTGAAATTGAGACGATATGATCTGTGGGTGTAAATCCGTAACCGCTAGCCGTGACCGGAAAAGAGAGAGAGAAAGGGAGGGAGAGAGAGAGAGAGAGATGACTAAATCCCAGGCTTGCACGGGCATGAGTGTGACTTATCTGATCTTGCCACATTCGAGGCGGTCTCCAGTCGGCAGCAGGCGGCGGCTCGCGCAACCGGATCGCCATGCGTCTCTCTCTCTCTCTCTCTCTCTCTCTCTCTCTCTCTCTCCCTCTCTCTCTCCTCTCTCTCCCGGTGGCTATCATCCGGTGTGTGTCTACAAGTGTGAAACATCGTGTCATTGCATTCATGTTTCTCTCTCTCCTCTCTCTCTCGGCTCGCCTGAATTTGATAGCCCTAGTGTGACAAATCTTTCTAGTTCGCTACATTGCCCGCGGGCTATCTCCGATACCATGCTAGTTTTTGTAATCTCTCTATACTAGTTAGTTGACTCCGAAATATACGTTGTTCCTAAACGAATACTGTACCCCTGTAAGTATACGTACGTTTCTGTAAGTATACGTACGTTTTCGTATACCTAGTACACGTACGTTCTCGTATCCTTTCTTCTCTTGCGTGATTCGCATTTGGGTGTTGTGTGGTTGCTGCCTGTCGGTCGCGGCGTTTCTTGTCGCTTCCATCTAGCTTCGATCCTTATCGAGACATCATGCCGTCCGATCCATCGATCCTTCCTTCCTTCCTTCCCCTATCCTTCCTCCCATGCCAAAGTGTTTACGTAATTAATTACAATTCAGTTTTCCAGGGCGAGCGGAATTCTAGAAATCTGATTTTGCCGAACGTCTACGCATGCAGTGAGCTACTTTATTCTCTACAGTACTTTTGAGGAGCCATGCGGCATCTATTTTGTATAGCGGTCTTGCTGCCGCAAATTCTGGTAAGACTTCTTGATTCCTTTTCCTTTGCCACTATGAATTCGTTCCTTTTTGGTTATACAACATCGAAAGTGTGTGAAGTGAAACGCGCATGAAAAAGTGGAAGGGGATAGCCATTACAACTGGATTCCGCTTTTTCGATCGCAGTTCTCCAGTATGGTTTGCCGAAATCCACACTTCTTTCGCCTTCTGGAAATCATTTGCGCACTCTTTTTCCACGCGATTCCATCAATCATTTTGGATCGGGGTTCTCAAACCGTAGAAAACGAATCAAAAGGGATTTGTTGATTACACAATCACATGGATAGATATCAAGTACGCAGCAGCGGCTTTTTCGGATAACCTGGAGTGAGACGTGTCATCGGATCTGGAATGGATTTGGCATTGAACATCCAAGTTCCCGGAACACATCAACGCATTCAATGAAAGTGATAGCAGTTTTTCTCCCAAACTCGGCGGTTCCATCTAACATCGCGTCACATTCAAACGAAAACGAAATCCCATGATCAAGGTGCAGACGTGAGACAGCGTAGTTTGGAAGAAAAAAAACTATGAAAGTGTTTCATGAATGTATGATGATATATTTTTACATTTTAGTGTCTCCACAGACGTCTCTCAAAACGCGAGTTGCAAAGTGTGTTCGGAGTCGATGAGGTAATCGATAAATCAATAATCAATCAATATTCGATCGATACCAGGTGCACCATGTACCCGAATACACAGTCATCAAGACGGAGAGAATACGGGAGGACGGAGGGAAACTGCGGTTGAGATTCGAGTACGTTTCACTCCACTTGCATACTTATTCGTTGATACGTTTCACGACGTTTTCATGAGGGTTGATCATTTTCTGAATGTAATGGGATTGTGGAATGAATATTGAAACATTAAATGAAGTAATCAAACACGAATGATTAGTGATATGTGGAGAAATACATATGTACGATCACAACATACGAACATACAATACGAACTGTCATTTTTGTCCCATCAGTGCTTTGTCTCAGCTTGTCTCAATGGATTTTTCACGTGTACGTGTGGAGAAATACGATTACACAATATTTAATTTATGCATTTTCCAGTGCCTGGAACACGACGTACGACCTGGATCTGAAGCCGAATCGGAGGATCATCAGCCCCCACATCGTCACTGTGGTGAGCTGGGCTTATATGCTCCTCGATCCGTTGATTCTACTACTCTAGTAACCAAGTAACTTGTACTGTGAGATTGTAGACAAGTACTGTTCCTTGTCGAGTTGTGATGGCACTACCTTGAAATTGCAGATTCGCGACGAGTACAATGAGACTCGGCATGAGGGAATTCCACTCGACACGAACTGCCACTATCAGGTTGGATACAGTCGCACATTCATTTGTACGTGTGAATTAGTCACTTGCTTGTTTTGCTAATCGCATGAATCTGTGTGAGATGGATGAGTCACTCTGCCGACTTTCACTTTCTCGTCTTCTTCCCAATCTCCCGTCGAGCATCGCTTGCCACTGCAGAATAGCTTCTCGAAACAATGATTCACGCTTTGTGGGGATCTGTTCCTCTCGTATCGATTGGATAAGTATCGTACATAACAAATCCTACTACGTCTAGAAAATCCGAAGTCATGAATGTATCGTCATGTTCGCAGGGTCGTGTAATTAGCCACGCGGACGCGCCAGTCGCCATCTCGGACTGTCGACATCTGATGGGCACACTCGTACTAGACGAACACTTCCTCGTACTACAGACAGTGCCCGACAGACACAGAAGGGATACGGTACGAACTATTCGAGTTATGATACGTTTCAGCGTTCTGTTCAAGTGATAATTGGTTTATGTGATGATTATTGATTTGTAAACAGTTATAAACAATCAAATTTGTGTCGATTCAGGACGCGGAGCACTTAGTGTTCAAGCGAGCAGCTTCCCTGCTCACTCCATTCGAACAGTCATTCCACGATATAGCAGAGGAGATACGGGTCAACGAAATCGACGACGGATTCTGCGACCTCAGTGAGTGGGGGAGAGAGAGAGAGAGAGAGAGAGAGGGAGGGAGGGAGGGAGGGAGGGAAGGAGAGAGGGAAGGAGGGATAGAGAGAGAGAGAGAGAGAGAGAGGGAGAGAGAGTGGAGAGAGAGAGCTCAGGTGCTTCGCACGACGGACCCGTAGTGGAATATGTGGACGGCCGACCGAGGGTCACCACAGGTGCTTTTGCTTTCCGCTTTCCGCTTGTGTGTTTTGTGTTTTGTGTTGTGTGTTTTGATGTCGTGTCGATAGTAGGAAGGAAGTGCACATGGTAGAAACATAAGCACCTTCATCTGAGTATCAGTTCCTATCACTTCCTTCCTACTATCTGTCGTGTGATGTGATGTTAGTGCTTGTTCATGCTTGTTTATGTTTACTAAACTGTAGAATATACACTGCATGAGTGAATGGCACATTGACCGATTAGCACTGAGTGAGTGATTGCATCGAGTGAGCAGTGTGTGCAAGCTATTATCATGCTGCACCGCTAGAAAAAACCCATACAAACTAAAGCTTCGTATGCAAGTGTGGCGAGTTGTGCAAAGCTACGCACGCTATGCAAGCGAGAGGTTTGATCTGTGGTCAGAAGACACGAGATGTTCCCACATTGCCTGCAACAATCCAAGAACACAGCCCAGGCCTGATCCGGTTGTGTGTTATGTCACATCGAGAGAGAAAGAGAAGAAGGGAGGCTAAGAGACAGAGAGATGGGCTAATAGGAGATAGTCTCGAGATATATCCAGTCATCATCCGTCAAACCACACGTTGCAAGATAACTTGATTGATATCACACAATGCTGCTGAATTAAAGAAAAACATCAAGATTGTATAGAGTGTGATAAAAAGTGTATGTCTATTGGTTATCGGTGACAGTATGTATTTTTTTTGTACGTGAAAAGATAATAAACAAGGATCTTTCAGCCGACGACCTCCTTCAATTGAACTACACTGTACCATCGGAGGCTCAGTTGGGATCACCATTCATCTTCCCGCAACTCGATCCTATCACACTAGAAATTGGTACTTGTGGTTACTTGTAATTATTTTGTTATTGAATAAGAAAAGATCCAATTGTACAATTGTCACTGAAAATCGTGCAACTTATTTACAATTCACTTGAAACTTATCGTCTGTTTCAGGACTCTTCCTCGATTCCAAGCTCTACGAACACTTCCAAAGAGAGTTTACGAGGTGGGGAGAGAGAGAGAGAGAGAGAGAGAGAGAGAGAGAGAGAGAGAGAGAGAGAGTGAGAGAGAGAGAGATCTTCAGAGAAGCAGAGCAGCACCTTCTCGACTTCTCTCTCGCGTTGATCAACAACGTGCATGTCCTCTACCAACAGCCCACTCTCTCCCCCAACCTCGACATTGTCATTGTCAGGTGAGTATTCTTCTCATCTTCTCAACAGTAATAGACTTACTTTTGAACATATAATGGATTCGCATGTTTAAGATACGAGTTGTGGAAGACGCAGCCTCGCAATCTGGCGACTGCCCTTCACAAGAACGGACAGGCACAGAGTCTTCTGGACGGGTTCTGCCGACATCAGGTACCACCTCATTTTGTTGCTCCATCGAGTTTTATTGATGAATACCACAGTAGATGAATACCACAGTACGTTTCGATAGTTGTTCATAACAAACTGCTGCTTATCACCGACAATATCATTATGGACCCTGTTCTCACATCACATAATACATTTCAGTCGGCAATCAATCCCGGAAGCGATCTGACGGATACGGGACACTGGGACCATGGAGTGCTGCTCACTGGGTGGGGTAAACAACACAACCAACTACAGGAACAAACAAACAAACAAACAAACAAACAAACAAACAAACAAACAACAACAACAACAACAACAACAACAACAACAACAACAACAACAGGTACGACATCTACCACACGACGGCGTCGGTGGCTGGCGTGGCTCCGGTGGCGCGGATGTGCGACCCTCTGTTCGCGTGTTCACTCGTCGAGGGACTACATCTGGGAAGGTCGTTCGTACTCGCACACGAAATGGGACACAAGTGAGTGCGGCTATCACTGAAGAGAGTAAGAATATTCAAGATGTGTGTAGAAAGAGAGTGTAGAAAGCGTAAAGATCCTAACAAAGAATTGATTCCCGTAACGTACTCGAGGTAGATTGAAGGTGCATGGTCGCCAGTGGTCCGATATTGTAGCTCTACTTAGTATCTTGAATAACTCGGTTCATGTTCACCAGTCGATTTCCTATTCCAGCATGGGCATGGTGCACGACGGAGTGCAGAACCAGTGCGGCCGCAGCTGCTGTCTCATGTCGGCTGTCAACGGCGCCGGCAAGACCACGTGGAGCGAGTGCTCCGTCAGAGAGTTCAACGCCTTTCTCATGCAGCTAGAGTCAGTCTTGTTTGTGTGTTGTGTGTTTATTTGTTTGTTGACATGTGTTTGCAGTGAGTCGGGGCGTGGCAACTGTCTCCGTGACCCGTCTCCCGGTCTCTCCACTGTAAACCATCTATCAGACGGCAGACTGCCGGGACAGAGGTTTGTTACTACATACAATGCAACAAAACGAAAACCGTTGTGTAATTGTTTCAATGTTTCGCATGTTTGTCTTGTTTGCTCATCCAAATAGTATCTTGTCCATTCTGAAAATTGCAATTGTGCACACCCGACACGGCTTGTGGGAATTCGGGAAACATCGCCCGTATAGCTCAGTGGCAGAGCGTCTGTCTTGTAAACAGAAGGTCGTAGGATCGATCCCTGCTGTGGGCATTTCTTTTAAGTGCATAGTTTCGCGAAAATGTTATTGCGAGACACCTTCACGTTACAATAAAATCGGCGGCCGAATGGTCTAGTGGTATGATTCTCGCTTTGGGTGCGAGAGGTCCCGGTTTCGATCACCGGTTCGGCCCATATTTTTGCTGCATAGAGTAAAGTTCAAGCTACTTCTGTGTTGTTGTGCAAATTGGAATATCATACTTTGTGGTGGTTTTTGAGAATTTTGAAAATTATCATTTTCGGATGGAATAAATTAGAATTAGAGTTTACTTTCTTTTCAGATTCACAGCCGATCAGCAATGCAGTTATTTCTGGGGACGAGACTATCAAGTGGAGATACCTGCAGGAAGGAATATGGATGTGAGAGAGATAAAAGAGAGAGAGAGAGAGAGAGAGAGAGAGAGAGAGAGAGATAGGATCGAGAGAGAAAGAGAGTCTTTGCAGGACATCTGTCGCATTCTTTGGTGTGGCAACAGTGGATCTACCATCTCCACTGCCCATCCAGCACTAGAAGGCAGTTGGTGCGGAGGACAACGGTATGCACTATAATAGTCCATCTATTATAATAATAATAATAATGGTTTATCCATAGGCGCAGACAAAACACAAAACACGAAATACAAACTGGTGCGGAATGTACAAAGGTTTAGTGTTTAGTCCCCGGATGGGTCCTTGGAGGGTATTGCTCCCTATAGCAAAGCCTCATCCGGTGGGTAGCATCTTTCGAGAATCTTCTTCCTTCTTCCATACAGAGTATGCGGCCTTGATTCGTCTTCGAACGCGTGAGCCATATGGACCACGTTGCCTCTAACGTCGAACGTTCTCGAACTTCTCTCGACCATTTGCATACTTGCTCACGGTTGATCCATTCGTCATCATCACGTTGCGAAATCCAAGAAATCCGTGAGTTACCCACTAGTGCACTCCCAACAGGCTTATTCGGCTCCTCCTTATCGTCTCACAGTGAACGGCTCCGGACATCGATCGATAACAGTGACGTACTTCTCTTCCGGTCGCGGGTGCCGCCGTCGCCCTTCAGTTCGATTTCGCTTTGTACCTTCTTTTCCTCCAATCGAGAATCCGCGCTTTGCCCTACTAGTGCACTCCCAACAGGCCTAATCGGCGTCGCCTTATCGTCTCACAGTGAACGGCCTCAAATCGAGAATCAGTTGATACTCCACAGAAACTCATCTCCGAGCGGCGGCGGCGGTGACTTTCATTGTCGTCGGGTGGTCATTCGAGGGAGCGCGGGAAGGGGCAACCGCTCGCGGGGACGGGAAAATGAGAAGTGACCTCTATATTGTTATCTTGTTGCAGCTGGTGCATCGAGGGTCGTTGCCGCTCGTGGCCGCACGGCACGCCGCCGCAGGTACGCGGCGCGGCGCCACTTGCCGCCACTCACTTGCCTGTTCAGGTGATCGACGGTGGCTGGTCTCAGTGGTCTTCCGGGGAGAAGCTGTGTCCAGTGGCACAGTGTCAGATCACTGGATCCATCCAACTCAAGAGCCAGCACAGAGCATGCATTCAACCCGCGTGAGTCACGTTTCAGAAAGATCGTATATTGAGGGAGTTGTGGTAAAAATAATGAACCCCACTGTCTGATAGCACATTCAAAAACTATTCAGTCCGAACAACGGTGGTCTTCCGTGCACGGGCTCTTCGATTCGTGGTCTGGTCTGTGGAAATCCCAAGTCGAACTGCAAAGGACTGTCAAGGCACGTTCCATTCGCTACTGATTATTATACGTGGGGCATACTAATGTGTGCAGAACTGTTGTACAAACGGACCTTCTTTTCAGGGATGATTTCGCGAACCGCGTGTGTCGAAACATCAAACATGATACTATCAAGCCCGACACTCAACTCACTGGAGAGAGCTTCGATCGTGAGTGTATTTCATTTCGCGTAAATGACATTGATTCGATGCATACATACGTTTCTCCAGAACCGTATATTGGGAACAAACATATTATACAGCAATGCGTTCTCTTTTCTCATTTTCATTCATAAACTCCTTGGCAGACTCGACTCAGCCGTGCAAGGTGTGGTGCCATCTGGTCGATTCGGAGCTCATCCGCAACAAGGGACAGTACCCCGACGGATCGCCCTGCGGCAGGGGAAAATACTGCATCGGCGGCAGCTGTCTGGTGCGTCACACGCTGCGTCAGCCTTGCGTCATCCTTGCGTCGTTCAGGCGATGTCGTGTGCTGGAAAGGCAGTTGTGGAGACAGCGTCCGACTGTCCAGCTAGAGATCACTTGTTGGGTGATCCGCATGGGGAGTGGTCCCCTTGGAGTGAGTGCAGTGCGAGTTGTGGACCCAATGGCAGACAAATCAGGAGAAGGGAGTGCAAGGTATGGACAATAACAAACACTTATTCAACATATATATTTTGTTCGTGAATTCAATGATACCTGTTCAGCCCGGCCACCAGTGTACTGTATTGGCGGAGGAGCGCGCTTGCGATTCGGCGCCCGCGTGCCCCGCTGTGAGTGAGTGGACAGACTGGACGGAGTGCGACCGAGAGTGCGGGGGCGGGAGGAGGAGGAGGGAGAGGACGTGCCTCCAACCGGCATGCAACCACGTACTGCAACAGGCACAGCCGTGCAATGAGGTACGACAACTTACATAGTCCAGCCTCGATCTTATTATCCAACGACAGTAGTAGTATTCTACAGTAACCCGTTAACTATCCTGATCTATGTGGTAGACTCTTTACACTCTCTCTCTCAGGGTCCGTGCTGGCGGGAGTGGTCCCCTTGGTCTGTCTGCTCTGCCACTTGTGGAGGAGGGAGCAGGAGCAGGAGCAGGGAGTGCGTGGCTGCTCATTGCGACGGCGATGTGACAGAGACAGAGGAGTGCAATGCTGAGGTATGCAAGGGGAAGATACGTTTCAGCCATCCCATATCTTGAATGGCATAAACACGCACCAATCGCGTGTAGCAAATTGGACAACTTATAAAAGTGTAAATTGCAGAAATGCGTTGTGGAGGCTTGGGGTGACTGGCTTCCGTGTTCCGTCAGCTGCGGAGTTGGATTCCAGATAAGGTATCAGACAGTATCGATTTATTGATTGATAATCAATAAACTTGATTTATTGATTGATAATCAATGTCAGGGAGCGTCTGTGTGACGGTATCCTCTGCGCCACTGCGAATCGACAGGCGAGAACGTGTAATGAACATGTGAGTCATCTAATTTAACACTTTAAAAGCTTATGTACTATTCTATGTGATTTCAGCCGTGCTCGTCCACCCCCGCGTACTCGTGGTCCTCTTGGACTGCGTGGTCCCCTTGTTCTTCCACCTGCGGACAGGGACAGCAGACGAGAACCAGAGAGTGCGAGACCGGAGAGTGCCCCAGCAAGCAACTGTCGGAGGAGAGGTACGCTTCTCACTTTCATGTTCACCACAGGGACACTCTGTCAGAATGTCAGAAACCCACTACGGCCACTACGTTCCAACAACAACATGCACCGAATTAATTTCATGTGGTGGCAATTATCTCAACGCAGTTATCTCAATGATGATAGTTATCATGTTATCAAAAATTAGCCTGCAGTGCAATATGTTGCTTCTCCAGACGCTGTGTGCTTCGTCCGTGTCCCTCCTGGACCGACTGGCAGGCGTGGAGCGAGTGCCTCACGTGCGACAGGTCAGAAGAGTTTCTTTCCGAGTTTTCATTGGTTCTGAAGCTGTGTTCGCGTATGTAAAACTAAAAGGACTTGTGTGATGATTTATGAGTACGTTTCATCCGACCATTAAGATTAATAGCTAAAAGCCCTGCATAATGAGCCGCTAGGACGAATCACCATTTACTTTGAGCTCGGAGACGTCAACGCGTCGTCGCTTCTGCACGGCGTCTCAGATGGACGACAGTCAGCCGATCGAGTGTGAAGGGACGGGAGAGGAGAGGCGGGGGTGCGACGAGACATGCAGACTGGACGGAGGAGGCAAGAGGAAGAAGTGGGTGGGGGGGGGGGAGAATCAGAATACGGCGAAGAAAGCGGCCAACTGTGTGTGTCACGGAACTATTAAATATAATGACGTCTGACCGCTACTGAAGCGTTGCATTGCACTGTTTATCTGAATACGTAAATACGTTTCACCCATAAATTATAGTGAAAATTGTACTTTAACTGCAATACGTAGTTTAGAATCGAGTTTCAAACCACACCGATCAATAATCGATTACAGAGCGCACGGCAACCGTGTTCGACCGGCGACAGAGGGAGGAGCGGAGTGGGCAGAGTGGAACGAGTGGACACAGTGCTCCGCCACCTGCGACGGAGGTGCGAATGCTCTCTCTCTCTCCCCTCTCTCTCTCTCTCTCTTCCTTCCCTCTCTCTCTCTCTTCCCCCCCTTTCTCCCTCCCCCTCTCTCTCTCTCTCTCTCTCTCTTCCCTCTCTCTCTCTTTCTCTCCCTCCCTCCCAATCTCTCTACTCTCTCTCTGTTCAGGTGAGCGCAAGCGTTCGCGCATTTGTCTCTCCGGCCGCTGTCCGCCCACGCAGTTCGAATCGCAGAGGGAGGAATGCGGAACGGACGCCTGCGAGAAAGGTTCATATGTAGAAATGTACATATGTACATAAGCCACTCGTTCATATGTAGAAACACATGAAACATGAAATATCTTATTTGTGTGTGCAAACAATGAATGGAACGGATGGATACAGAAATACAGTACCATACGTTTCACAAACATACTTTATCGATAGTCAATCTTGTCAGTAATCAATCTGTCAGTAATCAATTGAAAGATTATGAATAATATAATTTCCTCCATTCAGACCCTAACTTCTCTGCGTGGTCGGCGTGGACCCCGTGTCCTTCGGGGTGCGGGGAGGGAGGAAGCCAGACAAGGACACGCAGGTGCACCGCGTTCTTCTTCTTCCAGTGCCTCGCCCCCACCAGACAGGTACGAGAGCATAGGGCCACTCCCTCCCCCTCTCTCTCTTCTAATACCCGGAGGATTCACCCCCCGAATCACTTGAGAAGCCTTTCCGCAGAGTGTGATCTTCCTTTGCAGGAGAGGCGCTGCGAGCGTCCGGAGCACTGTCGAGTGCGCGAGAGAGACGCCGCGAACCAGGTGGGGTTACTCTTCAGTCTAGTATATATTTCTATCTTAAAAGTTTTCATATTGAATATGTGTGTTTACCACGAATTGTATATTGTGTGTGTGTTTACCACGAATTGTATATTGTTCGTCATATATGTGTATATGTCTACCATGAAACGTATGCCCATATATGCCAGGCGTCGGAGAAGCTGGTGCCTGTATGGTCATCATGGTCTGACTGGAGTGCCTGCAGCTGCTACACACTCACCGCCAGTCGACGACGATTCTGCACCATCCGAGACCCCGCCCTTCAGGTACCGCCCCCTTACCCTACTCTCCCTACGTCTACGTATCTTAACAAAAATATTATGTGAAAGACATTGAAACCGAAAATTTAAATATACGTAGCTTTTTATGAACTATGAATCAACGCCTTCATCGTAGATGTGGCTACGAGTAATGTCTATAGTGGGGCCGCACACGAGTTTGTCTCTTTCTTCGAAGAGAATTTGGGTGGTTAGAGAAAGATCAGCGCTTGTTGAATAATAGTTTCTTTTCGGCAAAACTTTCTGTGAGTGGAGAGTATCGAACCACGGTTCAACCTACTTCAAAACGTGAGTGTTACCAATACGCCACGAGGTCATGTGTGAGGGAAAATATGTGTGCCATGCAAACACCATGATTGCTGCAAATAAGCAACAAAAAATTATTGTGCTCTAACTGGCAACGCGTTGCCAGATAGAGCGCGATAATTTTTCGCTCGAAAATGCGGAGCTTCGAAGGGAGTATGCCTTTCAGGGCTTCTGTTCGGGTTCGATCATCGAGACGCGTGGCTGTCAGCCGTCGCAGTGCGCACCACAGCCGGGGGCGTGGAGCGAGTGGGCTGAGTGGAGCAGGTGCAGCAAGGACTGCCAGGTGAGGGGGGGAGAGAGCGGGAGAGAGAGGGAGGGAGGGAGAGAGAGAGGGAGAGGGAGAGAGAGGGAGAGAGAGGGAGGGAGGGAGAGGGAGAGAGAGAGGGGGGAGGGAGGGAGGGAGGGAGAGAGAGGGGGGAAGGAGAGAGGGAGAGAGAGGGGGGAGGGAGGGAGGGAGAGAGAGGGAGGGGAGGGAAGGGAGAGGGAGAGGGAGAGGGAGAGGGAGAGGGAGAGGGAGGGAGGGATATAGATGGAACAAACAGAATAACGAGGTGGTAAGTAGGCAAATTTTGAATGTTTTTTACAAACTGAAGTTAAAGGAAGATCTTTCAGGGCACTGGCCACCAGATCAGGAATCGAATGTGCGCCGATCCACTTCCGGAGAACAGGTGATCTCTCTCTCTCTCTTCTCTCTCACTCTCTCTCTCTCACTCTCTCTCTCTCTTTCTCTCTCTCTCAAAAGTCATAAGCTCACCAATGTGATTCTTCTCCATGCAACCACCTCTCGTTGTCTTTCAGGGGCTCCTACTGTGCTGGTTACTCCTTCGAACAGCGCGCGTGCGTCAGTCGAGAGGTACGTTCAAAGATACGTTTCGCGCAAGTGATATAGTGACTGATATATTGTCAACTGTAACAAGCAGTGCAAAACGGTTCTCGCAGCGTATTAGTATAATTCATAATTACTTCTATTTTCGAGAGAAACTAATTAAAAATACATACCACTGATTATGATGACATGAATATCCAGTGAAAGCTGACCCTAACAAAGCTTTTTGTGAGTTTTCTGCAACTTGTCATCTCTCATTTGCAGCAATCGAAGCATACCACTATATCACTTGTGTGAAACGTATCAACCTCTCGTTCGCGATTCCAGCCGTAACGTATCGAATTGCGTATCAAATGTGAAACGTATCAATTGTCCCCGTTCATTCCAGCCGTGTGGTGTGCGTCGGGACGGTGGCTGGGGAGTGTGGAGTGAGTGGGGACAGTGCAGCCATCCATGCAAGAACGGACAGAGGAGCCGCACCCGATACTGCGACAGCCCCGACCGCAAGCTGGTCCGTGCACCATACGTTTCATTGTTTGCCTAAAAACAAGTATATGTGAAATGTGTTTAACTAATAAGCAGTCTGATTCCAGGCGGCACGCCTTGTTTCGGGGCGGACTTCGAGCTGCAGCCTTGTCGAGACGAGGCCAAGTGTCGGGCGATCTGTGAGTATCGATCGACTATTGATTGATTGCACTCTGCATGTGCATGGTTCTGTTCCTCCACCCACATGCACCCTCCACACCCTTTCAGCCACTGCCCTCTCCACCGACCCAGAATGGACCTCGTGGTCCTCTTGGAGTGAGTGTCCCGATCAGTGCGGATTCGCACTGCAGTCGCGTCAGCGCACTTGTTCCGCGCCAGTCGGCCAGCAATGCACCGGATCCGCGCACGAGACCACGATGTGCTACGCCGACGAATGCGAACGTACAGTCATTTCACACTTTTCACGACAGAAAGAGAGGTTCACTAGCAGAACTCTGTCACGCTTCTACTGTTTCACGCTGTCACGGGTTTCAGTGGAGAGAGAGAGAGGGGGGGGGGGGAGGGAGGGAGGGAGAGAGAGAGAGAGAGAGAGAGAGAGAGAGAGAGAGAGAGAGAGAGAGAGTTCCTTGCAGAGAGTGAGGACGGTGAGTGGGCAGAGTGGGCGGAGTGGTCTTCTTGTGTCGACAACTGCGGCACTGGACTGCGCACCAGGTACAGGCTACAGTAACTCTGCTACAGTACACCCTCATCACAACTTCCCCATTTAGAATCCGTTCGTGCATCGGCCCAGTTGACGGAGGGTCGCCGTGTCTCGGTCGAGCATCCGAGGCCGAGGTATGTTTCGTACTCCTTATTTATGTCATGTGAGAGTACATACCATAGATGGTCGATGATACAACATGTTTACCACTTTCTCTTATTGTTTTCTGTTTCCATCAAAATGTGTCATTTTTTTTTCTTTTCAGGCATGTGACAGTGACCTTCCGGTTTGTTCGAAATTCCAACTGAACACTGTTCGCGTGGACGAATTGCTGCAATGATCTCAACCCACGCCCCGCCCACTTAGACTCCGCCCCTCGCTAGCTTCGCCCCCTATGGTACTTGCATTACGGTATATGATAATTGTTTTGATTGACGGATAGTCAGGATGTCTTTCGTATGCAGTTGAACGCCGGTGATTTAAAAAGTATTTATGGATAAGTATTGTCACTGCCGCTTTACTATCGAAATGTTGCTATGACATTCACTTGCCTTTTCTCCCATTGTTGTTGTCTATTTCACATTGTTTGTACATAATATTGTGTGCTCATGTATTCGTGCATTATAAAATTATGATTTGTAGTGTTCAATAATACCATGAATCATCGCTTTTGAATTTTCGAAAAAAAAAGTATGTTCGTTTCAGATTGTGTTGGCAAACGGAGCCTTCTCCCCGCGTATTGCATCTAATGAAACAACGCCCGTATAGCTCAGTGGCAGAGCGTCTGTCTTGTAAACAGAAGGTCGCAGGATCGATCCCTGCTGTGGGCATTTCTTTTATGGAACCTCCTATATTATACGCCGCTGTTCCCGTTCTATTGCTTATGATTTATCATTCATCAACCCGATATCCAGTCCTATCAGTTCGTATGCCTTTGGTATTGTATTTGTCTATGCTGACTCTGACAGTCAAAAAGGTACATATGTAGTAGATCGATCATCAGTCGATAATCATTTGATTTCATTTCCATAATATGTTAGATTTAGGGACGAATGTAGACGACAGTGAATCATTGACACGTCATCAGATGGAGTTCATGACGCGAAACCACAAAGACTCCATGTGACCTGAAAATCCGAATTTGGATGAAATGGACATAAAGCCCTTCCGTTGAGTTATGTACATAGTTCTAGTTTAGAATTGAATGGTCAACGAGTGATCTATCCAACTGCATAGTTTGTTTCAGTTAAACATGTTTAAAAGTGATTGTTTTCTTACCCTTTATTTTATTTCTGTGACGCGGATTCTCATTTGCATATTCGCGCGAGCAGCGAGTGAGATTGGGCAATTAGATTATCGGTGTTTTTTCTAGATCACTAGTTCATCGATAACAATCGATATCAGCCAGTTAGTGTAATCTGTAATCTTTTTGTGAACATTTTCATCCAGAAACTGTTCCGCTGGCTTCCCCTATTCGTGTTGAAATCGAGGGTACAAAAGAAAGCATTTCAAAACATGTTCAGCTGGAACTAACTATCTAGTTGGATAAATCGTTCATAGAGCATTCAATTCTAAACTAGAATTCTGAAGCTCAACGGAGAGCCGAGAAAGAGCTTTGTGTCCATTTTGTTCGACTGGCCACCACTATATTAACATCCCAAAATGGGAAATTTGTTCTGCAAAAACTACTTACGTTTTGTTTTGAATGAGTGAAAGCGCTACATGAGATCATAAGAATATGAATGTGTGTCTAAATGAGACAGCAACTTTAATAGGGTGTCCCTCCCCTGTTCCCGGTTCGCGATACACCTATCTCTCACCGCATATTTTATCTTAAAACTTCCTTATCTGTTATCAGTGATCGTTTAGTCGAGATATCACACAGACCAAGTACAAGTCGAAATGTCCCAATATCGATCATAGCTATGCGAACACGTCTCCGATTTCTGCTACTGCTCTTTTTCGCTGTTTCCCTCAGTTTTCTTGTCATTACATTTACAACTTCTGTAAATGTGAATGAACCAGTTTTACGAGACGTTTGGGTGAGTTTCACTGTTCCAGTCCCAGTGGTGTTTCAATGCCCGTTTCAGAGCCCTCCCCTGTCTTCATATCGCGAGAGGCTGCTTCCCCTGGAGCAGCTGCCGTTTCCTCGTTCCTCTCTTCTCATAGACGTACTTCTCCTCTCCGAGCTCTCATCGCCCTCATCATCTCGTCTCAACATCCCTCCACGCATCCGAATCGCAGTCAACTTCATGTCCGTGTAATGCCTTGTTCGTCTTCATTCCTCTTTTCAGCGAGCCAATTTCACCTGACAACTATCCGCACCTCGATATTCTCTTCTATGAGAACAATCCCTCCACTGACTATTACATCCTCAGAGACCGAGTGGCGAGAGGAATTCTCAAGTAACGAAACTGAGTGATGTAGACAATCCGCGGTACCCTTCAGGTTTCAATTTCGTGAGATCGGCGGCAATTTGTCGATTCCTGTGAATATTCCTCGATTCCTTCGTCTCTATTCGCACTCAGAGTTGAGGAAGTGTGCTCGCATCGATATGAAGTGAGTGTTTTTTTCTAGTCAATCGCCCGATCGCTCGTGTTTGTTCGCAGACGTAACCCGTTCATCACGGCCTCATCCATGTCCACACCGTCTAACATGCGAAGAGTGGCCGAGTGGCGCAACGAGCTCTATTCCATCGGAGCCTATCCCGCACTCGCATTCGGTACATTGCTCGGTGAGTACGATTCATATCTATTGCTATGCGACTAATTGATCAGGATGGTATCGCGAGTGCACCATCATTCCCACCACTAACGATATGGATATGATAGTAGATTCGTCGGCTTATAGCGACGTGTTCCACAATGCAACAGAGAACATGCACTTCCAAACAGCCACCCTCACCTATTCATATGGAAACGTGAGTCGTTGCGTATACTGATAACATCGTGATGCCATAACATCATAATGATAACAAAGCTGTTCAATCTCAGCCGGCTGACGGTCTCGAGTGGAAGTTTGAGATGGGCGACGTTGGATTGGATATGTTCTTCTCTCACACAGAGGTGCACACACGCATCCACATTTTGTCCATTCTGTGCAGGGTCGTCGCAGCTACACGGCCGGTCTGGATGTGCCTGGAGGGGGAACGCGGGTGAGGTGGTACTATCCCACCGTCACCTCGTTCTGCTCCGGCGACCTCCTCGGACACCTGTTCATTGTACCCTGCGACGTCGAGCCCATTCTAGAGGTAAGTACGACACTTGCTAGAGTAAAGAAGAGGAGCACATCAATGCACATACCCCTCGTTTCTCATCAGTCCCGTCGTTGTGAGACCAAAATAATTTATTTCGTACTTGTGATTCAATATCTAGAACATATGTCGTTGTAATCTTTAAAACGCTGTATGTGTTTAGGCCAGCTACGGGGTGGGCTGGCGATCGGATCCGGAAGATTATCACTGGCTGCGATCCCCACTCAACACAGCCATTATCGGCAAGTACAACAGAACCGAGATGAAACGACACATCATCAAGTACAACTGATAAACACTGCGCTTTATCTTCAAGTATGCACATGCGCGCACACAATGCGCGCAGACCGGGGACAATCCCATCACATAGCAAAACCTTATCCGGTGGGTAGCATCTTTCGAAAATCTTCTTTCTTCCATATAGAGTATGCGGCCTCGATCCATCTTCGAACGCGTGAGCCTTATGGACCACGTTGCCTCTATCGTCTAACGTTTTTGAACTTCTCGCGTCCATTAACTTGCTCCCGGTCGATCCATTAGGATAAATGATAATGGTTTATACATAGATGTGATAGTGATGACTTATCCACCCCCCGTGAAATCTGGTTTATTCACCATGCACCATCCGTGGAATACGCGATTTTTCCACTAAACTTCTTGTCTCAACTATGCATCAATACATCTGTAGTTGTATACCTTTCGATATTTCTACACGTGTACCAACACGTTACACACATTATGCAAGAAGGCGGTTTACATTATGCAGTATCAATAAAAGACATCCAATAAGCGCTGCGTTCACATTTCTTTCTTTGTTCTTTATGTGTATATCAACTTAATTTTGCTATTCAGATAAAATTCCTGTTCGTTTTCCTGGTTGTGTGTGGTCTTATGTGTTTCTCGGCTGCGACTCAGCCTCTCGGTCGACCCAACTACCGGCCGGGGAGATTCTTCAAGAACCTCATGAAGGACAGCGACAGCAGCGAGGGCGGGAAGCCGTTGGTGTCCCTGGATGAGCTCCGCATCGTCCGAAACGTCCTACGCCGTCTAGTTGCCGAGGACAGACACTGATGATTCAATAAACATTGCATTATTACACACAGATGATGAATAAACGATCGCATACGTGATAGTTTGTCAGTAGTTGATGTCACATACAAAACCAATACATTTTCCAACTCTATGATGCTTGGTTGTTCAATTTATTCACAACACCAACGTCACAATGAATCGTTTATCCAGAAACGCTATAATCAATACATCACAATCAAAGCAAAATGTACAGGTCGGTGACTAGTGGTGGGAACACTTTGATTGTGTTTGAATGTTGAATCAGAGTGCTTCTATGGTGGTAGTCGGGAGGTGGCTCCTCTTCCGCAGACCGTCCTCGCCCATCGTACCGGCAGTCGTCGTCGGACGAAGCACACCCAGCTGGATCTGGTCCTGCAGGCAACTCTCTCTCTCTCTCTCTCTCTCTCTCTCTCTCTCTTCTCTCTCTCTCTCTCTCTCTCTCTCTCTTCCTCTCTCTCTCTCTCTCTCTCTCTCTCTCTCTCTTCCTCTCTCTCTCTCTCTCTCTCTCTCTCTCTCTCTCACCTTCTGCCTCCTCTTGGCTAGTGCCTTTTTCTCCTCTATCTGTCTCTTCCTCTTCTCCTCCTTCTTTTGAATGTCGTGCTCCTCCATGTTGTTCGGCTGTAATTATTGATTGATTTTATGGATTGATATTTTTTATGGCTTATATGGGGGAACACAGGTAACAAAACAAAAAAAAAAACGAGTGAAAGAGAAAGAGAGAGAACTCGAAACATAATACATAAATGAAATCTATTCACATCTAGCTTGCGGTTAACCACGAAACTCCGCATTCTCTTGTTGATCCCGACCTGAAAGAAAAATGAGAATGATCTGCCAAGTTTTTTTTATGCAGAACACATCTCTTGTATGAGTAATGAGTCAATCTCGCACCGGTCTGGAGTATTTGAGTAGATACATAAGTCTCTCCTTGGGTGAAAGCGACAGTTCCAGCATCAGAATCACTTGCGCCCACTGAAATGAACTTTACTGCTGAAGAGCTGAAGTCGTTAAAAATATGTATAATGTGTATTGTGAAAAAAGACGCATCATACGTGCCATTGAAAAGCATGTTATTTTATGTTATATGAGAGCTGTTCGAAACGTAAGTATTATGTTGGTCCTATCTTTCTCATTTTCTCCTTTCTTCTCTCACCTGTCTCTTGTACTCTTTCTGTGTCTGGAATATCGCCTCGTATGTTCGTGTCATCATAGCGATGAGCAGATTGAACTGCAGAATCGAGACACACATCTCATACACCAGGAACGTCGCCTGAACAGATCATCAGATTAACTCATTAACTGGTAGTTCAAATCCGGACCCTCCACTAGTGTTGGGTCGATTAAGTAATGTTCGATTAATGATCGAGAAATCGAGAAATTGTCGATTATTCAATTAACGATTAATCTTTAATCGAACTTTTGTCGATTAATCGATTAATGATTAATTTCCAATCATGTTTCCGTAGCTGAACAGTTATTATAAACAGTTCATTTCAGGGAAAATGTAGCTTATTTCAACTCATACAACGCTCTAGGAAACGAAAACTGTACCGAAATTGAGAAATGTACTTTCGATTTAATCGAGATTATTTCGATTAATCGAATAACGATTAATCGTTAATCGAACTTGTTTCGATTAATCGATCAACGATTAATCGTTAATCGAAACATGTTCGATTAATCGAAAATTAATCGAAAGTCGATTAATCGACCCAACACTACTCTCCACGGATCGTACCTTTCCAAGTGAGCGCATCGTGTGAGAAGGGCACGCGTTGAGTTGCCGGTACAGCATCAGGAACTCGCCTGCACAAAATAAGATTCAACATTTTCAACTACAAAAAACTCCGCAAATGTCATTTTTGCAATATGACAATGCGCTCTGTGCATGGCAACAAACGTATGAAAAGAACAAACTAAATAAAATAATTGATGCGCCCACCAATGGTCATGATGAAAATGCGAATCATGGCGTCCCACGGAGACACGATGATATTCTCGAACGGATTACGCAGCTGGAAATCAAACTGTGAATCTTCTGTTGTACATCCGGAGGATAAAAAGCTCATAGAATACCGAAAGAACGATGGGAAAAGGGATTGTGATTGACATTTCGATTTATCTTGATTCGTATCATCATGTTATGATTTCTCCTTTTACGTTATCATCTTTCACTTGGTGCTGAGACACCATGCAGAATTATGGAAAGGCGTACCACTATTCAAACACCGAAAAGAAATAAACGAAAGAGCGAGTGGAGAGGAAAAGAGACTAGAGGAGGCTACCTCGGAAGTGAGTGAGTCGGGCACTGGCAGACCCTGCGCCTCCAGATCTGCGATCGCGTCCTTCAGCCGCTTCTCCTCGCGCTCGCATGCAGTGAAGATCAGGTTAAACGCTGCACGGCTTGTTTGTTTGTATGCAGGTTAAAGGGTCGAAACAGGATTCCGTCGTATGTCTAGCTATTGTGTTCTACTATCTGTTCTCCTTTCTACTTTGAAAAACCCGCATTGTTTGTTGATTGTTTGCTTTAACAACTTACATTGCGAGAAGCCGATGAGGAAAATGGAGTAGATAAGGAAGAATCGACTCAGGTCGACAGTGATGATACGGTAGACCATCAGCACGAACGGACCGATGAACTTGATCGCACTGAACATGTTGTTCATACACTATGTATGACGCTTATGTACGTTTCACTGTGTGAACATGAGTTGAACACATGTGTATGTTTCAATGTTGGTTTGTCTTCTCTCGCAATTTCGACAGTATTGAAGTGCTCAACAGAATGGAAGTCGTGGCGGGACCAATTTTGAATTTGAAATAAAAAGTTGCAACATTTGAAAGCAACGGATAATCGTCGTTCTTTCTTACAAATCGATAAGGTTTTAGGTTAATATGATTATTTCAAACATTCCAAGTCAAAAATAAGTCACCACTGTACATTTAATTCATACGATTAGCACAAAGTTTTCACGCACAATAAATGACACAACATTCATTAGAAATGATCAACTCACCGACAGTAATAGAGAAAATGAAGAGTGGTGCAAATGACTGATATGACAGCCAGTGTGTTATCGAGGATGAGGAAGATCCTGGAATAGCCAGGTTCGAGAGAGAGAGAGAGAGAGAGAGAGAGAGAGATACGTGGATGTACTTACCTGGAAGTGGCGCATAGCAGTCGACACGGTACCATCGCGAGGAACAGGAAGAACGACGACTTGTAGATTAACTTGGCAGGAAAGGACTTCTGGAATCGCAAGATGTGCATGTGCTGTTCATTGACTCGCTCAATTCTGTCTTAGATCCCAAACTAAAATTTGTAACATTGAAAGGGCGTAAAACATGAGAGCATGTGTCTGACCATGATGTAGAACCACTTCTTCCTGCCCATCCCCCGGATGTCCTTCAGATCCAGGATAGTTTGGATAATCATCATCAACACAACAGCAGCCTCAGAGATCATACGAGACTGAAACACAAACAGTGGACGTTTGAAGATTTCTGTTTACTACATAAAACCTAGCATAACAAAAACAGTAAACAGTCACTGTATGAAGATTGAACCACAACTTTTCCGCCAACAATTTAAATCATAGTAATCTATATACATATACCAACACGGTATTAGTAAATAGTTTTCAAGTCTGATTAATTTCTCTTCTCCACCCACCCTATCCTGCCAGTCGTACCAGGGTGATCCAGCGTAGTCGCTGTGATATGCCAGATGACACCACGCCATTCTCTCGTCTGAACCCACACATTGCCGACTCTTTGTTCGACTCGCACAGCATTTTCAATTCCGGGATCAACTTTCTAACGATGAGATTGTGTTGTAAAAATCTGCGATTGCTGAGTGAGATATAAACTTTTTTTTTAAATTTGTCTAACAAAAAACCCTCGTCAGGTAAATTCGAATTCGTGTTCATTATAATAGGTGAATTAAAATTGACCCACCGTACACCTCTCCGGTCTGTGTATTGTTGTACACCATGGATGTCTGCTTCTGACCGGGCAGAGTTGTGCTCAAATTGTGTCTCTCCTTGCCGTACCCGTCTATCATTCCCGATGTGATCTCCTGTAAGATAAACGATGATGTTAACAAGTAAACAAAGAAGAGATATGTGTGAGAAACGCACATATGTGGTCATCGAGAAAGGTCGCATCATGAACGCATTAAAGAAGAAAAAGTAGTAGACGGAGAAAGCCAGAGTCGACTTGATCCAACTGAAACAAGATTGTTATACTGTAGATTAAGAAAAGACAGTATGGTGATGGAGATTAGACTGACGCTTTCTTTGCGTATGCGTCCCACTTGGCCTGCACGATCGACTCGAGTAGCCCATCCAGCAGGTCGAGGTGCTCCTTCGTCTCCTAAAAGACGGAAGGATACGGCATTTTATGTACGGCCTGTTCATTTTATGTAGTATTTGTACAGCCGCAGACATTCTTATTGTATGTTTGCATCTCTCTAGCGTTGTGTGGTGGCCAGAAAGACATTAGTGATGCTAAAGATCATTCTGCTTCATACACGTTGTGAAACGTATGCGTTGCAACCCGAACAAAAATACAGAAGACAAATTTGTAATTACAGTATGCATTCATATTACAGTATCCTCCCCAACCCACACCGTAGACCACGAGTGAGAGGGCGCTCTGCTCGTCCATCTGACCCCCGTTCTCGTCTATCGTATCGATGCGGGCCAGCGGGT
The DNA here is from genome assembly GCA_963966185.1 of Rhabditoides inermis. Classification (NCBI taxonomy): domain Eukaryota; kingdom Metazoa; phylum Nematoda; class Chromadorea; order Rhabditida; family Rhabditidae; genus Rhabditoides; species Rhabditoides inermis. The sequence continues at coordinate 111,771 of CAWZYM010000161.1, forward strand.
AGGCCGTCTGGAAAGAAGTGTTCACACTCCACACCTTAGATAGACGCCACGACCACCGACTTCGAGCCCCGTGAGGGAGTCCCGCTTGTAAAATTCTCCCCGTGACCCCCGTGAGAGAACGGGTGTGGTAGAGGTTGCAAGTATCAACCTTCACTCCACCGTTTTTATCGAATTTCTATAGTCGGTTTGGATCCTATATGCCATCCGTGACATTTCACATGTTGTGCAGTTTTGTGCAACACAACATGTCAGTCATCAAAGATCCAAAACGCGCCCATGAGTAGGAATCGAACCCAGGAGAAGCACGAAGGAATTGCGCACTGGCGGCGCGCTCTGCCACTGCGCCATAGAGGCAGTGGTTAAGAGATCGAAGAGAAAGCACATGTAGCTCCGCTGGCCACTCGAGTGTACTATGATGAGAGTTAACGAGCAAACATATCAGCGAGAATCAATGACCTCTCAGAATGAGCCTCAATGGCGCAGTGGTACAGCGCGCCGCTAGCGCGCGATCGTTGCGAGCTGCCCATGGGTTCGATTCCCTCTCACAAAGCGTTTTAGATCTTTGAAGATATACACGTTGTGTTGCACGAAATTGCACAACATGTGAAATGTCACGGATAGCATATAGGATCCAATCCGACTATACAGGGAAGCTAGTAATGCGAGGTAGTAATTTGTATAGTGGTGTAATGTGATTTCCATCGCTCCTCTATATCACTGCACACCCCTCTCCCACCTGGGAGGCGTCACCGAACGTCCACACCTCCTCGCCCGCCAAGTCAAGCAGCTCGATGAACATCTGAATCTCTCTCTCTCTCTCTCTCTCTCTCTCTCTCTCTCTTCTACTCACGCTTTTCTTCGCCATCTTTGCAGCTAGAGTGAGTGGGGTGAGCTTCTGTTTGTTGAGGATTCGCAGAGACGCCCCGAGTTCGATGCAAAGACGCAGCATAGCCTGCAACAAATCTAATCAATCAATAAAGCTGGAGCTGACTGGCATGAGTACAATCTCCCTCTTATTCAATTTCAGGGCATGACCAATGTCACAAGTAACTGATTGGGTGAACTAAATATAATTTTTCGAAACCACCACCCACAATGTTCTCATGAATGACACAGATGTGGGCCGCAGTGTTGCCATTGGTGTCCTGTGCGTTTATAAGAGCCTGAAAGGAAAAAAGAGGTTCTAAGATGAAATTTGACCCAAGTTATGGGTCAAAGAAGGGTAAAGTTTCCATTTTTGCCCTAAGTTTCTCGCTGTTGAACTGGGGGTCACGTTTTGAAACTCTGCCCAAACTTTGGTCGTACTTTACCCACGCCCAAAACTTTGCCCAAGAGAGCATGGGGCGCTTATTTCATCTTAGAACCTCCCTAAAGCAAGTAAATGAACAAATGGGGCAACTCCTCATCTGTTTTTGGTTGGAATGGAATGGAAAGGAAAGGGAAAGCGTACCAATTACAATGTGAACAAAGAAACACTTCTGGCAACTGCTGGTCAACTATGTGTTCTCCAGAATAATGTAGCTAATACTTTGCTGTGAAACGTAACAAACAAACAAACAAACAAAGATTCGCACGCACCTTTCTCGCTACGAGTAGTCGCACGCACTCCTCCTGTGAAAGAGAGACGGCGAAGGAGAGGGGGTACTCACCGAAGTACATGTTCCTGCATACAGGTACGGGATTAGTATGACTAACACGGGCAGCCCACGCACTTGTGGTGGCCGATTTTAATATAATTAAGCACATATACACAACTTTTTACGCTGAATCCGAATATGACGATAACTTTCCCAAAATAGTACTTTGACGACGATTTGGCCACGCACCGAGACTACCCTTGAAAACGATCTGTCGAACAACAGCGGCGCGGCGGAATGGTTAGTGAGTTAGGAAATCGGAAATGACGATCGGTGGTTCTATCCTCACTGCTGCCAGTGTTTTTTTGCAGTTTTTATCCTCGCCACAAGACAATACAACTCGATTTCACATAATTATGTAAATTCGCCGAGTACTGTTTCCAACAAACCGGGAAGGTCAACTGTCATGCGTACTGCAAAACTCACAGAATACAGCCTCATTCATAGGATAAAAAAATGCGAGAACTTCTATTGTTTCATTTGCATGGTTTTGCAAAAACATCGTTGTTATCAGGATTACAAAAAAACAGTTAAGATTTTGCTCTCGAGATATTACACTGCAAAAAACACAATAGCAGCGAGGTTAGAACCACCTATCGTCATTTCCGATTTCCTAACTCACTAACCATTCCGCCGCGCCGCTGTTGTTTGACAGGACGTTTTAAGGGTAGTCTATTCGGTGCGTTACCAAATCCCTTCAAAGTATATTCGCAGGCTCGGTGAGCGCCAACTCTTACTATCGGCTGCTAAATCCAGAGTTATTCATTTTGGAAAACGTGCCATCAAGTCTGTATATACGTGTGATGGCTCCGTAATAGCCTGCACTGACTCAATCAAAGATCTTGGTATTTATCTCTATCCGATCTCAGTCCAAGCGACCATATCAGAAAAATCATTCAGAAAACATCTTCACGAGTCGGTGTATTACGAATGGCCTTCCAACGGAATGAGTCGTTGTTTTTAAACTTCTATAAATATAAAATACGACCAGTTCTCGAGTACGGTAGTGAGGTGCTCCTTGCACTTAACGTAACTCAAACTAATGAATTAGAAGCTGTGCAAAGATTCTTCACTAGAATGCTTGCCCCGAAACTCTCATATCATTGTCGACTGAAACAATTGGAGCTTGACTCGCAGAACCTCGTCAGATTTGCGCCTTGTTCATAGCTATCTGTATGGTTTCGTAAACGCTCCCAATCCCTTCATGCTTGCAAATTCAAGATCATCATCATTGCGTTCGAATGGCTTGAAATTACAGAGTATCTCCAAGACCACCCTTAGCCAGAGTTTTATCACACATCGAGTAGTGAAATACTGGAATCTCTTAGATTCAAATACAGTATGCCAATTTAAAAAGACGGACTTCAGAGTACGACTAATGTCATTTTTCACAAATAACTTCTCTCGTTTTACTGTAGATGACCCCACCCGTATATAAATTGATTGCTCTCAGGCGACTAAGTAGCCCGAGTTTGATTCTTTTCTGTTCTGGACGGTTGAAGTAGTTTCTGTGTCTGTGTTTGAGATGACAACCCATTCTATGCGCTCGTATGGGTGCCAATGGGCTCTGTCACAGTCTTCACTTTGTCCCTACTCACGGGTCTGACCGTTAGTTTGTTGGATGCTGTGTGTTGTGATTTTGTGATTTCTGATTATGAATAAATACATTATCATTATTATTATTATTATTCAGCGTTGAAAAAAGTTGTTTATAGGTGCATGATTATATCAAAATTGGACAGTTGGACACCACAAGTGCCCGTGTAAGTATGTATTCCTGTAATTATTATGACTGATGTGATAGATATGTGCTGATTGCTGTATCGAGTTCAGTCAGTCTAGCCACTATTTCATTTGCCTGTCTATGATCATTTGTGATTGTCTATTTTGCTTTATGAAAGCGGCCGGTGTGATCTCATAAATGACTTACTCTAGGGACCACAACGAGATTTTCAGATGTTGACATATGGTATTGCAAAAAATTCATTAATGTAGTTCGTTTCAAGCTGATTTCAAAATATATAATGTTCATAGGGTTCATCGTTCACATTGCGCTCTAATTCCGCGCGGCGCGCGCGCACCTGAGCGGGCTCTTACATAGGGAAAGTGCAACAGAGGGCGGCTAGATCAAAGCACTGATGACGTCATCATTAGTTAAATTATGAATATAATCGTTGATAATAATATCACTACGCTTTGTGTGTTTGTAATCGATCAGTACTTGATGAAACACGTCTCTTATGACATCATTTTTCATTATTCATTTTGGACAATGACAGCTAGATCAAAGAAATATGACGTCATCATATCACTCTTTATAAAATTTCACTACTTTACAGGGTACATGATCCCAAAAATAAAATACCGTTGGAATCAGCGCGAAAGGGCGAATCGTTCTATGCTAATTAGAGCCCATCATGTGTCCAGTGAGAAAATGTTACATGATTTCGCCTCACTCTCTGCATCTTACGTTGTGGTTCCTAGACTTACTCTCTCTCTCTCTCCCTGAACTCGTCTTGTTTACTACTGAGATTCGTCAAACTGTGCAATGACGTCATGGTAAACAGGAGAGGTATACAGTGAAGTAGGGTCTAGGGTAATACTCTTTATCAACTAGTGTATGTTTAGTAGAGATTCGCGAAAAAGTGTTACTGTAAAAGCTTAGGTGACGTTCGATACATAATAATTGAGAAACGTATCGGGTATCGCACAGTGACTGGAAACGTATCTTCTGCTCACCCTGAATACGTGGTGTCTTCGTTCAGTTCGACGTATTCGTGCTCCAGCGAATCCGTTCGCGACGATTTCTGGAGTATCGAGTTTGAATAATGGTTTCGTAGGTGACCCTGTCTAACCTGATTTCTTGTTGTTTTGTCACTAACAGTTTTGTTTTATCAGTAACGAACTTATTATCTTTCACCTGCTTTGACAAAACGTCTGTCTCTTCCGTCATATCTGCAGTGTATTCGCAACAATATTCACCTGATCATCTGTTCCGAAGAAGGCGCCATAGCAGCGCTGGTTCACGTCCGCGCCTGAAAAAAACAAAGAAAGTGGGTATGCACGTCCTAAACACGTACACAAGCTAGTGTACGTATTGCACGTGTACTACCAAGTCCAAGGTTCACATGTTTATGAAGCCGTTTTCCAGGCTCTCTCTTTGGAGTCGAACCCTTATTCTCCATTACCCGTTATAGTATAGTGAGACTACCATAGATGTATGTATGTATGTGGTACATCCAAACTCGTAGACAAGCAAGAGTACGTATCCTACGTGTGCTACGTACTAGTTCGTAGTCCACCCACCCATTCGTAATAGCGTCGCCACCATTCGCACGTCTTCGTTGACGATTGCTTGGTGAAGCGGCGACAGACCTGGAAAAAAAAAACAAAAACGTCACGTTCTAAACCTGAACAACGTATTTTTAGTGAAATTTTGTAGTTTGTAGTCATCAGTCATGCCGTGAGATGGTAGATTTCATACGTTTCTTTTACTCCTTTCTGCCGACAATATTGTATTAGTTACGCAGTTGGTCAGGGGAGAGACAGGTTTTCTTTCTAACATCATGCACGCTCGTGTGAAAGTACATACAATGAAAGAGCACAGAATCGTTGTGATTTCTGATTTGCAACATGCATAAAATCCTCAATATTGCGCACTGAATTCACGACTACTCGAAAGGTACTGCAATTAATTGCATGACCATAGTAACAGCATTCTTCATACTTTATCTATAAACGAAAAAACAAAATTAAATCTAACTGGAATTGTTTTTTTTTCAGAAAATATGACACTTGCCGTACACATTCAGATCTCTTTCATACTCATTCTGTTTCATCCTTTCTCATTCCCTCTCGCCCTCTCCCCTCTCCCACCATAGTACTCCTCGCTGACGTGGACATCGTTGATGAGCGCCGGATACAGCTTCATCAGCTTCAACGCAATGTCGTTGTGCGTCTGACATGCACGTTCGAGAGAGAGAGAGAGAGAGAGAGAGAGAGAGAGAGAGGGGGGGGGAGGGAGAGAAGGGGGAGAGAGAACTGGAAACTTACATCGGAACACTGCATGAGACACGCACCAACAAGCGTTTCACCCATCGCACCTGAAATATGTAGATATATAAAATGCCGTCATATAACTCAACTTCGCGACAAAGTATGGAGAAGGAGAAAGAAAATGATAGAAACGTGTGAGAAAAGAGAGAGATTGAGTGAAAGAGGGAGAAATAGAGAGAGAGATAGAGATAGAGATAGAGGTAGAGAGAGAGAGAGAGAGAGAGCGAACGAGAAAGAGAGGAGGGGGAGAGAGAAATAGAGAGAGAGAAAAAATAGAGAGAGAGAGCTTGAGTGGTAGAGGGAGAAATAGAGAGAGAGAGAGAGAGAGAGAAATAGAGAGAGAGAGCTTGAGTGGTAGAGGGAGAAATAGAGAGAGAGAGAGAGAGAGAGAGAGAGAGAGAGCGCTCACCCCTCTCATCCAGCTTCCACGCGATCTCCCTGTACTTGCTCTCGCCCTTTCCTCCCTTTCCACCGCCGTCCAACAGTTTCAGAGCTGGAAATGAGTAATCAATGTAAACAAGCAAACAATCAAGTAAACAAACCTTTCTTGAGGTCTCCGACGTTGTTTCCCTCCTGGTTGAGGTCATCCAGCACGTTCGGTCCACTCTTGCCCTTTCCCTTCTTCGCTCGAAACGCGCCAAGCATCGCGTTGCGCTCCTGACAGCACATGAACTCATATCTATTATTTTTTTCAGATAAAAAACAACAGATAGTCTAGGGTCAGCTGAATACATATTTGGCGCACTGTACATTTCCTGTTGTGTTACTATAATCTCTTGGCGGATAAAGATTATTATAACAACTTCAAAATGGAAAATGATTATGATGGTCGCACCTTGTTTCTGATCTTCACCAGCTCGGTCACCGCCACCACCTTTCCCTTCCCGCTCTGATACATGAAGTTGTTGATCTAAACAGAGATTTCATCGATTTGCTGATTCTAGATGACGTCACCTTATCCGCTTCGATATACGCATCGATCAATGAATGGTCGCCGGTGGTGCGAGCATATCTGATAAATAGATAAACCCATGAGTTATGATGTTCAGTATCTACGTAGAATATAAACATTTTTGAAAATTCGATACCGCATCCACTGCACTAGTTCGCCGCTGCCGTGCATATCGACCAGTTTGTATATTCTAAAAAAATCGATACATTCTGAAAAATCGATGTATTGATTCTTCATTACTTGCTGTCCTCATTAATTCGTCCCATCTGGACGTTTCTCTCCGATGAGGCCGCAGAACCCATTCTGAATCTATAATAATAATACCTAATCGATAATCGATAATACAAAGAATATATGAGTTTCGAAATGAGTTTCGAAAAGTGTCGCGTTCGATTAATAAGTACACGGCAATGGCAATGAAATGACTGTATGTGGAAAGAGGAGAGTGGGAATGTGAGTGGAAGAGTGAATGTAGATGTATGCTTGGCTACAATCTCATACGGAGCTGCGTGTTGACGATTAACACGAAACGCGCTCTCCGCGCTATTACACGAGAACAGAAAGTGTACAGGAAGGCGAATGGAAGTAACACTGGTAATACAGTAAAACGGAACCTGACAGCCAATGAAATTCTCATAGAGTTACAAATACATGTAATGTGATTGTTTTCTTATATTCTGATTTTAGATATCTAACTAAGCTACAGTACCCACCACCGATCACTTGTAATGATGTGATGCGGATGTGAGAATAACAAAGTAATCTAGTGAGAACTGTGCGAGACGGCTACGTGAGAAGGAGTGTTCCAGAAGGAGTGACTGCGGCAACTCATTTACTCGGCGGGTAGTAACTGCGAATATGTAATTGTTTTCACCGCCGAGTCGTAAAGCATACAAGATACAACGCAATCACACCTGTCTGAGGTAGTTTGATTTATTGAATACAAGCAAAGGAAAACAAAGTCATACATGTTTTTGTATCGCAGATGTATCTATCAATAATCACAAATAAAACAACACTAAGGGCAATGAAATTATTCATAGACTTACACTTTTAGTGTTTATAGTTTGAAGTACTACAACTACAACTCAAACACCAAGTCACTGATTTTTTTCCTGGCTACAGCATGTACATAGAGTACAACCCGTAAAAACGAGAAATTCTGTAGAAATAAATGATCCTGTCCAAAAATGAAAAAAATCCACTTTTCACTGGTCTAGTTTTCCAGTTGGGTTTTGTCGAGACAGTAACAGCCACCGGTTACCATGCATAAAAATTACCCCAGCAACAGTCACAACCATCAATCGTGTAAAATTCTCTTTATACAGATCGTTTCATCCATTCAACACAAATCGTTTTAAGCATTCTAATCTACTTGTATCATGTAAGATGTCTACTTGGTGGGTGCTGGCTGATCGGCAGATGGAGCAGCGGGGGCGGCGGGCGTGGCAGGGGCAGCAGCCACTGCCTTCGGGGGCGGAGCCACCGACGGACGCAGGATCTGAAGTGAACGAGTTAAGGGGTGTACTGTAGCTACCGTACTCACGTCAAACGAGCACATCAAGTGCTCGTCGACACACATAATCGCAGCCGCGTTGTCGAACTGTCCACAGTAGTGCGGAGCAGAGAACAGAGTCACCTATACGGTAGGTTCCGTTACGGTAGTCTACAGTACACCGTACCAGATGGCGGTTGGCGAAGAACTCGTAGCCATCCTGGATCACTTGGTGAGCGCGAGCCACCTGCAGATGTACGGTTACCATAGTGGGCCTACCGTAACCCATCGTAATACCGCAATTCTACTCTACCGTAACCCACTAGGTCAATGTCGAGCTTCTTGCACGTCTCGATGAGCTTCTCCTCGCCAAATCCAAAGCTGGCGCCGCGAATGTTCGGCTGCCAGCCAACAGCTCCCGCCACCTGAGGGAGAGAGGGGGTGAGAGAGAGGGGGTGATAGAGAGGGGGGAGAGAGGAGGGAGAGAGGGGAGAGAGAGAGAGAGAGAGAGAAGCTAACCGGGTCGGCCCAGAGAATGTCCATCTCAATACTCGTGGGATCCCGCCCGTCAGTCGGCCTGCAAGTACAGTGATGCCCATAATCATTATATGTGCGCATAATATCGCTACCTGTTGATTGATCTGAGGGTTTCCAGTGAGTGCAGCTTGGGTGAGATGCCTCCGTGCATGCACAGAATCTTCTCGCCAATCAACGCAGTCAGCGGCATCATACCGAACACCTCCTACAGATAGGTCGGTATACTGTAGGTTACGGTAGGTACAGCACCGTGAATCGTACGTAGATCCGCTCGGAGTAGCGGGTGTGACACTCGTTATAGAAGCCGTAGATGCGGTTCACGTGGCTGCACTCGTGATTGCCACGCAGCAGGAAGAAGTTGTTCGGGTAGACGATCTGCAAACACGGGTTCGGTCACGTACATACAGTACCCCTACGTGAGATACGGTACCGCAGCCCTAAGTAAGCGCAGTGATCACTAACAATAAACATTGGGTGATGACGATTGGGGGTTACGGTAATGTCAATCCAAGGTACCGTATACCTTATACGCGAATAGAAGTGCGATGGTCTCGATGTTCTGCCGGCCGCGATCCACGTAGTCTCCCAGGAAGAGGTAGTTGGACGAGGGAGGAAAACCGCCCTGAAAGTCAATCGATAACCAATCGATAATTGATCGATACACACCCTTGCGAAGATGCGCAGCAGGTCTCCGTACTGTCCGTGGATGTCTCCGCACACCCGAATCGGCGGCTCCAACTCCACCATCGCACCCTGGTCCTTGAAGATCGGCTGCACCAACTCTGCAACAATACGGTAACAACAACAGGGGTACGGTAGCTACGGTACGGTAGGAGTACGGTAACACTCAGTACCGCATAGGGTGATGAGGTCCTTCTCGGGTACGGTCTTGGTTAGCGTGCGACCGGGCACTCCCACTGAGAGGAGACGCTCGATCAGACCCACTGTGTCGAACGGAGGCTGGTGGGGGTCTGCAAGGAGGCGGGGTTAGAGGGGGCGGAGCGAGCGGGTGGCTACCTCGGGCTTCGATACCCGCGGAGGCCGCCATGACGAGGGGTGGCGACTGTTCAGGTGAGGAAACGACGAGTGCTCCGGTCATTCCCTAGTCCGCCTTATCTAAACCCTCCCAATCACGCACAAATCATCACAGACATTCCTATAGGCAAACAAATAGGGGTCTATGCAAATCAGGTTCGTGAGTTCATTGCGACAGTCGTCGGGAGATGGATCGGTCTGTCACCACTTCAAACTTGTTTACTTTTGGTTTTTTGTGATTTGTTTACAATTCCGCCTTACGTAATTAATTCGCAAACAATACGTAAACGAGTATATATATACAATACGTAATTTTTTCGTGTCGTTATTCGACTGTTGACAATAGGATAACCTGTTATGAAAAATGTAATGTCCTCCTCATGTTTTGAATAAAATTATACCCACAATGTCTGTCACATTTTTTCTTCTCCCTCAACAAGCCAATGTGTTATTCCGAGTCTTTCCGAATTACACTTTCTTACCATATATGGATTTTTTTCTCTTTCTCTCCCTCTCCCCCTCACCCTCTTTCCCCTCTCCACATGACAGGTGTTCCCAGTCCCACTATCACAAATTTGCTTTCTGAGAATATCCACAGCCCACCTCGACAACAATGTTATTCACTTAATTCACCATAGCTACGTTTTATAGACGTGGAGTCATAGAAGGTGCATTGCTATGTTCAATTGATGTTTGCTTACACTTGCGTAATCTCGATTGGTGACTACATTTTTTTTCAATCTCTCTCTCTCTCTCTCTCTCTCTATCTCGCTACATTTCTTGCATGAAATACCCCTCGCCTTTCGAAATCGCCCATACAATTGGTCACGCACGCGAGCTATCGTGAATTAGATTATTGCATATGCACACCATTGGCGATTTGGACCCTTTTCAGAACTCTAATTATCGTCATTGAACTGTCAAACTGTGAGACTGTGACTATGTACCACGCCATATAAAAATCTAAATACTACAATCTTTTTCAATTATCTGATAAAAATTAACAGAACATCGTGAAGCTTTCATTTCGTAATGAGAATACCGTCGTGTGGCTCCCTCTAGAGTGAGGTGAACACTCAAGAACGATATTCCTCACTACGTTATTTGTCAACGTGTTTCGTTATTTTCCAGCATATGGTCTATTTCTGAAAAGTAGATACAATTACATGTAGTTTCACGTGGTAGTCGTGGTTAATGCACGAAATTCTGAGTGGTATGCTCCTTTAAAGGGCTATTCCGGACAAAAACTACCCCCCCCCCCCTAATTTTATTGTCTCTGTTCTCTCTGATAGCGCTTTTGTTTCAGCACGGGACGGTTCTAATCATTGTATATATCGACACGCAATATCATAATACACTCAAGTGTGCCTGGCATCACAGGACGTTTCTTCTCGTTCTTTGCGCGATGGGTGCGGGAGCATCGGCAGAGGATAAGACGGCCGGGCAGGGCAGGCTGAGGTAAAACGAAAACATAAATCTATTCCTACTTATTTATTCACTTACAACCATTTGAACAGTATTTTTCGATTCCGCATCACTGTGCACTGTTTTTTTCGGGCCGGTTTTTCAATTTATTTTTAAGAATCATAGTTCACCACAATTTATTTCACAAACTTGCACTTTTTTCAGCGAGGACATGAAACTTTACAAACTTGTGGATATGCACGGAGGCGGGGAGCTCATCCCCTGGATGCGGTATCGATTTATCGATTTTTATCGTTGGAATTGTCCATTTATTGATTTCCAGGTATGCCAAGTCGACCGGCGACCATTCCATAATCGATTCCTACATCGAAACGAAGGTTTTTTCTGTTTTGAAAATTGTATGTAATCTTTCTTTTTAGGTGAAAGAGTTCATGTACAACGGAGGGAAGGGAAAGGTGGTGACAATCACGGAATTGGTCAAGATAAGGAACAAGGCTGGTGATAAAAGGAATTTATCTATTTTTGTTTGTTAAATTAGTTAGTTTCAATGTTTTGCACATCATATGTGAATTGTGTCTACCATGCAAAAATCGCATACAAAATCGTAGTCGAAATTCCTAATAACTTTTCCCTTCTACTGTCACACAACATACCGTAATTCGTTCCCACTGTTGTTATTGCCATATAGGCTGAAGGTGCACACAATTCCTATCTGTCTTGTTTCCAATGGATACGGATAGACATGGCGCCTATAATAAAGTGTTCGCTGGAATCATACAATTTGCGAGGATTCTGGAATCATTTAGTCACGAAACGAATTCGGGGAAAAAATGTGTGATTGGAATCTCTCACTGACGCAAATTGCTTTAAAAGAAAAATACCACAAATCAATGTGCACCATGCACCACAATGATATCACGAATCTGTGCGAACTCGCATAATTGTGTTTGCGCACGGGGCTAAACCTATCAGGCACTTGCGCTGTTCCAGAAGTACTATACAGAAAACTATCATAGAGGTCCGAGGGACTTCCTGATAAACATGGATAAGTAGAAAAAAAGTTAGAAAATGGCGGCAGCAAGCGCCAGAAAAGTTACAAATACAAACTCAACAAACAATTTTGCTTTATATTTTCAGGAGCGCAACGCGATGCTGGGCGCTTTCATGCGGAAGAAGGGAAAGGGGAAGAGCGGGCCAAATGTACTCGACGACTTCAATCAGGAAGGAGAGAACGTCGGGGACCTCAAGAAAGGTGCGTTCACTTGTTTACTAACTGTTTATCTTGCTAATTGATTCACTTTGTGTACTTGTTTCCAGCTCTGAAACTGTTGGACGGTGGTGGGAAGGGCGGGAAGGGGGAGAGCAAGTACAGGGATGTGGCATGGAGACTCGATGAAAGAGGTATACGATCGATACACATTCAGAAACAATCGAGTCGTCACAATTTATTGTTACGACTGTGAAAAGAAAAGGTAAAAGCAACCAGACCAAGATGTCAATGTTTTCAGGTTCCATGGGTGAAACGCTGATCGGAGTATGCTTTCTGCAAGTGAGTGCAAAAGCAATAATCAATCGATAACATGAATCAATACTCAGGGCACTGATATGCACAATGAGCTGGCACTGAAGCTGATCAAGGCCTATCCCAAGATGATCAACGATATTAGCATCAGCGAGGAGTACTATGGTGGGATCTCTCTCTCTCTCTCTCTCTCTCTCTCTCTCTCTCTCTCTCTTTCTCGTCTCTCTCTCTCCTTCTCTCTTCTTCTTTCTCTCCCTCTAGATGGGCGTGGCTAAAGTGGGCGTGGTTCAGGTCTCTCGCCACTCCATCAGGCCATTGTCAATCAGGATCCGCATCTTGTCGCCATTCTGTTGAGATGTGGTAGGTTTTATAATTATAAGAAATTGTATTTTTCACGATTCACTGCAAAAAAGTTAGGATGGTTAACTTGATTAGCGTAATCAGTCGGTAGTGCAATTGTAGATTTGTTAGTTGTTGAATTTACGTTAGTTGTGAAACGTGTCATGTTACAGGGGCGGATGTGAGCCAGCGCTGCTACGGGGCATTCTTCTGCGCAGAGGATCAGGTGGGCAAGTCTACTAATCACAATAAGGAATATGTAACCAAAACAGGTAGAAGACAATGCATTTTCTTACAGAAATCGTCGCGCACCGACTCACTGGAACACGAATACGTGGAATTGAGTGACAGGACAAACTATACGGGGTAGGGAGAGAGAGGGAGGGAGAGAGAAAGAGAGAGAGAGAGAGAGAGAGAGAGAGAGAGACCTCTGCAGGAACATGTACTTTGGTGAGTACCCTCTCTCATTCGCTGTCTGCATGAATCAAGCAGATTGTGTCCGACTGCTCGTCGCTCACAAGGTATTCCATAGTTCATTATATTTCTACATTCTTTCCCACTTGTAAAACAGTAAGACCTCTTCCAAGCAGTAAGATGTAGACAACCGTCTAGAAGCGCCATCACACACTGCTCAGATACGGATTGTGTCGATTAAAATGCCACTTTTAACGTACTGTGTTGTAGCATCAGCTTGTAGATACGTGTATTCGACGAATTTAGTGTTTTCTTGCAAAAGTTTTGTTCTCACGTGCTGCTGTAATTTTCACAAGCTTTCTCTAGCGTCAGAAAGTCATATTGCTTCTACAATCTAAAAACAAACAATTGTGGTCATATTGATCAACAAATATGTTTCAAATAGCGTTTGGTAAAATAATGGGTGCGATGTTCAATTCATCAGCAAAACATTCCAGGGTATTGCTTCGGATAAACTACAACATGTTAACTAGTCACTAACTTGTTCCTGTTCCCCACAGGCGAACATCAACGCGCAGGACACCAATGGGAACACTGTGCTCCATCTGTGCGTCATTCATGAGAACTTGGTGGGCGGAATCACATACACATTTATGAAAACTAGTAACAATTATTTGTGATTTATAGGCGATGCTTCGTCTTGTGCTGGAACTGGGTGGCAACCTGCGAATCCTGAACAAACAGAAGCTCACAGCCCTCACTTTAGCTGCCAAGCTGGCAAAGAGACAGGTGGAATTATTAGCTATCTATAACAATGAGGGAGAGCACAGAAAACATATCACGTCAGAAAATTTCACTTGTCCCTGGCCTTGGTATGATTCGTTTTGCGTTCTGATGACCCAGTTTGTAATGAGGTACATAACTGCTCTTCGCATTACACGTGTAAAACTTTACGAAAACTGTTGGTCATTAGCAAATATCTGTCACATACGTGTGGAACGTGAAACGTAATGCCGCTGTACCGACAACGCACCGATCATAAAACAAATACGTTTCAATCGAATCATAATATGTACTCGCTACTTTATCTCTTAATCTCTAATCTATTCCGTTTCCAATATTTTAATCAAATTTGAAACTTTCAATTAAATAATTAAGTACTATTTATTTAGATGTTCATCGAGATTCTGGAGTTGGAGGGCGACAGTGTGTGGGTGTTCGGAGAAGCGAGTCAGGTAAGGAGAGAGAGAGGAGGGAGAGGGAGAGAGAGAGAGAGAAAGAGAGAGGGAGGGAGAGAGAGGGAGGGAGAGAGAGAGAGAGAGGGGGGGGGAGAGAGACTCCCCCTTCTTGCAGACGGCGTACCCTCTGGCGAAGATCGACACGATCAACGAGTCTACGGGTGAGATGAACGAGGAGAGCGCCCTGTCTCTCGTCGTCTACGGGGTGGGTGGAGATTGAAAAGTCTACAGTACAGTACACTTCTGCCATCCTGTCCTTACTCGTTACTGGCTACGGAAAAGTCGGATTACTTGTTAGAACGGGACATTTGGAAATACACTGCATGTAGAGTGCAGTACATACAATATGTACAGTACAAGCAGAAAGGTCACCGCCTGACACGACATGCCAGATGCACTCATTGAGGTTGCGAAATAACGCACAGTTCCAACTGTTACATCTATACTTTGCATCTTTATCTGTTCAGGAGTCGACGGCGCACTTGGACCTGCTGGATGGGCTGCTCGACAATCTGATGATCTCCAAGTGGAACGCGTTCGGAAGGAAGAGGTGCGCCAGTCTCTCTCTCTCTCTCTCTCTCTCTCTCTCTCTCTCTCTCTTTCTCTCTTTCTCTCTCACCCACCCCCACTCCCTCTCTTTTTCACAGTTACTACTATGTGTTGCTTGATAAGCTCCTTTTCAGATGGACCTTCTCACTGGTCATGTTTGTCTTCTACTACATTGTCTTCTTCGCCGCATTCATGACCAGACCGTTCAGCGAAACCACCGAGGTGAGTTTTTGTAGAGTCAAAATCGAGGTTTCTTTTCATTTTGCAGGTGATTACGAACGGCTCGATCACGTTCGCGGGTCAGGTGTACGAGGAGTGCACGAAGCCAGTGCTCGGATCATTCAACACCACCTGCCAAGTACCCAAATTCAACGACAAGCGTGAGTCAAGGCTCCTGTCCCCGAGACACTCTCATAGTGCCTACTGATCGCCACATTTCGTTCATTTTGTATACTCTGAACTCTGACGCTTTCCCTTTGTTCAGGATCGTCTGATGATATGACAAATGGCCAGTGTCACTTGCGTAACTACTTCGCCATCCGAGATGAACACAACAAGTCTTTGTTCAACCAGAACACGGTGAGTTGGCATGTGAAGCGCGGGATTCGTTTATCACACATTATTATCGTTTATCACACATTATTCGCACGCGATAAATGTCCATCATTCATTGAATAGCTTGAGAATTGATTCAACTGCGAAGATTCGCGCGCGCGGGATTTTCAAATGCGGTGGTGTACGCGCGGAGTGGTGGAACTGAATATTGATATTCACTAGCCCGTATCTGTCTACAGATCCGTCTGGCGTGCGAGTGCGTCGTCGTTGTGTGCGTGGTCATCCAGATGGCACTCGATTTCAAAGACATCAAGCGGATCGGCAGGGGGAAGTGGTGGGCTATTCTGGTATGTCAGCCATACTCTATTCCTCTCCCCACACCCCATTTCAGAGAGCCTTCCCTTCCAAGATCCTCTACAAAATCTCGTTTCTCTTCGTATTGGCTATCATACCGGTAAATTTGTAAACAAACACTGGTCAGTACTCACATGTTTATAGATCCGTGGCTTCTGCTACATCTCGCCGGCTCTTCTGGTCTTGGACAATGTTCTCTCGAATATCGCAGTCATTCTCACCACTGTGCATTTCATGTACTATTGCAGGTTTGCTCCGCATAACAAAATCACTACGACAATCCCATTTTTAGAGCCATAAAGTTCGTGGGACCATTCGTGTTGATGGTTTACACAATTATTGCTACGGACATTAGTCGATTCTTCGTCATCTACTCCATCTTTCTCATGGGATTCTCTCAATGTGAGAACGCAACGCGACCGCGCCGCTCCGCATTGTACCGGCGTTACTTATCTCAGCGACGCGGTCGCGGCACGTGTTATAGCATTATCTCTCTCGTTGCAGCGTTTTACCTCATTTTCACGTCATGCGAACGCTTTACGAATCAGTTTCTGGAGGATTGTGCGAACACAAAGTATCCGTACGAAGGAAGGACTCCGGAACTAAAGGTACGGATTAATTTATAGAGCGTTTCATACTGTATGACTTTGCAACTATACACTAATAATAATTTTAAAATTTATAGTTACTACTACAACTAAGGAATTTTCGATGGAGCGAGCGTTTTAAATAAGACTATAAATATAAACGGGGATATTTGCTTGAAAATGTGGTCATTAATTCATGCAGAAAACCTTTTCCAGAGAATGATTTTGTCGCTCGCAAAGAAGAACGAGACAGCAATATGCAAGGTGAACAAGGGAAAGCGCTCAAATTGACTTTCAACATTTTGAGGACGAAACCATGTACGAATTCGACAACGTCATTCAATCGCCCATTGACGCATTCATTCGCACTTTCATCATGACAGTGGGAGAGTTCACTGTGCTATACAGGTACAATTTTCCCACAAATTACGATAGTTTATTGTACTTTCAATGTACTTACTATCTATGTTTGTAGGGAACTCGCTGCGTGTCGAGCAGAATTCATCAAAACGATTGGAAAAGTTAGTTCGAATGGGAAAAGACAAAAATTGAGAAATTGAGTGTTGTGTGTTTAGGCAACGTTTCTGATCTTCGAATTGTTCGTCTCGATTCTACAGTTCAATCTGCTCATCGCTATGATGACACGAACATATGAGGCGATATTTCAGACAAGAAAGGAGTATAAGCGACAGGTAGAGTAGACACGTTTCACTTGAGTAGAACAACAGAATGATAATCATTTAAACAACAGAATGACAATCAATGGCATTTAAACAAACAACAACAATAATAATAAATTAATAATAATAATTATAATAATTATAATAATTATAATAATAATAATAATAATAATAATAATAATAATAATAATAATAATAATAATAATAATAATAATAAGACCAAAATCTCTTTGAGTGGGCGCAAGTGATCCTGATGCTGGAGCTGTCGATGTCTCCACAGGAGAGGCTCATGTATCTACTCAAGTACTCACGGCCCATCGGGATCAACAAGAGGATACGCAGCTATGTCGTACGCAAGAAAACCAACGTATGTTATCTCATTTGATCAATCGATAATCGATCAATATCAGCCGGAGAACATGGAGGATCACGAGCTGCAGGCGAGAGAGGAGAAGATCGAGAGGCAGAAGGAGGAGAGGAAGTTCCTGGCGAGGAGGAAACAGAGGGTAGGGAGGGAAGGAGAGAGAGAGAGAGAGGAATAGAGAGAGAGAGGGAGAGGGAGGGAGGGAGAGAGAGAGAGAGGGAGAGAGGAGATGGTCCCGTTGCAGGACCAGGACATCCGTGACGGGGTCCGTCCGGTGACGTCCCGCTCTCCCCGACCGCCGACTATGCCTGCCACCCAACCCCCACAGTCCAGACTCGGCAGTCGGCGGGGCGCGGAGAACAGGGGAGATGCGAGGTGATACCACTGATGTTGTCGCAAGGGGAACGAAGCCACCGTATTCAAAACTAATTTCAACTCAGACACCACACAAGTCTATTCATACAAATTTATCTCAACAACACGCAATCACAAGAAATAGTAGCAGCACGGATAGATTCACGTTCTATTCGGTTCTATACGCGTTGTGTTATTTGTTCTCATTTTTAGTTACAATTATTACAATTCAATTCACTTTGTCTGCCATTCATCTGGAAGTCGACTGCAATCTAAAGCAGCCTGCCTCCAGCCGCTTTCCGCGCAGACTGAATTCTGCACGGTTTTAGGACAACACGGTAGCGAAAAGCTATCGCGGCGGGACCAATTCATCATTCATTTGAATATCTGGCATTAGTATGGAGCAAAATCTTCGCGGAAATCGTCGCGCACAGTCCGCGACAGATGTTGAATGTTTCTAGAAGAAAGCTGGTTCAAAGAGCATCGGAGAAGGGGAATGGAAAAGTATTCACATAGAGAAGCTGCACAATAGTTTCAGAAAGACCAAAGAACAAAGGGGAAAGGGGATTAACATGTATTGCAGAGGTGAGCGCGACTCTCGCGGCAGTGCGTACAGAAGGATACTCGCTACCCCGCCCGAACCCACACTCAACAAGAACCAGTAGACAACAAAGGAACATCAGTTGACGCCATCCACAACCTCTGCTTCAAAACTCTATTTTATGTCAGGATTCAGTGAAAATTTCGATTGATTAGTGTACATAACTGGTTTTCATTGATGCATTGATCTCGATTTGTATCATTATTTGATGTGTATTCATAATTTATTTCGTGATTGTTGTCGTGGTGTGAATTGTACAAAACAACATGTCTGTAAATAGAACAATAAACGTGTTGCGATATCATAGCACCCTTGACAAGTGAGAAAAGAAGGCAGTGTACTGGTCATTCGCCCACTTTTTCCTCTACTATCGCACTACTGCAGTATCGCGCGGCGAGTCCAGACGAGTTTCCCGGAGGGGGTATAAAACCATTCGCGCCTCACTATCACGTATCACATATCACTATGCTGAGAATAGCATTAGTCTCTTTTGCTCTCGTTGTTGCATTGAAAGCGGCTGATGTTGAAGGTTAGTTTGTTTATTCACATCGTATTTTTATGCAACAAAAACACCATCCATATTCAGAAAAAGTCGCCGAGAGCCAAGCGAATCTGAGCAAGGAAATCGAGGAGAATGTGGAGGAGATAATGAAGGTGAGAGTAACTTATGACACAACGAACCGTGACCTTATTTCCACACTGAAACAAAAAAAAATCGATACGAAAACGAACTGATTCCAGCACTCTTCGTCCACCGACTCTAAGCCCAAGTTCTACGGGAAGAGGGTCGAGTTCCACTACGAGTTCCCTTCTGACAAGCCGCCCAAACTGCACAGGGTGGTCAAAGGTGGGGAGGGAGGGAGAGAGAGAGAGAGAGAGAGAGAGAGAGAGAGAGAGAGAGAGAGAAAGAGAGAAAGAGAGAAAGAGGTCTCTCTCCAGATTCGTCCAACTACGAGGACACCGTTGACTTGCACGACAAGGATGAGGCGAACTGGCCCTGGATCGCATTCCAACAGGTTTGTAGAAGTTTCCTTTGAATCCTCATTCTATTCGGCTCGCATACACTACATGTATCGATAGCGTTTAAAGCAAGTAGTCCGAAAATTATGTGTCTATCCAATAAGAGACTTCTTTGCAGCCTTCCCCCTCCTCGCCCTCCTCCTCTGCCTACCCCCGCTCCGCTCTCTTCCGCCGCCGTCCCTCCCCTCCCGTGGACAACTACTCTCCCCTCGTCTACCTACACCAACACCCATTCAGCCTGTCCACCCTGCTCGGACAGAGGGATGAGGTATGTTGCGCATTACCCTTATATGCGTTGTTCATCTTAACAGAGAAACTTTCTGCTTATTAGAGATATGTTTTCTTTTCCTAATCATCATACTAGGCTAGCAGCTAAATACGAAAACCAAGAATAGTTTCAATAATACCCGTCCCTTCCAGTTCTACCCTCGCCGTCTGCCGCATCCCGACTGGTTCTACCCTCTGGAATACGTGCGCGGCATGCGACGCTCCGCCCACCCAGTCCCCGCCCTCCATCCCGACTATGATCTCTCCGGAGAAGAACAACTCTATGTGCCCAAGTTCTCCTCTAGCGTCCCCTTCCTACAGTAGTATGTGCCTTTCCTACAGTAGTCTGTGGTGGACTGGTTCGCTAATTTATTCTTGTTTGTTTCATTTCGAATACGATTTCAATATAAGTTTATTCATCCACGTCACAGTCTCTCTTTCTGTAAGCACGCATTGGTTATGTTAGCGATTTGCTTTAATTGTACGTAGTAAGATCGAATGTCTTGTTGTAAGTGAAGGGGCGGGGCTTGTGGGGGCGGGGTTTGGCGACTTAGCTTTGCACCACAGAGCGCAGATCCGTCATTGCGCTTTCCTGAAAAAAACGCAATGAAAGGTAAAGAGACAGAAACAGAGATGGGTTGGAGAGAGAGAGAGAGACAGAAAGGTAAGAGAGGAGATAATAAGAATGAAAGGAGAGAAAGAAGAAGAAGAGAGAGAGAGAGAGAGAGAGAGAGAGAGAGAGGAGAGAGAGAAGGAGAGAGAAAGATAGAGAGAGGGGGGAGAGAGAGAGGGAGAGAGAGGCTCGTCTACCGCGGCGGGAGCCTTGATGTTGAGCTGGTCAGCGAGGCATGCCTCCTTCTGTGGAGTGTGCGGGACAGACGACGGTTCCTACAGCGTTTACATTCGCATTTCAATTTGTTTTCAATTTGTTTTCAGTTGTTGGAGTGATTTGCGCACCTTTGTCTCAGCGCCTCCAATCTCCGTCGACCGAGACTGCGATTCCTTACGAGGCGTCGACACATTCGGAGCCGGCTGGAACGGCTACTGTAGGCTACAGTACTTCGGTGATTGACCTACAGTATCCCTACCGTACCCCATCATCCGCCCGGTCGTCCGATCGCATGATAGACTTGCCCCCGGTGATCGTCGACTCTCTGCCGGGGCCGCGCTTCTTGGCGGATTTCTTCTCCTGGGATGTCGATAATCAATCAATCGATGAGAGAGAGAGAGAGAGAGACTGACTCCTCCTCCGCACGCGACGACGGCGATAGCAGCGAGAAGAGGAAGGAGGAGGGGAAGGAGGAGGAGGGAGAGCATTCCGTGTGCACGCGACCAGTCGGCGGCAGTGGGGGCGGGCGAGTGGCGGCAGGAAGGAAGGAAGGACGGGCGGACAACCAGGTTCCGCCCCACACATGCAGGATGCACGTAACATGTGCTATTGCACTTAGAATTAATTGAATCGAAAAAAAAAGATATCTCTTCAGAGAAAAGATGGGATGAGAGAGTTTTGATCGGGATAATTTTCATTGTTACTTGGCTTTTAAAAACTGACTTTTTGATTAAACTGACTTCAATAGCAACTCAGCAACTTGATCAATGGCTGATCCACACTATTTTTTTTCAAATTTCATCACAGTGAAATCACGCTCTATTGTTAATATTTAGTTGAAAATTGCTTCGCGGACAATTTTCGGCGGGAAAGCGCGCCATTTCGTTAACTTTTTAAAAAATCTTTTTGATTACTGTTTCGATGGGATGTTGATGATAACTTTCGAAGTTCATTCTTTCAGGTTGAACTTAGCCAAACAATGACGGCTAGTCGGGGCGGGAAGAGGAAGCTGTCGTCGCAGCGGCGAGTGCGGCAGGATGACACTATCAGCAAGGTGAGTTACTAATTATTCTTTTTTTCTCATCCTATACAAACGTGCCCCATCCTAATTGTTCAACTCCAGAGTGTGTCGATCTCGGACAACCGCGAGAGCAGCGCCGACAGCGGCCTCGGGTCCAGCCCGCGGGTACGTTCATTATCACATCCATTCGATAATCACATCTTGTGTTACATATATCAATTGCTCTTCATAGTTTTATGTCGCGTGTGAGTGCGCGAGAGCATTAGGGAGTGAGAGCATTAGGCACTCTCACAAACGAAACCCCAAATATATCAGTTATAAGTAGCGCCATGATTTTGTCAGAAAGAATACTTGTTCAGCGTTCGGTGTCCGCCTCGCCCGCCATCTCCCCTTCCCCCTCCCTGGTCATTCCCTACCCGACAGAAGAGGACCCCCTCTTCCCGTATGTGCAAGACGTCGATTTGGAGAAGATGTACGGGAGCTACACGTCAAAAACATGTGAGATTTCGATAGGCTTTATTCAACACTCTACCACTGAACTCATTGTTCCATTGTCCTTGCTTTCGCTCATTATGCGTGTTTGCGTCAACCATCACTCTAGGGATTCCGGACGACCTGCTGTGGAAGCACCGTCTAATCGTCGAGTACGGGGCGGCGTTCGGCGTGGAGCAGCACCAAGTGTTCGACGATGTGGGTTGCATGAGTGATCCGATCACGTTTTGTCAACTTGAAAACCTCAATGAACCTCTGATCTTTTCCTAGCCACCATACATAGAGACATGTGAGAAGTGACTCAAACTTTCCGTACGTAGGGAAAAATCCCGAGCGGAGTTGTGAACCGCTATCATATCACCACCCAACTTCCAGAACTACCTATCTCACTACACAGGTAACAAATAGATCTGTAACTATGCATGAATTTTGTGTTATTTTAATACTGAAAGGTTAGTATTATCAAACGTACGAAAATTAAATTTTAGAATAGAGAGAAGTAGCTGACAAAGTTGCTTGAGATTCTTTGAGTCCAGTCCAGAGTGAGTCACTTTGAGAAGTTAGATTTTTATTTAGTCCCTCTCATTTCTTTTTTACTGCTTTGAAAGAGCGTAAATTACTTCATTTGGGAAAAATATCAAACGTACGAAAATTAAATTTTAAACCGGTTTACCGCCCATGTCATCATGATTTTTTTTAAATTTAATACGCTCTCCGCTTGTTTCCGGTCCATAACTCCGCTCGGGTCTTTACATTTCGTACGTAATGGTCAAAACATTATTTGGTAACTTCAAGATCATTTAATCTTCGGTACGTAAATCATCATCATGAAATTAACTTCTCAAAGCGCCGGGATGTATGCTAGCCACACTCTTGTGAAAATCATGAAACTCATCTGCGAGCCTACAAAACATATTTCTGTATATTGTAAGCTATTGTTCTTGTGAATTCTACTTTGCCAGAATCTGTCGCACGACTGGAACGACGATGACAAGGAATGGGTTGTACTCGCCGTCATAGCCAAGCAGAAAGGAGCAAATGTGTGTACTCTCTCTCTCTCTCTCTCTCTCTCTCTCTCTCTCTCTCTCTTTCTCTCTCTCTCTCTCTCTTTCCCTCTCTCTCTATCTGTCTCTCTCTCTCTCTCGCTAATAACGTGTTGCGCATACAGGGTTGGTACGCGGTTGCGTGGGGCGACGGCATCTACAGCCACCCCAACTGGGTCCGACTCGTGAAGGAGGAGGATCTCACCGGTTCCCCGGACGCCGTGAGTGGAATTAGGATGATGTGACTTGAGCGGTCCATCCTACAGCTAATGTACAACGTGTAATAGAATGCCGCATATTTGTGTGTTCATGCACCCGTCCCCGTTCCAGCTGTCCCTGTTCCACTCCCGCTCCTCTGCCGTCTCCTCCATCCGTGTTCGGGGCGGCGACGGCGCAGCCAAGTGGCGCGTCCCCACCGCCAGCGAGTATCTACCGGTCGGTCAGCGACGCGTTCACAATCGATTCGTAGTTATTAGTGTTGTAGTGAAGTGATGATCTTAGAAGTAGAAGTAAAATACTGTAGCTTGAGTCATCGTGAAAGTGTCACTTGTTGCAGTACGAATGGGCATACATGGCTGCTCGCTCGTGCTTCCAACTCACCCAGTGCGTACTACAGATGATGGAGGAGCAACTGCTATACAAGGTACGCAAGTTCCTTCGTTTTTACTTCTTGATATTTCCCGTTTTCCTCTTTCCTAGTTCTTTTTGAGATAGAGGAGGCGGCGTACCCCGACGTGTCCCCCATCTTCGTCGTCGATCTATTCCGCGAGCCGAAGCCACTCACAGACAGAACATGCCGACTGCCATTCGGAGTGAAGACGCGCACTGCCGAGACCACATGGCAACAGGCCACCGCCAAGAACAACCTGAGAGTCAAGGTGAGACGCGAGTCTAGGATGGTTAGGGTTATGCGTAACTGACGGAATGAAAGTGGTGAAGGCGGGAGAACCAGAATCACTCACCATTTCAGATCCTCAACGAGATGAAGTATTCTCCCGCTGCTTTGAACGCTATTCGAACTGCAACCGACAAGCGCCGTCGACTGGATGTGTCATGTGGTTGTGCGCATGGGAAGGTTGGCGTCTCTAATCTCTCTCTCTCTCTCTCTCTCTCTCTCTCTCTCTCTCTCTCTCTCTCTCTCTCTCTCTCTCTCTCTCTCTCTCTCTCTCTCTCTCTCTCTCTCTGATGCAACCTCTTCCAGACACAGTCCACCCCACCGAAGAGTCAGCTAGTGATTGTGGAGGGTCGTCTGTGGTACAGCGACTCGCGCGGCAAATTCATCAATCCCGAGGAGCACATCAACGAGGTGAGCCTGGCCCCGCCCCTTCTGACCCCGCCCCCTATTGTAGGTGTTGATTGAGTGCCACGAGGGCTGCGGTTGTAAGGCGAGTGCGTGCACGAATCGCGTGTTGCAGGTGAAGGTTTCGAAACTTCCGAATCACGATTTCTCACGGATATAAAAAACGTGTTTGTATTGTCAGGGTGGTCGCCGGGTGTGCATTTCTCTGGTGTACGAGGGCCCGCGTCTCGGATGGGGAGTGCGCGCGGCAGAGGACATTCCACCATGGACATATGTGGGAGAGTACCTGGGAGAGGTGCGAGTGGAGACGGAGAGGGAGACGAGAGAGAGAGAGAGAGAGAGAGAGAGAGAGAGAGAGAGGTCATTTGACTACCTGTAGGTCCGATGTCTGTCGGAAGTGGGCGATGAAGAGGACAGCACGTACTTCTTCGATATGGTGGGTGGTCGGGGAGATGAGAGGGATCGGCAGGTGACAGTATAACTCTATCCATTTGTGTGTCAGATGCGCGACGACTCGTGCGAGCAGCTCTTCATCGATGCCACCAACGCCGGCAACTACACGCGGTGCGTGTTGGTTCTCATATTACCTCTTCTGCTGTTCTTGTTGTTGCTGTTGTTTCACCAATTCAATGCAGAACATAGTAGGACCGAGTAGGCAATAGATTAGATATCTAACGACGATATGTTCTGGTTTGACTACATGCCTTGCAGCTTCTTCAACCACTCGTGCGATGCGACGATGTGTGTGGTGCCAGTGATAGTGGAGAGGGACGGATACTTCCACCACCACATCGCATTCTTCACCAAGAGACGCGTCGTCAGTGGTACGCAACCTCTCTATTTCTCTTGCACATTTTCTCCCTCCCCCCCCTCTCTCTCTCTCTTCCTCTCTCTTCCTCTCTCTTCCTCTCTCTTCCTCTCTCTCCCTCTCCCCCCCTCTCTCTAACTCTAACTCTAACTCTCTCTGTCTCACTATCTCTCTGTTCAGGCGAGCCGCTCACGTTCCTGTATACGCCAGCTGGTTCGGGAGTGGGCATGAAGAATGGGAAGAGGGTGATGAAGGACAGCCTCGTCTGCCGCTGTCGTTCCGAGCAGTGCAGGGGATACGTGTGGTAGAAAGTATCAGTTGTTGAGATTTGAGACCAACTCTCTTTTCTAGATGTTGTTGTGTTTGTTCAGTAGACTAGCTATACTTTGACATGCTTTTAATATGGTTTGAACGTCGTACGTGTTTCACTTCACTAAGCTGGGATCATTGTTATACTCACAAGTTTGCAGTGTTTTATTATTTTGAATATTTTTAAAATGTATTATTGTTTATGCATTGATTTATTACTATGAACGAATTGTTTCACTTGAATTGTTTTGAGATAAATTCTAAGAATGGGCCAAAATATGAATGCTTTGGGATGATTCTCATGGTGATGTTGATATCACAAATGCCAAATTACTTGTAATATTAATAATGCTATTATATTGACTGATTGCTAATCGATTTCAGATTTATTCGCCTCACTTCTAATTTGGCGCGAAACGTAAAAAGTTATTGCGAAATCGCGTTGTTTTCTTATTAAAGTTGTAAGTTAATTTGTTGTTTATGTGTTTTACAGTAGTTGTTATGTTTCTTACAGCGGGAATGTCTTCCGGCCGGCAGCAGAGGGCGACAGCCGGTTCCTATAGGCGCTGCGTGGCTACCAGCACCGCGCGGTCAGTTCTTTACGTTGTGGTTGCTCTCGCTTCACCATATGCTTTTCCAGCATGAACTCAGCATCGAACAACACTGTCCACCGTGCCATCAAGAAGTCGGATCATGTGAGTCCTCGCTCATTTTGATATGGCGCGCATCTCATTGTAGAAGGCTGGGCGAGCGCGAGGCGAGCGCGACAGCGTCGGCCGGGACAGCGGTGTCGGCTCGTCCCGATCGCACACGGTACATACATATCATTTTCGGAGTTGACTAACTGATTGTGTGTTGAGCGTTCCCCGTCCGCTGTTTCTCTTCATAGCCTGCCGGCATCCGACGACGAGTTGGCAGAGTGGATCAAGGACGTCGACTTCGAGAAGGTGTTCAACAAGTGCAAGTCTCCGGCAGGTATTTTATTGAATATGTGATTGAACTCATGTTTGTTTTCCGCGATTCCGGAAGACCCTCTGTGGATGCTGCGCCTCATCGTGGAGTACGCAGCGGCTTGCGGGGTGGACAAGCACACTGTGTTCGACGACGTGGGTTTATTTGCATTGCGAGGAGATGATGTCATGTTGTCATTGGTGATAATGGATTGTTCAGAAGTTCGCGAAAGACTGGGATTCGGGGGAGGTGTTCAGCGTTCTCGATGTGATCGCCAAGTATCCCGGAAAGAAGGTAACTGCGCCTTTTACCTAATGCCTTTTTTCAACAATCTCTCTGGCACCTCGAAGTAAAATATGAAAATGTTTCCAACTATTCCAGGGGTGGTACGTTGTGATGTGGGACGGCGTCTACTCGCATCCCAACTGGATCAGCCCCGTTCATCTGCGCGATCTCTGCGACTCGCAGGAAGCGGTTGGTCGCGGGGCTCCGTTTCATGTGGTTCCTTTTTTGAGAGAGAGTAGGAGATATCTGTTTGGTTCAGTTGTCTCGCTTCGATCAGCGCACAGCCGCCGTGTCTGCGATCCTCGCTCTGTCCGGCACCGACAGATGGAAGGCGCCAGCCGCCCAGCACTATCTGCCTCTGCCAGTCAGTGTCCTGGAACCTCATTGATTGATTGACGTGATCTCGTGTGTTGTAGAATGACTGGGGTTGGATGGCGGCGGAGGCGTGCTTAGACCTGCCGCAGTGCGTGCTGCAGATGATGGAAGAGCAGATCATCAACAAGGTCGGTTTTCGTATAGCTTTTAGGTTGCTCTTGTTTTCTCACTAATCGGGCGTTGAAGGAGTTAGAAGGGAAAATACAGATCGAATTGGACGCGCACCCCGACGCGGCTCCTGTGTTCGTGGTGGACCTCTCCCGCCCGCCCCGCACTCTCACCGACCGCTCCTGCCGACTTCCATTCGGCACCAAGAGGCGCACACAGAACAACAGACATGAACAAGCGTCCAGCCGCAATAAGATCAGAGTAGAGGTGAGGGGGATAGATAGTAGGGTGATTAAGTTATTGATATTTCAATCTAGTGGTGAATGATCATTGTTACCGTGATTGTCTCAGATCATCAACAAGTTGACTCACTCCCCGGTAGCGGAGGCGGCGATTCAAGCAGAGTGTGACAAGGGAATCATGTACGAGCGCTTCCAATGCGCGTGCTCTCATGGAAGGGTATGCACGCGATTCTCTTTCTCTCTCTCTCTCTCTCTCTCTCTCTCTCTCTCTCTCTCACACACACACACACACACACACACACACACACACACACACACACACACACACACACACACACACACACACACACACACACACACACACACACACACACACACACACACACACACACACACACACATACACACACACACACACACACACACACACACACACACACACACACACACACACACACACACACACACACACACACACACACACACACACACACACACACACACACACACACACACACACACACCTCTCTCACCTCTCTCACCTCTCTCTCTCCCCTGCTTCCACTAGCCAGTTCTAGGCCCGTGTGGTGTATCCTCGTGGTCAGTTGGTGATCGTGGCTGACCGGCTGCGGTTCTGCAACACGCGCGGCGACCTCGTCGATCCAGACCCGCACCTCCTCACCGAAGAGGAAGGCCGCACCGTGGTGAGTATCTATCTAACATGTTCTTGTTTTACATTATCGGATTGAGGGTATAATTACCACGTTCTATATTACAGTCGCGCTTGTTGGTGGAGTGCTGTGAGGACTGCGAGTGTGATCCGGCGACATGCGGGAATCGGGTGCTGCACAACGGGCGGAGGGTGGCGGTGGCAGTGACATACGAGGGCCGGCGCATCGGGTGGGGAGTGCGCGCAGCCGAGAACATCGAGAAGGGAACGTACATCGGAGAGTACTTGGGAGAGGTGAGTGTGGGAAAGGGAGGGAGAGATTTTCGAAGGGATGATAAGGTGATATGGTGTTCGGGGGTGTTTTGGGAGAGAGTGTTATAGGTGCGGACGGATGAGGAGGCGGTCGGCGAGGACAACTCGTACTTCTTCCAGATGGTCAGTGTCCCCCCCCTCTCCATCGCCTCGCGTTCAAATTCTTTCATACGTTGTTTCTCTCTCTATCCTGACGTCCTCTCTTCTTTCATACTTTCCTTGCGCGTGCTCTCATGAAAGAGTATGCAGAGGCTTTCATCTCTTTCTCTCTGTCTCTCTCTCTCCCTCTCCCCTCTCCCCCCTCCCCTCCTTGTTCAGCTTCGTGACGACGGCTCTCCCTCGCTCATCATCGACGCCACCAACAAGGGAGACTACACGCGGTACGTCAATTCACGCATGTCAGCCCCAATCCTATCACTATCTGTGCAGCTTCTTCAACCACGCGTGCGACCCGTCCATGTGTGTGGTGCCGGTGGTCGTCGATCGCATCGGCAGCTACTACTGCCACATGGCGTTCTTCGCCCGAAGGGACATCGCCATCGGTACGGCTCAATTGCTCAATCAATGCAACGCTTCCTCGCTGTGTTGTACGATTCACAAGTCACTACTCAAACAAGGAAATGTTTCCGCATAACTGTGTTGTATTAGTACACCTTTCACAACTCAAGCAAGCACATATTCCCCCAATAACCGTATAGTTTGAGGGGAGCCGTTGACGTTCAAGTACACGCAGGCAGACTCGGCAGTGGGAAGGGGCAGGCGGAACAAGTGCCGCTGCGCGTCCGACAACTGCAGAGGCTTCGTGTTCGGCAGAGAGTAGAGCACCTACTGTTGTATTCGTTTTGTTACCTTTTGTTACTTGTTACTTGTTGATTTTCAATCTCACACTCAATTTTGCTATGCAGATTCTCTTGTTCTGATTCTTTACTCACGTTGTTATGTACGCTTTAAGCGTGTTGTTTTCTTCCATGGATTTCAGAAGTTTATGTTATTTAGAGTTGTTGTTATGTTGTTCGGTTCCAAACATTTTATTGAAAATAAATAAATTTTACGATTTCGAAATTTGGTCGCCCCATTCATAACTATTGTCACAAAGCGATGACACGCCCAATCCCGGACAGAGTTTACACCCCCGACCACACATAACTTGCTGTACTGTCTCAATTTGAGCAGCTTCAAAGCCTTGTTACTAACAGTTACTATTACCACTATTCTTACTACCTGTTTCTGATTTGATACAAATATGCAAAATTTCGAAATTTGCATATTCATTAATTTGAGTCAAACCATGTTAGATCGCGATGCCCTCACCTATTCTACCAAGACAATCATAGTTATGTACAAAAACATAGATGGTTGAAGCACACCAACAAGTTCTGTAAGGTCGACATGTAAACTCTGTCCGGGATAGGGACGCTCGTCACAAAGCGTCGTTTGTTCCCATGACTAGGTGTTGTGCAATCAGCTGATTTCAACATAGTTCTCCATTGAAACTCCATTTTTAGTCGAATCGTGTCCTTGTTCTCTTCCTGCTTTCTTACAAGGCTGCCATGTGCCGATGTGCTTCCGTTTGTTCTTCTCCCGCCACCTGTCCACTCTAAACATGTCGAAATCGCTGAGGTGAGTCAGCGTCGTCAAACCAAGTTCCGTGATTGATAAGAAATTCACTTGTGCAGTGTGACTCGGCTCTTACGCAAACATGTCTTTCAGTATGAACGCTCGCTCTCTGGGGTGCCTGTTCGGTCAGCTCACTGGAGATGCCCTCGGTGCGCGCTACGAGTTCAAGAGGGGCGGCGAGGTGGCTGCGATGGTGGGTGGAGGACATGTGTGAGTGACTCACCAATGGCGTTGCAGGTTGCACGCGACCTGGTGAATGAGAACGGGACGACTCACCTGCCGATCCGCGGCGGCGGCCCGTTCGGCATGAAGCCCGGGCAGGTGAGGCACGGCCACGGTGTGTCGATCCCTGTGTAAATGCGGAAATTTCATTTTCAGCTGAAATTACGGTATGCCTTTGAAAAATCAAGCAAATCAGGCAGATTGTCGAATTATTCTTCATGATCGAATAATTTGACGATGCGAAAGACGTGTAGTTATTACTTGTAAAACCTTATGGACCTATTCTGTTATCATATTCGAGTTTCCTACTCAATTCTAAGTAGAGTGATACCAAAACAATCCACAAAAATGATGAAATTCAAGTTTTACACAAAATTTAGTGAAAATTCATGCAAATCTGAAAATACGGTAAGTCGCGATTAGAGCACACAACTTTGTAAATTGGCGCACTATTTCGCAAATTGAAATTTCCACTATCGACACACCGTGACGGCGAGTCGACAGTTGAAATAGGGCTGGTCAAATGATCAGAGTGAAGGAAATATGTCTCATCGGCTCAATATGATACTTATTTTGATTTTTTGATACATTTCTTGTGTTAATACGATACATGAACTACTGAAGAAAAATAATATTGCAAACTGGTTTTCTAAATGTTGATGATTCGAGTAGTGAAAAGTGATTTTTTGATTCATCTCACCCAATATTAACTTTTTCTTGACTTTTGTTGTATTTCTACTTTCATAATAGACTGCTTGAGACGTTAACGGAGAAACATTTCAAAAAATGTTGCTCAATAAGGAACTAGCTAATGAGACATATTTTGTACAAAAACGCTCCGTTAATGCCTCGAGAACAGTGTTTTGTTTCATATTATGAAGTTTCAAAACAAAATTTCAACTTACAACCTAAATGAATCAAATTTAATGGAAAAATTTCGAATTCCCGTTAGTCAAGACACTTTTCTATTTCACATTTTCAACACAGTCGACTCGCCGTGCGAGGAGAGAGGGAGGTGTGGTATGAGGTGTAGCTGATGTTATGTCGTTTGAGGTGACGGACGACAGTGAGATGGCGTGCGCGATGCTGGAATGCCTGCTGCGCAGCGGCGAGTACAAGCAGGAGGAGGTGCGCTCGCCTCATCCCCACCCTCTCTCTCTCTCTCCCTCTCTCTCTCTCACCCACTCGTTCAGGTGGCTTGTGCGTACGTAGCATGGCGCAACTCCAGTCCCCCCGATATCGGCAACGCCACTTCCGCCGCTCTATCCGTACACTCTGGTCAGCACCTACCCATTGTTTTTTTGGAACCACATTAATTCAAGTCAAATCATTTTCCTGGATTCAGAGCATATAACCGCCTTCAGTTGTACTATACGTTCACCTTCCAACACCCACTCATTGTAGACGTGTGCGAGTTGACTGCGCACTCCAAATCAGTGGAAGAACAGAAGGCGATTCGCGATCAGGTGGGTCTCCTCATTCCCTTCTTCTCTTTCTATATTTGGTAGTGTGTATTGTTCACACCAATTAGACTAGGTTCAGCTCCTTGTCCTATCCTGATCGCCATGTTCATATATCTCTGTATGTTATATCACGGCAGATGAACGTATTGTCTAGGTCCTGCTGAACGTGTCCCGCTGCAATGCCTCCTCCCGCAGCAACGGCGCCCTCATGCGCATCTCCCCACTCGCAGTCGCATACAAGGACCGAGAGTTTCAGAGGTAGACATGCATTCATAGAATCAAATCGTTTCTGTAATGAGATTGCTGATATTGTGAACACTGCCTCTTCATTGATATTCTGAAACGTATTTCAGTTGGCGACGGCACATCTCGGAAGACGCGCGCCTCACGCACTCCGATCCGGTGGTGATGGCTGGAGTGGAGGTGGGAGGGTCTCTCTTTCTCTCTTTCTCTCTCTCTCTCTCTCTCCCTCTCACTTCTCTTTTCCCAGGTCTACACCCGCTCTCTTCACCAGCTCATCAACGGCACGCCGCCCGAGGAGGTGATCAGGTGGGAGGAGAAGGGGAAGATGTGCGATTAATGATATGAGTGATTGTGGATATGTGATGATGAGGTACGAAGCGACTCTCTGTAAGATACTACAACAAGGTCACGACGATACGTTTATGAACAAAAAATTGTATATTCAACATGTTTATGATGTGCGATTGCAAATAGGTGAACAAAACAGTACTTGTAATGTTTAACGAAGTAAGCGAATCTAAATTTTACAACAATACGTATAACTAATAAATATTGGTCTATGCAATACGAAGGTGTATAGGAATGAGTGTTCACATCATGCTTTCTGGAGCGTTTGAGGCTTCGGAATCGATACTCTGAAATCCTCGAACGAGGACTGATCGAAGTCGACTAGTGTTTTCTCTTTCCTGAACAACTATTTTTATTTCAAAGTCTGACAAATTAGACTCACCAGGCAAATTTTAGTGATGTGTAGAAACAGTTGTAGATGTATGCTACATTATATCAAAATATAGGACCGTCTAGTTCAGAATGGTGCTGTGAGAATGATGAAGTAGTTATGTTTCAAACCACATATGAGAGGATGGATACAACAGTGTTGATGCCTGATGATTGGGTATTAGAGGGCATGCGCAGGTTTGAGCTGCATCAATGCTACCATCACTCAATTATAACAACACGTTTGCAGTGACGCGATCGCGTTCAACACAGACCCCGTGATAGCCGGGATACTCGCGGACAGTCAGCAGAGGGCGGTGAGTGAATATCTCTCTCAACATTCGCACACTAGTTGTAAGCTGTTATGGAAATCTGTTTATTATACCTTAAACAACTGTACGTCAAGTATTGTAATAAGGGACCGAAGCCTAATTGAAATGGTTGAGGTGCCGGTGCGTTTGTCGGACTGGAAGGAGAGCCGGGGCGACGACTGCGCCATCGGATACGTCGGAATCGCCCTGCAAGTCGCGTTCCATATACTCGGAAAGTGAGTGAGAGGGAGGGAGAGAGAGAGAGAGAGAGAGAGAGAGAGAGAGAGAGAGAGAGAGAGAGGGGGGGGGGGAAATAGCTAGATGAAAAGAGAGTATAGGGAGAGAGAAAGTGACAGAGATATACATTTCAGATACGGATCGTCTGTCTTCCCAGACATGTTCGAGAAGGCTCTCATCGAGGTCGTCTCGATTGGAGGAGACACGGACACGAATGGGTGTATAGCCGGGGCAATGCTAGGTGGGAAGGGTCTCTCTCACTCTCTCTCCCTCCCTCTTTCCCTCCCTCTTTCCCCTCTCTTCTCTCTCTCTCTCTCGATCTTTCCTGTCAGATCATCTATCGCGACTTCAGTCTATGTGAGATACATGTTTCATCATCCCTCCCTCCAGGCGCCGCTCTCGGCTCTCATTCTATCCCCTCTGACTGGCAGTCTTCCGTTCTCTCCACGCCCGCACGCACAAAGGCAGTCCAATGTGTGCAGGAGTACATCAAGAGGAGCCAAAGCCAAGTGTGATCATGCCGCCTGGTTGATGCGCACTAGCATATACAAATCAAGAGCTGTGATTTCTATTTACCGTTCACATATGTTTATTCATTTTGAAAGCTAATAAACGTGATATGATGACAAACACTGTGACAAACGACGGACATTGTACGAAACACAAGAAGGGGGGAAGGGTCAGTACACTCACTTATTATCACCCAGACCTACCCCGCCTTCTCCCTTGCCGCTGAAACCTGTGAGTCACTTGCCCCGATTTGTCTCGCGCCCGATTCCTTCTGTTGATCAACTGCAGACAACTGATCAAGGGTTATGCTATATATCAAAGTATTCACGAAACACGCTTATCCAAGAGAACAACGAATGTCAATATGTCGACTGATACCGATTGATTAGTGCCAAAAGTTATTGATCGATTGATTGATTGATTGATTCAGCCCATTCACCGTGAAACCTCCTGCTGTTTTGTGAGTAATTTATGGATTTAGCTCATTTACATATGGTAGTATGCGTAATGACATCATTTGCCTAATGCCTGTTTCGACTAAGCAGCGCATTCTTCTCCTCATTTCCCTCCCGCCACTCGGTCGTATAAAAGCGGTGGGTCGGACGGGGCTGGCATCATTCGATCAGTCGAATCATCATGGGAGACAAGTCGGCCTACATGACCCCTGGCGGTGGCGGCGGCGGCGGCGGCGGAGGCGGATACGCCAGGGAGGACTACGCCTTCGGAGGATCCTCGGGAGGCGGCGGCGGCGGCGGTGGCAGCGCCCCCAGCGGTGCGTGCATACTGTAGACTACAGTACTCTTCTCCTCCTACCGTACCCTTTATAGGCGGCGGTGGCGGCGGCGGTGGCACTCCCCGCATGGACGTCTCCTGCTATCTCGGACCCAAGTAATCGCCTATTCCAGCGCACAACGAGAAAAATAGAAAATCCAAATAATTGAATTGAGTCTATTCTCAATAAAACATTTGTTCACATGTGTTTGTATTGCGAATCCATTAAACATTTACGATAGCGTGGCTTTCGACTTGACATTTACCCGGAGAAGGAATGACGCAGGGGCACAAGGGTTCGTCTCCCTATCTCACTCTGGCTTCTCCCATCTCTTCGTCCACTGTTCTCTCTCTCTCTCTCTCTCGCTCTCTCTCTCTCGTTCGCCTGGCTGCCGCAGTCCTTATCACTCTGCTATCAGTGCTCCTCCTGACGGGCGAATGATGGGAATTATAACACGCAATAAATCAAATGCCAGCTGCCTGCTATGGAAGAAGTTATCGCACATTTCTCGAGCGCCCTTCGACTTTTTTTGTGGAGAGAGGGAGGGGATTATAGTTTGTGGTTTACTATATCTACCGTATTATACTTACGCCATTTCCTTGATAATTTAGTTGTTTATTGCACTGTTATATTTGTTATTGTCTTGTCTTGTTGCCTTTTCTCCTTCTCGCGAACTCGCGCTTCCATAGGGTTTTTGGTGGAAAATTTTGTTTTCAAGGTGAGGTTCTCGATAAAAGTAAATAAACTAGAACCTGTCGACCTTACAGACCTGATTTAAAAGTCAGACGCAAGAATGGAACCCAGACTTTTCCTATTGATATCCACGCGCACATCTATTGGGCTGGCCTTACAAGTGTTCCTGATGACCTCACTTCCTGTAAGCGCGACTTGTAACAGATTCTCTCTGCGGGATACTGTAGGCGGCGCGTTTCATTCCACCGTATCCGATTACATGCGCATCATAAACGCCCCGGCAATCAATCACTCCCCGTAAATTATTTCATACTTCCGCCGGTCCCGCTATCAGCCATAGTAGCGACAGAACGCTATCAATCGATGCCAACGCTCCTCTCTCTTTCTTTCTCTCTCTCTCTCTCTCTCTCTCTCTCTCTCTCTCTCTCTCTCTCTCTCGGTGAGACTCTATCACATCCTCATTCACACCCTATCGTTTTCGCATAAACCGCCTATCAAATGAGGTCGAGTGAGGGGGGTCGCAAGTGAGGACACCGTATCAAACGCGCGCGCCTCGCCGCCGTATCACCTCATTTGCATATTCATTACCCATTGTTTTGATCGCGCGGTTGTTTGCCTCACACTCCGATGTCATTGCTTATTTACTGGTTTGAACTCTTACTCTGATCGATGCAATTGCAATATGTGAAAAGTCTGAAAAGCAGTAGCATGAAGTCGTAGTCAAAAACGTGTGTGCAGTGGTTACTGTAGAGCCATTGTCCGTGGCAGACCCGCTTCTAGCAAGTGCCCGATTCCTCCCACACTCACCCCCCATCAATCTCTCCACACCCATCAGCCCCCGGGTCCCTGGCCCTCGGGTACTGTAGATGCAATCGCATCCGGCCGCGGGTGTCGCCTGAGACAGTGAGTGCTGACTGGCAGTGAGTGAGTGGGAGTGAGTGGGAGTGAGCGTGCCGCGGGCCATGCCCCCAGACTCGCCCTCTGGTCACGTCCACGCGTATCCGCAATCCGCAATTAGCTCTCACCGGAATCACCGGAATGACTGGTGCCAGCAATCTAGCATACACTAATCGGCTGTAAAGACCTCGTCCTTGGAGCGTGTTCGCAACACTCCGACCACAATTATCATCACTTTTTCGCCACACACTTTTTACGACGCACTTTTTATGGGTTTAGTGCGGCTGTCCGCATAGGGTAGAAATGAGGTCGTGTGCCGTCCCCATCCATCATACACTCTCTTTGTGCGCTCCGCGGAGCTACCGTAATTGGCTACTAGTAATCTGGTCCTTGTTATTGTAAGAGGTGTGGTAAGCGGGCGCTTGGGGGTTGAAGGGATGATTGATTGGCGGAGGGGGTGATAAGGAGTGATCGGTTGATTAGCCACGCACGGCAATGCCTTCACAGTGGTCGTGGCAGCGGCCGCACCCCGACAACAACTTATTGTCGATAAAAAATACGAATGAATGAAAAATTCAGTTCCCGAAAATATACTGTATTGAATAGGCACGACTCGCTCTCTTGTTCCTATGATCCTATGCTGACTAATGACAACATCAGTATTCCAGCGATCCGATTATAACTCCCTCAAAATTTGCATAATCTACGCGGCATCGACTGAAATGTTGTGGACAACTTCCACATCACCGAATCGATTGATTTCTTAATAAGTGACATGCGTTTCACGCGGATTTCAAACGAGAGGTGTTGTAAAGCGTAGCAATTTTATTCAGTCTAGTAACACCCAATTCTACGGTTTCCCTAAAATCTGTTTCTCCTTCTCTCACCCTCCAGTCGTTGCGTGCCTCTAGCATGTCCCCTCTCCTACTGTAGGCGGGGGGCGGGGCGACGGGCGCTGATTGGACGGAGCGCTGGCCCCTCCCTCGCTCGCCAGCCGCTGCCGATCAGTGCGCTGAGCTCAGCTGATCCCGGACGGCCGATCAGCTGATTAGCCCCTGCTGTGATCAGACAGCTATTGGCTTCTTAGCAGCTGTGTAATCCGTAATAGTTAATAGTCTTACGCGCTCGCCTTCTCTTATCAATCGATACTCGCGGGCGGCTCATGAGACGATTAGAAGATCATCTCCTTATGCTATTGCAACATTCCGAACTCTTCATTACGAATTTCGCCTCTTCATAGTTCTTGATAATCCTAATACGAATACTCACTTTCTGCAAATAGACAAACGTGAACTTCGCACACGATTTCTTCGTCTCCCTTCGAGCTTCACTCTCTTAGACTTCTTGGACTAATCGAAACCAGAACAACTCCCTCTGGAAAATGGAATGAGAAGATCGTTTCAATGTTATTGATTTCGAATCAATTAGCTTCACTCTTCATTCTTTATCTTTATCATTCGTGTCCAAATTGCATCTGTGTGACGTATTGCCTTTTCGTGATTCATCGTTTCGAATAGCGGAGCATTTCGAGAATTCTCGTCTTCCACTCCCACTCAAACTTCTGTCTCTATTCCTTTTCGTCCGCATTCGTTCCCCTCCCTCTCTCGGTTGTCTTTTCGAGGTGGCTAATACCCTAGCTGATCCCGTCGTAAATCAATTCGCTTCCCGTCTCAAACCCTCTTATCACCCGCCTATCACCTCTTCGTTCTCCTTCTCTCGTTATCGCATCACACGACACTGCCTCCCCTCTCTCTCTTGCTTCCTCGCTTCACTCCCGTGATTTGCCGGCCCGCCACACTCGCCCATGTTACAGTACCCCAACTACCCCATGTCGTATTCGACTGCCGCTGCCTTCGCCGCTTATGCCCAGCTGCCAGCGACCACTGCCACCACCGGCTTCGGATACGGTGGCATGACTACCGTACCCACCGTACCAGCCATGGGAATGTTTACCGGATACAACGCCGGTGAGTACTTCATACTTTAAGAAATCGATCGATTTATTTATTGATTGATTGATTCCAGGCATGTTGCCGCGTAAGAACCGCCGCGAGCGCACCACCTTCAACCGGCAGCAGCTCGAGGTACGGTGGTCATATTCACATTTCAAATTTCCCGCCTCACCGTGTGATGTGCAGGTGCTCGAGAACCTGTTCGCCACCACTCACTATCCGGATGTGTTCACGCGGGAGAAGATCGCCGAGCAGATACAGCTGCAGGAGAGCCGCATTCAGGTACGGTAGAAGGGGGATTGGGGTACTGTAGGAGTGTTTGGGTTACTGTAAAGATGCTCCAGTAACTGTAAATTTTCAGTAAAATGAACATATATCTATATATGTTGGTTCTTGAATCTTGACTAGAATTGTTATAACGTTATCCAGTAGTCAGTAAAGAAACAAGGAAAGAATAAAGATGTATAGCTGTAGAAGTAGAAGGAGGAAGGGGTGCGGTACTCGAGTACTGGTTACCTTGTGTGTATTGCAGGTGTGGTTCAAGAACCGTCGCGCGAAGCATCGACAGCAGGAGAAGCAGAAGCCCAAGACCGCCGCCGCAAGCATGAAGAAGGATATGGGAGAGGGTGAGCCACATTCCCCCTCTCTCTATTTCTCCCTCTCTCTCTCCACCTCATATTACTGTTCATGATCACTTTGCATACTCATCCTCTCCTTGCAGCCCCCCTGCCCGTCTCGTCTGCCGTTCCCCCATTGAGCATCGACATGAAGCCCGTCTCCCCCCTCTACGCGCCGCAGGGACACGTCGGAGAGCCCGGCACAAGGTGAGATAGAGGTCTTTCGATCTATATTAGGTTCTTACAAGTTATTTGTGTTTAGTGATCTCTTTTAGAGAATTGGGAGCGCTAGAGTGATGGCGTGAAGTAGAAAGACTACATGTGCATTGTAGTTCTCCCCTGAAGCCCCTTCTGAAGTCTTCACCCACCGCCTCTCCCGCCAACTCGAGCGGACTCGCAGACTCCAGCACGTGGAGCAACCACAGCGGCGACACGGTCAGTGTGTTCAGATGACTCTCTCTCTCTCTCTCTTCCTCCATCCCTCCCTCCATCCCTCCCTCCTCCTCGCTCTCTCTTTGTTTGTACTACCTGATTATTGATTGATTGCTTGCAGACGTCTTCCCTGTCCTCCACTCCCGCTGTCTCCTCGCAGACCGGCCTCCCACTTCCGGTCACCCTCGGCACTTCGGTGGGTTACTGTACTTTGAATGTTGATTACTGTACAATTACTGTATAGTAGACGTTACAAAGTTATAATAATGAAAAGTAAGTAATACTGTAAGAGTGACTGTAAGAGTAACAAGTAACATTGTAACTGTAAGATATTTGTTTTCAGATGTACAGCTATGCGCCGTCGCTGTACTCAACTGGCTACTACCCGATGTTGGACTCGTACCAGTACAACTACTCGTACCAGCAGCCGCAGTACCCCACCAACCCCTACTTCTTCCCCCAACCGCCCGCCCCCGCTCCCCCTGCCCCCGCAGACACCACCACCACCACCAGCCACACCAACTGAGCTGGTGCTCACTGGTGCTGACTGGTGTACCGGGTCCAAGGGCCGCGTCCTATATAGATAGTGTATAATCGGATTATATATTGCCTGCCCCTTCCTTCTCTCTGGCTGGTTATCAGTGCTACGGTGAGTACCGTATTCTTATCACTCGTCCCTCCACTCCGAGTTGTGATTTTGTGTGTCTTCCAACGTTTTCTTCTTGCTAATTTGACAGTTTAGTTTCACTTGTGAACTTCACGCGGATGCTTTATCTCTTTCCTTGTGTTCCATTCCTTTTTTCCTTTATTCTTGTCGTATCGAATGTATTTGCATAAACAAAATATGAATCATGAATAGTAAACCAGTCCTTTTTCAACAATATATGAATTATGAATAGTCAATCAGTCCTTTTTAAAAACGAAGGCGCTTTTAGTTCGATTCATCAAGAAACAGCTGCAGTGACGCAATAGGACAAATATTGACCCTTTTTCGTGAAATCCTCTCCCATTCACCAGAGAGAGGCGGGACTTATTTGAAAACATAAACTACGCGGTTTTGAATCATTGAATTATATAACACAACTAAACACGATTTTCTTTCTACCGTGTCTTTCAACCAATATTGAAAGTTATGTGATAACTGTAGACTAAACTCATACCCCTTTTCTAATGAGTCATGTTGTTTCGCTGATAACATGTATATGAAATTACTATGCAGACATGTTATGATTGTTATGGTGTTAAAGATATGTGCTGTGTATCGTGGCACTGTATTTAGTGTTTTTCGAACACACATTTCCTTATCTTCTTTAGACATGATAGATCATCCGTTCGATTCCTGGAATTATGGATTGTATTCGCTGGAACTGTTGATAATTGTTGCAACTATCCCGTTTACGTGCTTCGCACTATTGATTTTTGGGCGCCGTCGCACTATTGATTTGAACATAAGGTAAACAAACACTATAACGCGGTCTTTTGAACAACTACAACAGTTGTTCAGGATAATTTTGGTTATGATTTGTTTGATTGTATTTGTTCAAATAGTCCAAAGAATTATTATGTTGACAATACGATTTTGTTGCATTGGAAACGATACCACTCCTGCAGTCGTAAGAAAAAGAATCATATTTTAATTTTGGAATATTTTGTAGAAATTTCTTTATCCTATAATGCAAGGTTCTCGATATTTTGTTATCTTCACATTTCTTCTTCTAATGTTTGATCGTATAATCAAAACAAAGCATTCGCTATTTTATGAAAAAAACTGCACCAATGTCATCTCATCACTTGTTGTAATTATTTGTAGCGTAAGTTATTAGAAAGATTTTATGAAGACGCGTGACAATAAAAAAAGGAAATTTGGAATTCGTTTTTTTCTCCTGTTTTTTTTCTGTATATTCTTCACTTTAAAAG
Source organism: Rhabditoides inermis (assembly GCA_963966185.1). NCBI lineage: Eukaryota > Metazoa > Nematoda > Chromadorea > Rhabditida > Rhabditidae > Rhabditoides > Rhabditoides inermis. The sequence continues at coordinate 153,097 of CAWZYM010000161.1, forward strand.
AAGATATAGTATTCAAACAAAATAACAACATAATTACAGGTAGTAATAACATTTGGCTTGCTATTGGCAGCGCATGGTAAATTACGCATTTCAAAAACACAACGATAACTGATTTTCAGTATTCCCTATAGCCTTTATTTTTGGTTTGCTAAACGTTTTTATCGTTTTAATTGAAAGCGCTGTAAGCTTGAATCAAATCTTTCGAGTTAAAGTTTGTTTCAGACACTTTTGTATCTCTACATCCTGAATCGACACTTTTACGATCGCAGACATGAACGAGGACTGGAGCTTGCGGAAAAGTGAGTTCTTGAAATTGATTTGAATACATTTCGAACATTAGTGTAAACGTTGAAAGTATTGCAAAGTAACAACTGAAATACTTACGTAATCTGTTTGAGGTTCCGTTTGCGTGACAACCTTCGGGTGATTCGTATTCTCGTTCCCACTGCTCTCTCCATGACTGCTTGTCATATAGTGGTGGGAGGACTGCTCAGTGAGTCGTCTTTTTCACATTTCATGTTTCCTGGGATTCCTGGGGACACTAACGTTCGAAGATTGATAATGATAACATATATATATATATATATATATATATATATATATATATATATATATATATATATATATATATATATATATATATATGTAAGAACAAGGCGACCTAAATTACACAGCTTTCAGTCTACTCGACCTGGTTCACTACTGTTCCCCTAGGATTCGACACCACCTACCTGGGACACGCCTATGATTTAGTAATCAACCTATACGGATCATTTAACAATTATCGACTTCCATTCGTATCAATGATACTTTAAGACCTTTGGAGCGCAGCGATTCCTCCTCTGCTTCCTCCTCTCTCTGCTAGGATGGAAATCGACGCTGTCCAAATACAAGGCTATTCTTTTTACTATTTTTCATTGCATCATTACTTTTAGGCCAACACGAACACAATTGAGCAGCGCGTATCACAAACGAACGAATACTTCAACCGGATACAGCAGCAGTGGTCGAGGAAAACGTAGTCGTAGTGTCACGTAGTGCCACGTAGTGCCACGTAGTGTCACACAGTGTAAAGTAGTGCGTCAAGCTGTAACACGCCAATCATGAAAAAAAGAGAATATTGTACACACATTATGACTAACTTTTTCCAATTTCTGACGTTTGCGTTACAATACGACAACGTATTCATACAGTAATATATATATTCTAATCAGTGGAAGTACATGAAATGAGACTATTTCCTGTTTTGATTACAACAGTCTGAGGCAACGCCTATTGTACATGTACTAACTCGTGTAGTTATTGTATTGTAATAAAAACAATGTTATTATAAGCAGTTGATTAGTTTTTTCCTAACATGTTTTTATATGGTTTTTTTTGGAATGCCGTGATTGTGTGGTTTTTGAGATGAATGTTATCTGATTTCCCGAATGCAATAAACAGTGGCATGTAATTTTTGTTACTTCCTATTCAACTAGTCGACATTGCTATCAAATTTATTTATGAATTGCGTCAAACAATTTCAGTATTGCAGCATGCCTGTTTTGGTCTTGGATTTTTGGAACTACTTTTTTTTTCGGGGTGGAACTTGTGGTTATGAGTCTCACAGTGCCATGTAACATTGTCGTCATGTACGTCTATGGCAGAAAGAGCTCTCTCGATTTGAATGTCAGGTAAACGATAGTTTGACGACTAGGTGAAAAACAAAATTCAGATGTATCGTTATATTAATCTCTCTGGGTGTATTTGGTCAGCTCTCGCATAGATATCTTCTTCTCGCAATGAGAATAAGTAGTATTGGAAACGACAATACTCCTGCCGTCGTGAGATATCCATTATACAGCTTCGTGCCTAACCCATAATCTTTTTTTTAGGTAGTTCTTGCCTATTTTATGAATTACTTCCGTTACTTTGTGTATTTCTCGTTCTTCACTTTGCTTATCGATCGACTGTTCTCTTCAAAATATCATGCGTTCTATTATGACAACTGCAAAAGATTGGCAAGCGTGCTAATAATTTTGTTTTGCGTGAGTATTTGCTACTGTAATTTGCACTTTGACAAAATTACATTGTGAAATTGTGAAATCCAATCGTGTGTTTCAATTTCCATAAAGTTCAATTTCGATACACGACGGAAATGAGATTTGAAATATAATTTTTTTGTTTAAGATATTTCTCCCACTTCTACTGATTCTGGCTGATAAAGGTATACAAGTACTTTTTTACACAACTAATGTTGAACTTAATTGCATTACTTTACATTCAGTCTGGTCAATTGATGTCTATGTGGCTTTTCTCAACGTGTTTTTGATGATTTTGCAAACAGCGGTGAATAATCTTTGTAAACCATTAGTAATAACTTTTCAGGTACTTCTTTACTTGTATTTGTTGAATAAAAAAGTGTACAGCGATAGACATGCGAATATGCTTCAGCTCTCACAAAAGTAATAAAGTCACTAAAAATTAAATAACTAAAGTTTTAAGAATGCATGTACGAGATAATATAAAATTGATACGAATCATTATTCCGACCGCTTTCACCACCACACTCGGACAAACCGTAATAGCTTCTCTGCTAGGTAATTAAATGATGTTTTAAATATTATTATAAGTTTTGAATAATGAATTGTAATTTTGCAGTATATTCGATATTCTTCACTGATATTCCACTCGGTTTCGATACAGGGCACATATCACATGCCTATGATATGGTCGGTTGTTCATAACATCCTAACACACCTGAATTGACGGAAGTGGGACATGACAAACAACATATATTATATCGACAGTATCCTAGTTACTAGTTACAATATCACAATCATAACCTATAACCAGTCATCACTATAACACGTTTACACGTTGCTGAGCTGAATTAGGAGCAATACAATCAGCCGTTGTATTCAAGCGTAAGCTGCAACTAGACAACAAAGTAAACATCCCAATCGCCACATTCACAAATTTGCCACAACATCCGCATCAGTGTAGAAGAACGAAACGATAAACAAAACAATATATCAAATCAGGTCAGAAATGCTGTCCGTCTCATGATATGATGATATGTCTGTCCGTCCATCCGTGTGTCCGTAACGCGCTCTCTTTCAGACATACGCAGTGCAGCGCCTCCTGCTGTGTGTGCTTCTGAGTGTGGGTGGCTGGAGGGAGTGGGTGCGGGATGTGAAGGGGGTGGAGGAGGGCACTGAACACAGAGAGGAGTACTTCCGACAGATACACACACAGTGGACATGAGACGGACATCCCCTTTCGAGAACATTGATGTGTCTATTGTAGATTATGAGATGATAAACGACTTCAGTTTGTTTTCATATGTTCTCGTTGTGTTTTTTCATGAATGGGCGGTAGCGCAGTGGATGTTCTCTCAATACAAAGGTCGCTGGTTCGATGCCGCCCGCGGGCCGAAAGAAGCTACGCTACCGCGGTGGGTTGGCGACTACCCTGACACGTGGTCAGCCACTAGTCAGAAGACACACCGTCATTGTGGATTCTCATTCGTAGAACCATAACATCTAGAACTTGACTAGAGTGTCACCCCTCATTGTCATTGTTCACAGGCATTTCATATTTCATGTGTGAGCATAATTTTGGTGTAATACATTTAATTTGATTTTTATTTCATAACCAGTTATCTCACAAGTATGTCACAAGTACACTTGCTACAGACAATAATGATACACTACTAAATTGTTCTCTCAAAAAGACAATTTTGTGAGTCCGAAACTGGATAACGTATGGTTTTTGAATTTTGCGTCAGTTGTATAGTTTGATGGCCTAGTTCAGAAAGTTCCCACACGGAGTGAGAGGCGTTTAGCCGAGCTTCTCCTCACTCTCCCTCTCCGTCTACACTCTCCTCTGAATGTTAACTCTAATTTCAATCGATTGACCTATAAGTGTGCGTCGTGCAACCTCTTCACTCCTCTCCCTGCGACTACACATCTGAACGGTACCGTCAAAACACTTCTCTCTTCCGCCTGAACTACAGTGCCCGCGCATTTAGATTCCTATTGACGCTTCAAATTTTGAATTCTTGCACAAAAGATTGTGGTGAGAGGAGAGAGAGCGCAGACGGCGAGAGCGTGTGTCTCTTCATTCCCCATTGTCTCTCGCAATACAGTAGTCCACGCGAACATTTACAATACGTGAAAGACATTTACAATACGTGAAGTTCTCACTTTTATGTTTTCTCGAAGTTAATTTTCTCATAATGCATGCGAAACTGGTTTTTTTTTATTTTGTAAAAACAATGTTTTGTTAAATTTTTGAAGGGATTTAGTATTCCCTCTAACGAGTGTTCAGCCGTAAGTTTTTTTGTTGTTGAATATTTCAAATCAGTTATAAGTGTTTATCCTTCAAACGTGGTTTTTGTAGTGTCGTGCCGTCTTCCGAGTACTCATAAGTCTATTGAATCGGGGGCTACCTTTACGTATTTTTTTAACGTGAACAGTATGTTAGTATAGTACATACTGATGAACAGTGCATACACTGTGCATACATATCTGTATATGTATGCACAGTGTTCTCTTTAGAACACTGTGCTTACATATATATTTATATGTAGTACCCATGTGTTCTTTTTACTCGAACTAGAGTACTTCTTGTACTATACAGGACTACAATAACATCACTCTGCACTGTACTATCGCACCACCCAAGAGCCGCTGGTAGAAAAAGAAAGCCGCAGAAAGAAAAGACATTATAAATAGAAACATCAATCTGCTTGCAGCTAGGAGCTAGTTTCATCCACGTTCACATCGTATTCTATATAAATCTATGTGAGAAAAGTGAGGAGAAGATTGATCAGATAGTTAATACTTGAGAGAACTGCCCTTTTACTACTACATTTACAGTACTGTAACCAATGTTTTCAATGCACGCTGCACAGACGCTCTAATTGTTTTTGTTTGTTTTTGTTCCGGGCTCTCTCGAATCATGAATTTCAGTTATTCAGTGTAGTGATTCTCTCTCTCTTTACTCCTAGTCTATTTTTTTCAAATTGAGAACGGATTCAATGTTTAATCCTATCAATCTACTATTCCTTGCTAATTTTTTTACTGTATCGCTCAGATTTTCATTTGCACGTTTTAAAGGTAGTGTAACCTCTGAACGCTAAACTTCAAACATGAAAAACTTGTATTATATACATTATGTTGTGATAACATATGATGATTGATGGATGTTTCGTTCAATATTATTCACTTTTTAAAATATGCGACTTGATAATTAAATCTACCGAAAGCGCCTATTGACGTGCCTTTCGTTGTTTATCTCAGACTATGAAAGTTGCGGCGTATAGCGGCGATATAATGTCAGCTGTTTGTTCAGATGCTTTGAGTTTTTTTTCTCTTGTTTCTTTTATTATTTATTATTTGAAATATAAAACGAAATTTAAAGTCATCAAGCATTATAGAACTGGGTTTTCTTCATAAAACAGCAGAGTAGTGTAGCAGATTGTGCAAGTTCGTGCACTTTTGACGGCCGAGGACCAATCTGAACCTTGCTTCGCATTTATCACTCAGAAATTAAAATGAATTTTTAAAATATCTATTGTATGAATTTAAAAGCTATAATGTGACAAAACATTAGAAAAATATCGTCGATAAACGTGTCAAGGTTCGTTTCGTAACCAGAATCAGAGGGTACACTACCTTTAACACTAGAATCATCTTCCTATAGATCTACACTTTAGGGTAGCTATTATAGCAAGTGCTCAAATACTACTAAGAACAAACATGTGATCATGTGATGATTTCCGGCTAATACCGTTATTATGTATAAACAGGAGGAAATTAAATACACATATTACATTTCCAAGTGCACACGTGCCGCGTGTAGGCGTTCTTTCACGAAATTCAAGTATACTTGTTGCACTTTCCGTCTTCTAACTCAAACGACTTCCTTCATGATTAAGTTACCGTGTCTCATTTACATTCCTATTTTTTTCACCATTTGTTTTTTAACAGATTTATAACTCTGTGATAACACGTTTCATTCAAATAGAACTTTGTTTTTTTCAGACATGACAATTCGACATCTCGACTCGTGGAATTACGTTTTATTTTGCTTGGAACTTGCTTTCATGATCATCACTGTACCATTTGTGGTTCTCACAGTTTATATTTACGGCAAAAATCGGACAGTTGACCTCACTGTGCGGTACGTTACCAAATTTGAATAATTCAAGTATATGTATATGTGTTGTATTGTATATTTCAGAACTCTTATTCTACTTTTATGCTTCGGAGTGTTTGGTCAGCTCATTCAACGGTTTACCATGATTATAATGCGTCTGTGCTGTATTAGAAACGATAGAGACACTATTGTGGTGAGATCTTGTGCAGAGTTGTGCAGCACAACTCTGCACAATGTCGCACCACAACCGACTTTCAGACACAGCTCGTTAACTTCATGAACTATTGCCGCTACCTAGTGATGTTCACGTTTTACACCCTACTACTTGACAGGATTTTTTCTACTAAATTCAGTAAATTCTACGCGTCATACTGCAGTAACAAAGCATACTGGTCTATCACTGTCGTCTCTTTTGCGGTGAGTGATCTCAATGACTTATCAAGTGATTAGTTTCGTTTATCAGCCTGATTCCGACGAGTCCTGACTGTTCATGGTAGATGGACGTGAACATGTGACCAGTTCCGGATGCGAGGCGTGGTGGAAGATCTTGAAAGACTGCCGCCGCCGATGGTAGGGCTCTCAGAGAGTGACATGTTTACCGTAGTTATCGAACCAGCGACCGTTCGGAATCGAACCAGCGACCGTTTACTTAGCAAGCTGTGACGCTATCCACTTGGCCAACCCGGCCTATATCAAGTGATATAGACAATAATATGTAGAATAGGTCTAAATTTAACACATTTGATGAGTTATTCGGATGTGTTTTTATTCACCCGTGTAGCTTTTCATAACTCTCTCTCCCTTTGTCCTCTTTTCGCATGCCAGATGTAGTCAATTACAGGTGTCCACCAACACACTTCTCAATGTCCTCAACACAGGTGTTATCTATTTTGACAATCAAAACAATAATTTTACTTCATTACTTTTACAAAACAAAACAAAACCGAAAATAACTTAATAAAGTAATTTCCAGCGTCGAAGATCGACCTTCATATAACTGCCATGAACCTGATACTCTCGGTCTGGCAGATTATAGTGAGTCTGTTTACATAAAAATCAATCAGACTGCAGACCTGTCAGGTGAAAGGGCAGAGACAGTGTGTGCTTTGTAGGATGCGCATGCGTGTTGCGTGCTTTACTTGTTTATAACGAAATACAGTTCAGGAGTATTGTTGTTGGCAGGTACTCGTCTACCTGTACAGCTTCAACCGCTCCTTCTACGCAGCTCGTCATGATAACATGATACACCTGGAACACAAGTTCGTCACGTTAAATCATTAAAAAACACGTTGGGAGGTAGTGACAGCAAACTGTAATAACTAGGTCATGAGCGATACAAATTTTGTATCACAGTTCGTTTTTCTGTATCTTTTTAGATTCCTGATCCGAGACAATATCAAGGTGATCCGCATTCTCATTCCGACCACACTCGCCACCCTCTGCTGTCAAACAGTCATCTGCGCCCTGCTCAGTGAGTCTTTCTCTCTCGCACAACAGTTGGTTACGTTTCTGGTTTCATCCTGTGCGCGTCTTCAATATAATATAAAATAGAAAAATTAAACTACGGTAAACATGTCGATTCACTCATGATCACCATTTGAGACGTACTCACTGCAACGCTGGCTTCTCTGTCTGTGTCTCGTTATTGGAGCGTGGAAGGAGAAGATAATATGGGGAAACAATTGCGAACAGGTGAGGAGCGAGAGAAAGAAAGAAATAAAGAAAGAGAGAGAGAGAGAGAGAGAGAGAGAGAGAGAGAGAGAGAGAGGGAAAGAGAGAGGAGAGAGAGATGGAGAGAGAGAGGGGAGAGAGAGATATAGAATCATTCGTTCAGAATCCAGCGGATGCCGATCTCAACGAAACGGACGAGTATTTTAAGCAGATCAAACAAGCATGGTGAAACGAAGAACTGTGTTAAAGGTACACTGGCGACTAATTTTTGATTCGGAATGTTTGAAAAAAGCATATTAACCCAAATTATAATCGAATTGTGAGAAAGAAAAACGATTATCCATTGCTTTCAAATGTTGCAACTCGCTGTTGCAACATTTTATTTCAAACTTTTAAAATTTGTCCCGCCACGACATCCATGCCGTTAAATTCTTCAATACTGCAGAAATGGCAGAAATGGCGAAAGAACACACAATCCCCGACGAAAGAAGCCCGCTCACTTACTATGTGGCTCAACTGCGTGTGTGCGCCGTAGTGACACAGACCTCGCTGGTTCGGTTCCTGTCTACGGCAAATGTTTTGCATGCGTGGTAAAGCGCCTTCGAGAGAGCTGGTTGCAGAATTGAGTCGCCACTGTTCCTTTAATCTTGAATCTACACATCCAGGAATTGCCACCCGGACTAATTGCCAGTTAAAGATGAGTGAATGCGCAAATCTACCTCCAACTCTCTCTTTTATGGCTCTTTCCCTTTGGCAAAATGCCGAGTCTTGGCATCAAGCCACGCCGCCACACAGTCACTCATCTTGAACTGGTATTAAGTCAGGGTGGCAATTTATGGATGTGTTCAAAATGGTCCAAATTTCAAAAAGAAGATGTCATTTTACTTGTCTCAACGAGGCAAAAACAGTGCAACAAAAATCGTAGCTGGTTTCTCAAATAACGTCGTGCGCAAACGAGACTGGTCTGAAAGCGTGGACTTCATGGTGTTAGTTGCTCATGTCCTTATGATACCTCTTTTTGAAGCACTAAAAGTTTGTGACAAACTGAGAACAATTTCAGATTGATAAATTTTGAATTCATGAAGTTGAAATGGGGAAAAAAATGTGTGAAAAAGTTGTGGTAATCATGAAAACGAAATGCTGAAACAACATTATGACAATAATGAGTAAAAGATGGGAAGTTCAGTGCTGCAGTTCACATTTTGATCGGACGCCACGCTCTCTCTCACTGCCCACGCTCACTCGTGGCACCCATGCATGTGCGTCACGTGAGTACTGTATGAATGAGAACGTGGGTATTGAACGGAATATGTTGAACTTCATCGGAACCCTATGAAACATGGTATATTCCTGATTCGGAAAACGAGATTTTAATATTTGTGTTTTATCAAAAGTGCATTTTGACATTTCGAGTGTTTTTCAGAAGTTGACCCAGTGACACCACCAGTCGCGCAGCAGACTGTAACCGCTGAAGGCAAAGTAGCCATTTGCTATTGGATGACAATAGAGGGGACTGGATGCACTAAAAAGGGTTCGTTTTATCGGGGGACCAATCATATATCAACCATCTATGCAATTCAAATACGAAAATCAGTTTCCACACGTAGCTTACAAACAAAACAATAAACACTAGAGTAGTTTTTTTTTTAAATGAAAAGCGGAAACGTGTGACCTGTCGAAACGGCAAAGTGACGTCATTTCATGATGTCATGATGAGTGAAACATGTTTTATTTTTTTTCGCTCAAAACATGTTTCCAGCCTAAATACACTATGTGGAATACGTTAGTAATGTTTGTTTTTGATGAAAATGGCGAAATAGGAAGATATCGTGTTTGGGCCCACACGGTCCCACACCGGGGGCACAGAGTGAGCCCGTTGGGCCCACACGGTCCCACACCGGGGACACTCAGTGGGACCGCCGGTCCCACAGGGTGTGAGCCCGGAAAAATCAAAATCAAAATTTCAAAATTCTGTAAACGCAGATCAATGCGGAATGCTTTTCTCATTATGCATACAAAATTTCATGAGAAATCATTTCGATATGATCGAATACGGGGCGCGGGCCCACTCGGGCCCACACCGGGGGCACTCGGGCCCACACTTTTGCTATTCCATGTGGCGAGTAGTGTACTTATGTGCATTTTCCGCTCAACCCACAGTTTCTGTTCAATAAACGGGGTTATTTCATTAATTAAGCATTGACGCAACATGCGAGAATTCTATTTGCGCGCGACAAGTGAGTAGAGTATGCGATTTTGTTCCGCTCATTTCTAATTTCGATAACTTCTCTAACATGGATGCTGAGCGATGGGTTATTCTCATTTGCAAAGTACTATTCTCTATCTTCACAATTTCTGGTTGTTCTCTAACTGTACTGCTGATAGTACTTATTTATACGAAAACATCAGTGTCTAACGGAGCGTATAGGTGATGCATTTTAGTTCAAACGATTTTTTTTAAAGTTTATACGTAAATATTTTCAGTTAAATGATTACTCTAACGGCCGTTTTTGACTTCATCATTTCGTTTTTCTTGTTTCTTACGATGCAAAGGCAAATTATCTGAATATATAAAACACTTGTTTTTGTTCACTCAGATACACGCATCTTATTCGGAACGGTAGAACCTACTGTGTCTTACACTTAGTAAATTTAGGACCGGGAATGTACTTCGGATCCTCATTCATGAGCCAGGTATTGTATTATTCTTGACGGGAATATCAAATGCATTTGATTTGAAGAGTCATATGATCATTTCTCATTCATTGATTATTATTGTTATCATACTACCAAATATGTTCATCTATAGGTTCGATTAGTTATTGTATTTGTAGCCAAAATACTATTTTCAGATACATGATACTGATCGGAAAAAAAACAACAACAAATTGTTTGCTTTTGCTTTCTTCATTCTATATCTACCATTTTTTTTCATGGTTAGCTATCATGAAAACTGACAACTACATAAACAAAACAAAAAACACATGCAGTCTATCCAACGCACGGTCTACCGGAGGAATTCTGCAAGGATTTAGTAGCGAACACCAGTCTGGCGAGTATTCTGGAAGAGGGTACTGTAGGTGTGGGATGTTTCATTCCCAGCCAGGTTACTATCTACTCATCCATTCTCATCAACTACTCAGTCCCGCCCGCCTACGTTGTCATTGTTGTGAAATGTGATATATCGTGAATGCAATACACTTGCTACACTAAGATAATAATTTGTTATGGTTCATTTGTATCAAACACTTTAACTATTACAGTTTTGTGCCCATCTACCATGAACAGTCAGGACTCGCGCCGCACTGTTCCAGCCAAGGAGCCCCAATACCTCATTGTAGGATTGTGTGTGCTTCCAGATAACCCATCATGCTACCATTGTATGTACATGTCGGAATCAGGCTTATAAACAACAAACAAACATTACAGTTTTGTCGCTGGCGAGTGCTGAAATATCTCAACTCGTTCACAGCACTAAGTCAGAGGACGCAGTGCATACAGAAGACGTTCATCAAGGTTCATCTCTCTCTTCCTCTCTCTCTCTCTCTCTCTCTCTCTCTCTCTCTCTCTCTCTCTCTCCGTCTCTCTCCCTCTTTATCTTTCTCTCTCTCTCTCATATCTTTCGTTATAGGTGTTGACATTCCAGTCGTGTTTCCCACTTATTTCCCTTACCGGACTAGCTATGTTCACATTCGCTTCTAAACACCGTACGTTTTTGTTTAAAGAATAACTTGCATTAGTTAAAAAAACGCTGAAAAAGGTAGTTCGGTTCGCGATTAGTGTTGTTTTAAATGATTTTTCCGTGAGTTGGTATTTCCTACTTGGTATTTCCGAAACTGAAAAAGTGCCACTGTTTCAGCGGAATTCGCTACCAGTTTGATGGAGTATTCGATATTTCTTCTCAATTCCACCACTCCAGTTCTCACTACGTGTACCTGTATTATATCACGGAGTACAGGTGAGAAACATCGCGTTCAATAATAACAATGCGGTGGTGAAGAACCAAACTTATTAGGCTGTTGTCACCTTTATTTACTTTGATATTTATATTGCTGTTTTTGAAATTTACAACGATATTTACATTTAAAATGATATTTACATTGTTTTTTTTTTGAAATTCACAATGATATTTACATTTACAATGATACTCACAATGTTGTTTTTGAAACTTGTGTTTGAAAATGTTTGTTTATTCTAGATCAGCGATGGCCCGTCTGTTCTCTTGCCGCAGAGCAGAAGTGTCTTCTACTTTTTCATCGTCAGCCATCATCATCAGTCACTTGATTAGAACAAATTAGATACTCAAGTCGAATTGTTGATCACAACAATCACAACTCTTTTTTGTGTTTTTATTGTTGATCGGTTTTCTCTGATTTTTCCTTTACTCCCTCTCTCTCTCTCTCTCTCTCTCTCTCTCTCTCTCTCTCTCTCTCTTTACTCCCTCTCTTTACTCCTTTATTCATTCACTCCCTCTGCGCAGGTTTGTGTTAGGATATGTAAACGTTTTATGCATGCGCTTTTGTTGAATTGGGTCAAGACAAACTTACAATCTTACGCAAATACTTTTCTTCTTACTTTCTTCGTACATGTGAACAGATAATACATGATGTGACGCACACTGTTGCGTGTATATGCAACTATATTTTTCTTAGTATTGTATAGAAACATTTTTAAGCGACACTTTTCTTTGAATTTTCGTCGCCGTGGAGTAAGTGCATATCTGCGCTCTCTGCCGACAGCGTGCTCTCTCGCGATTTCTCTGTGCACTCTGCCCGCTTGCCGGGGAAGAGAGCTAGCCAGAGTACATAACGGGAACCGAATATCGGTTCCGGATATCAAAACTGAGTCATTTTCAACATATTTTCACTTCCCGGTGCTAACTCAACTTCGGAATTCAGAGTGTACACTCCCTTTAAATGTTTGCTCATGTCACGGCGATGGCCCGTCTGTTCTCTCGCCGCAGGGCAGAAGTGTCTTCTACTTTTTCATCTTCAGCCATCATCATCAGTCACTTGATTAGAACAAATTAGATACTCAACTAAAAGTCAATTTGTTGAATGTACATAGATCACAACAATCACAGCTCACTTTTTGCGTTTTTATTGTTGATCGGTTTACTCTGATGGCTTTATGTTTCAAAGATACAGTGGCCTATTTTTAACAATTTCTGATGATTTATAAATAAATAAATTTATTACACCACAAGTGATGCGCCACACATGAAATGCCTGTGAACAATGACAATGAACGGGTAGAAGTTGCAGTAGAATGGTTCCAGTAAACCAGCAATGAGAATCCACGATGACGATGTGTCTTCTGGCTATCGGCTGACAACGTGTCAGGGTGGTCGCCAACCCACCACGGTAGCGGAACTTCTTTCGGCCCACGGGCGGCATCGAACCCGCGACCTTTCGATTGAGAGCCGCGCACACATCCACTGCGCTACCGCCGCGACATATAGTACACAGAAACACAAACAAACTCGTGTTGCTGTTTTTCGACATTCATAAGCGGATCGCTGGTGACCACATTTAATAGCTCATCATACTTTTGATAAATGCCATGATGTAGCGTTCTGGTGATAAGGCACTGATAACAGTGGCAGATTGAGTGATGGGCGAGCTACTGAATGTGCTTCAACTGGGGCTGGGATTCGCTCTCGTCTTCTTTGCGTTTACCTGTCAGGTAACTTGTAATTTGTAATCTTGCTATTGTTATTGTTGTATAATTTGCTTTACACTTTGTGCTTCATGATGTTACATTTGTTTTATTAAGTCCTTCATTTCCGAATCAGTCCTGAATGAGTATCACAAGAGAGACGGTCGCATTTCAGCCCAAGCAGGATACTATGTGTTCGTGCATTCTACGTTATACTTCTCTATCTCGCTTTATAGACAAACCATCGTCTACGGAACCTTCATCATATCTAACGTCATCTCACCTCCCATTATTCAACTCATTGGATGCAAATGGTAAGTTTGTAAGGGTGTTGTAGAGTGCTGTGAAATGTTTTTTTTCAACTGATTCACTTTTCCAAATACCATTGTATTCAGGGGCCTAGTGGCTGGGAGTGTGATGTACACAGTGAGTGAGCTCGGATATCAGTTCCTCAACCCATACTTTCTCTATGCAAGCAACGCGATTCAAGGCCTCCTCGCAGGATGTGAGTATCATCGATTAAAACCTTTACTTGTTGTTTTAGTGTTGTGGACTTCTATGGCTAGCTCGCGTTCACTGAACGGTCAGTTCTTGATTGTCTGTTCTATCACAAACATCTCTCAACGCGGTTATCGCTTCAGATTCTCGAGCGTCAACAAGAACGCAATGATCGCGTACCATTTACTGTTCAGTGGCGCTGGCGAATTGATCGGTACGTGGCAAACTTTTTTCTAAAAGATTCCTATCTGTCTGATGCTGCGTTTTTCTCCAAGGAGGGGTTCTGTTTGGTGCATTCGGCAGTCGCATCTCACGACGGTTCGGAATGAGTGCGATCGTGCTGTTCGGAGCTATTCTCGGTATGTTTCATCACTTTTCTTCAGAAAGTGTTCATTTTGATCGGAATAGGCATTATAGCAATCGCTGCGTACGTGATCACTTATATCAACCTTCCACCGACTGCGAGTTTCGAGCACACCGATGCCACTGCATACATCACACCGAGGTGGGTTTCGAAACGTTTTCTCATTATATTACGCGTATTATTTCAAATGTATCAATTGACCTTTGTTTCAGCATTTCCCTTGCCTTCATCTGTTCTTTTTTCCTCGGTCTCTCTGACTGCGCCCTCAACACGCAGATACTGAACATCATATCCACATATTATGCCGATGCAAAGTCCAAAGTCTTCGCAATCAACAAGTTCTATCATGTTGGTTTTTTTTATATTTCACTTTGACGTATGCGCATACGTTTCAAATTGCTCTTTTCATAAATCATTCTACATTTTGGTAAATGAGAAATTTAATTCTGTTACCTACATATCTATTTCATATCCACTAAACCTTTTTATGTTTCACAATCAGGCTCTTTTCACGACAATCCCAATGTTCTACAACAGTGTACTACCTCTCAACTGGCAGGTATTGAACACATGTTCTATCAACATACCTCTTGTTTCAGATTTACGTTCTCATCATTTCCACTATTCTATCCACGACAGCATTCGCTTATGTAGAAAGAAAGAAGCGAGCAACTGTCAAAATTGCGAATAGTTTGTAAACGTTTGCATACAATGAATATTTTTTTCTGACTTTTTGCAGTGCAAAAACGTTTGCATGCTATAACAAATAAAAAAACAAAGATTTTTTGTTGCATTCATTAGGATATGTAAATGGAGAAGGGGAAGGGGGAATCGGATCATGTCTCGTCCACTTCTTGTTGTGTGAACTGTTTGCGAACTGCTGTGTTCGAATGGCCAGAATGATGAAAAAACGGGTTTATCTTTATAAATGATAAAAAGAAGAGTTTATCATGATCACAAGTCACACATACCCATAACGACAAACTATCGAGCTGCCTAAAGCCGCGGCTATAGGTGTTACCAGATGG
>CAWZYM010000162.1:0-97432 GCA_963966185.1 Rhabditoides inermis
CTCCGTTCAGGCAGGTTGTGATGTTGATATGATAGTAAACTATGATGTTTAGGCATCGGTTCGCTGATCAATCAGGAGTCTCCGAAGCCGGTGTCCCTCTCTGGCAGATTCATCCGACAGACCGCGTGCGGACACAACTTCACACTCGCACTCACAGAGTCCGGAGAGGTGGGATGTTGTTTTTCACATACTATGGTTTTGTACCTATTTCGTCTGACGAACTGTCGCATTAATCAGCTTGCATTCACACAATGTATAAACCTTAGTCGAAACGTAGTATGTTATCTTCTAATCACTACTGACCCTTTCAACTTTCAGTTCAGGGCTCACACACGACTCATTGACTAACATTGATTCAGACTACATATATATATATATATATATATATATATATATATATACATATATATATATATATATATATATATATATATATATATATATATATATATATATATATATAAAATCGAAACGTAACCGGTTGATTTCTAATAACTAATAACCCTTGCAGGTGTATGGTTGGGGCTACAACGGTCAGGGACAGGTGGGGAGTGGGTGCGTGGCGAATCAGACGGTGCCTGTACTCATACACACACTCGGCAAGAGTGCGGTCATCACACAGGTACGGACAGCTCTCTCTCTCTCTCTCTCTCTCTCTCTCTCTCTCTCTCTCCCCCCCCCTCCCTCTCTTCACCTCCCTCCCTCCAGATCGCGTGTGGCTATGCGCACTCTCTCGCCCTCTCGGATGAGGGCCACTTGTATGTGTGGGGCAGCAATACCTGTGGACAGCTCAGTGGAAACCTCATGAGGTATGCATACTTTGTACTTTGTACATAGTGGAATCAAATGAAATGATCGGGTTGATAATGTAAAAAGAGCACACTTTGAGACTGGACGACGTTTTGTCTTCGTTACGTTTCAATGTTCGGATATAACCCTGAGGAACGCGTTTCACGTAATGATGTTTTTGCAAACTCGTACGTTTCACAGTTACCCTAAAAACACTAATATGTAATTAGCTGCAATACGCGTTGTCCTATGTTCACATAGACATTTGAAAAAAATAGCATACTGTACAACTGACAGTGTGGAAGTGTGAAATAGAAGAACACGTACGTATCCTACAAAAAGTCTTATATAAGTTCATGAATGTTTCCACTTTCCCACTAGTAGGACAAAGATCCGATTTATGACAAAACTCGTTGCAGGAAGGACGTGGTGGAGCCAGTGGCTGCTGCTAAGGAACTGGGAAGGCTGGCAGAGTGCGCAGCAATACACGCTTGCAACATCACAGCAGTCAGCACAAAGGGGGGCAAGGTGGGCAGCGCTTACTCTATAAAACCAGATGCACCGAACACAGATAACAGAGCACTACAAGTTCACACCATAAGATTATTCCTGTACTAAAGACTCCGACAATATATGTGTAATAAGTAAAACGTATATTGATACAACCTTTATGCCAGGTGTTCATGTGGGGCCACGTGCGCGGTCAGTCGCTGTCGCACCCTCTGGAGACTCGGTTCGCGTGCCTCGATGACGCGTTCGCATGCTTCGCCGCCCCTCCCGTCTCGTGCAGGATGCTGCAGTTCGGTGGGGCGCGTGTACGTTTCACACTTATGGTTGTTGGCTATAGAAGGTGAAGTGGTCATAGAACGTGTCCAAGTACTGTCGCAGATACACGCATACGTTTCATATTCTAGTGATAGTCATCTGTAGCTTATGTGTCATAATGCAGTTTTCTTTATAACATTCAAGCCTACTATGTGTTTGCCTTTGCAGAGGGCACTCGCCGCGAGACCCTTCTCGATGCTCTGCGATTAGCATTCGACGACCAGACAACAGCTGATCTGAAGGTGAAGGTCGACGGGAAGGTCATCCACGCACACAGGGTGGGTCGAGCTCTCTCTCTCTCTCCTCTTTCCCTCTTTTCTTCCCTCTCTCTCATCCCTCCGTCTCTCCAGGCCCTGCTGAAGATGCGTTGCCAGTACTTCCGCACCCGCTTCGGCGACTCTTGGAAGGAGGCGGCCAATGAGTGAGTGTTTCTTGTATCCTCGTATCCTTGTCCTCTCTCTTTCAGTGAGGTGGAGATCCAGCAGTTCCCCTACCCCGTCTTCCGCGCCTTTCTCGCATGGCTGTACACAGACGAGCTGAGGGTCAGTGAGAAAATACCTAAACATTTGATTTTTATCATGGTTACACATACACGTGATATGACTGTCACGGTATTTATGGTTACTATACACGTGATATGACTGTCAGGAATCAACTCGATCCTAATACATAACACCTGTGAAATGTAGACGAAGTTTCTGTTTATTAGGTGGACGGTGAGCAGGCGCTCGGTCTACTGGAATTGGCGAACTGCTACTGCGAGGAGGGACTGAAGAGCAAGTGTGCGGCACTGCTGCAGAAGGTAGAGGGAGGGAGAGAGAGATAGGGTATAGAGAGAGAGGAGAGAGAGGAAGAGATAGGGAGAGAGAGGAAGAGGGAGATAGAGATAGAGAGAAGAGAAGGGGAGAGAGGGAGGAGAAAGAGAGAAAGAGCTAGAGAGAGAGAAAGAGAGGAAGAGAGAAGAGAGGGGGAGAGAGGGAGAGAGGGAGAGAGAGAGAGGGTAAAGAGAGAGGAAGAGAGAGAGATAGGGAGAGAGAGAGAGAGGAGAGAGAGGAAGAGAGAGAGAGAGATAGGGAGAGATAGAGAGAGAGGAGAGGGAGAGAGAGGGAGATAGAGAGAGATAGAGAGAGAGAGAGTGCCCTCCCTCGCTAGGCGGTGTGCGTGGAGAATGCGGCCGTCCTCTACGCGGCTGCCATCCGCCACGACACCCCCGCACTCGAGGAACACGCATTCCAGTTGTCAGTCAAACTTTCATTTATTTATTTTTATTAAAACTTTTTTTAAACTTTTTTTAGAAACATTCAATGTTGTGTTGTAGGTTGTGATTTTTTTGAGGATGCTGATTGTGACCAATTCTGAATTCTGCAAACATATGCATCCTATTATCGAGAGTTTATAGTACATTTCGGTTTGAACGTTTGCATTGCAAAGAGCATATGATATTTTTGTAAAGAAACCTTCCTTTTGAAGACGGGGTAGCCCTGACACTTCTAAATCTCCAATTATACCTACCATTCACGTTCAATCTTATTGTTTGAGTGATACGTATCGATTGTTTTTTTTCTCTAATGTGTCCGTTTTAGTTGCGTGAACCACCTTTCTTCCGTCGTTCTCTCTGACGGTTTCTCTTCGTTGGATGACGACGCCACGAAAAGACTTCTTCGAAGGGCGGCCAAGGATGGAATGCTGAGGAGATAGAAAATACTATTTTACCCTCTGTACTACTTGTACAACTTTAGCTACTATTGAGAATGATTATCCATTTAGAATTTTATGCACCATTTGTTACTCTCGGTTGTGCTGCCTAGCGGTGCTTTCTCACACCTGTTTTCTTCTATGCAAATTTCTATGTCACTAATTCTGTCAGTTCTATCATAATCATTTCCATCCACTCTGCAACGCGGGTCTCTGCTCTTTTCACACACTGCGATTGATAACGATAAACTGTGTTATATACCACTGGGAGGTGATTGATAATACTACTCTACTCGTGTTTTGATTGTCGATTGATCGAATGCACTCTCTCCTCCCTGCCTGTTTTTGGTTGTTTTGAGTATCGTTCTGCTATACGCACGGTCGCATTTTGCATTTTCTGCACTCTACGAATACTCGTTCTTTTTCCGAGAGATGGAATCGACAGTGAGTTGGATCGTTTTGAGTTGGAACTTTTATGTTTATCTATTCATAGAGTACATCCGACATTTCGCGTTGGAATCTCCTCTCCATTCTCAGCCCGCAATTCGTCGCAAATGTGAAATCTTGGATAGTGTTCGGCAATCAAGGTATGGACATTACGAAGCCTGGATTCACTTGTATAACTCAGGAACGGAGGCTCTGATCCTGACTCGGGACGATGAAGTGTATGCGTTGGGAAGCAAGTGTATGGGTGAGTCGAAAGCAGTTAGTCCACATTTATCTCTAACAGTATCTAGAAATATCGACACAATCTATATGAGCCAATAATTTGAGCCAACTTGCTTTCTCCAACTATCAACAGTCAGATTAGTTGTCGTTTAAGACAAGCGCTCATGAAAAGTACATAGAACATCATAATTGCAGGCACCCCGAACGCGACCCCTTGCGAGCCTATCCTAGTCGACGCTCTCTCTTGCCTGGGTGTGGTTGACATATGCTGTGGGGCGGGCCCACACGCACTCGCACTCACAAGAGAGGGGACAGTGTACGCATGGGGGAACAACAGCTTCGGACAGCTGGGTGGGTGGACACGCATGGAACACGTTGATGGATGGATGACTGCAGGTCTGGGACACGGCCAGTTCTGTCACCAGCCGAGGATGGTCGAAGGCGCGCTCAGCGGGGTCAAGGTAGGTGGAAGTGAAAGAAAAGAAACAAGAAAAGAAACAATCCATTGCAAAGAATTGTTGTGGATTCGTTGTACTACGGAAAAACAAGAAATATGTATGAAAATATCGCGAAGAATCCGATGATTTTTTGTCCTGATATTTGCTTGGTGAATCAGGGCTGATATTTGTGGTTACCAAATTGTGGTCATCGGACATTCATCAGGTATCTCGCATCGCGTGTGGCGGCTACCACTCTCTCGCTCTCACAGACAGCGGCAGACTCTTCTCATGGGGACTCAACAGCAACGGACAACTAGGTACACACAATGATTACTATCCTATGAACTATTTGTTTTCTTTATTATCATTATATGTATTTGACAATTCTCGTGACCTATTGTATCTTAAAGTGTTTACAAACTTATTATAAATAAGTGAAACGTATGTTCTAAAAAAAAAGTGTTTCCATTTTTTCTAGTTTTCGGGTCCAAAGTTCAAAGATGCATAGTTGCATAGCTATCACATTTAGGCATCGGCAACCTTGCGAATCAGATGCTCCCCCAGGGAGTCTCCCTCACTGAAGACGTGGTCCAAATGGCGTGCGGGCACAACTTCACACTCGCTCTCACCAAGACCGGATACGTGCGTTATTGTCTTTTATAGAACGTATCCCATGTCAAATGTTCGTTTGGAATTGCAAATATGATAACCTAAGATTCCAAAGAGGGTCGTGGGTTGTCGAGCCGACTCAGTCGGCTCAACAACGGACCTGAAGGACTGACTCGATGCTTCCTTCAGGTGTACGGCTGGGGTTCGAACGAGTTCCATCAGGTGGGTGCGGTGGCCGGCTCGAACCAGCTCAGACCGCAGATGCACAAGGGGCTCAGGGCGGTCGTCACACAGGTATGCACCCAGTCACTAGACACAACAATACACCGGACCATGTCCTTTTGCTCACACATTCCTTTGTCTTTTGCGGTTGATTGTGTAGCTGTACTTCTAACATACTTGATACGTAATACAGAGTACACTAGAGTCTAACCAAAATGTTCTTGATTGTTTGTTGCAGATCATTTTGTAGGTATACTATACACTTTATGAAACGCGGTTTCGGATGAGTCTTTGAATTGCCCTGCTTTCAGATCGCGTGTGGCTACGCTCACTCACTCGCCCTCTCGGATGAGGGGGAGCTGTGGGGGTGGGGCAGCAACACAGCCGGACAACTCACCTGTCACCAGATGGGGTAGGTACATCGTATGATCATAGTACTAGCTAATCATAGTACACAGTAAAGTACAGTAGCAGTGTGCCATGTGGGGAGCACCCGCCAGGTACTCTAATCCGTTGAGGAAGTGCGTGGTTGAGCCGGTGTGTGTGGGGTCTGATCGGGGCAGGCTCGCCGAGTGCGCGGCTGTACACTCATGCAACTTCACTGCGGTCAAGGGACACGACGGAGTGGTGGGTCTGGGTGGGCAACATTCCGAATTCCCATTGTGATCGGGATGGGGCAGCTCGAAATAGTTCCACAGCTTGAAATACAATGTAATAGCATATTGTATTATGTTGGACGTTCTTCGCCTTCAGGTCTCCGTCTGGGGCCAGATCCGGGGCCACTCGCATCCTTCGATCATCGAGACGAGTCTGTGTTCTGTGGATGACGCATTCGCATCCTACCCACTACCCGCCGTCAGCTGGAGGACCACACGCATCGGTCAGTATGCTAATGTATTTCTTTTTTTCAAAATATTTGTTGATGTAGTTTTGAGTTGCACAACTATCATTGAGTATTGGTTTCGTAGACTTATCAATAAAACACACACTTATTTGCTGAATTTCTCAGCTCGCGGGAAGGAGGAGAGGAACGCCTTGCTAGTCTCTGTCAAGCAGGCGTTCGATGATCGGACGACGGCAGACCTCGCGGTGAAAGTGGACGGAAAGACGATATGGGTACACAAGGTTGGATGGGTGACCGAGAAACAGAAGGTCATGGTCCCTTCTAGGTGCTTCTCAAGATGCGCTGTGAGTACTTCCGCTCTCGGTTCGGAGAACAGTGGGACGAGGCGGAAACAGAGTGAGTGTTCCCGCCCCCCACACCATCCACTCAGCTCTTGCAGTGAGATTGAGATCAGCCAGTTCACGTATCCCGTCATGCGGGCCTTCTTTCTCTGGATTTACACGGATGAGCTGAATGAAGACAGTGAAGAGGTATGTGTATGTAAGCATAATGATATTGTTTATTACCATGTACAATGTACATATATTACATTTGAGAGAAACAGGGCGAGACATCATAATGATCCACTGCGTACTGTATGAAAAAAGTGGAAGACCTGTGATACCTGGAATACCTGGAGAAAAGCCCCTCCTTTCAGGTGTGTCTGGGCCTGCTGGACCTTGCCAACTGCTACTGCGAGGAGGGACTCAAGCAAAAGTGCGCACTCACGCTCGAAAAGGTGTGCAGCCATCTAGATAAAGCCTTAGTAGTGAATAAATTTGGATTTGGTTCATAAAACCTATTCAGGGTCTGTGTGTGGAAAACGCTGCGATGCTGTACGCAGCAGCCATCCTCCACCACACACCGCAACTCGAGCAGAGAGCCAGCCAATTGTGGGCGGGGCACATGGGGGCGGGGCTAGAGACAACGTAATCAAACTCAAGGCAAATAATGTGTAATAAATATGTATCTTAAAAATGAGAGATACAGCTTTTGACATGTTCACTTTCAGTTGCCTCAACCATCTGACTGCAGTGGTGTCATCCGAGGGCTTCGCGAAGCTCGACAAAAGAGAGATCAACCGACTCCTGTGCAAGGCGGCGGAAGAGGGACTGTTCAAACGATGACAAACAAAACAATATGACACAGTGCATATAAAATGTTAGTAAGTTGGTAACATGCATGAGCGAAATTCAAGCAACTTTTGATAGATACATACATTTACTTCCAAACACAAAATCAGTTCCATAAAACAAAAAAAAATCAGTCACAATACATAAAACGCAAACAAGTATACAGTTACACGGGAAATCAGTGGAGATACAGTAACCAGTCATGTGGAAAGCGAGGTGGGGCGCTGAGCAGAGAGAAAGAGAGAGAGAGAGAGAGAGAGAGAGAGAGAGAGATACACGAGAGGGGACACGGGTCCGAGATGCGAGGGAGAGATGGGGTGGGTAGCGGGAGAGTGCATCTACTGTGTGTTCAGCACACGCTGCCTGTCTCCTGGAGGTGGCGTTGGCGCACGCGGGCGGCCGCCGTCTCGTAGTCCTCCTCCGTCAGTTCCCCATCGTCCAGGCACAGCGCAGCGCCCAGCTGAAAACACATATTACGAAAACAACTTTTAACGTAGGAAGAAAAGTTTTTTTATATATTTTTTTTTTAAATTTAACACTATTATTCCAAATACGTTTTACGAATCACATATATTCAATGCAAAAATACACCATCAATGAACGCACGTCGAAAGAATTCAGAATATCCCAACTCTCAACTCATCAATAAGAAAAATAAATCCCCAGCCTCGCAACACCGAAAAGAGTCGTTATCAATATCTACTCAACATATGTGACCAACATTTTTGCATTTACCATATCAAAAACTATTTGTCAATGACATTCTAAATACAGATTCGATACACCCAAATTCAAAAAAAAAAATAAGCTAACAATCAATCTTACACAACACACCACTCACTCTAACACCGATATCAATTCTTACATAAAATACGCTTCACCCATAGCGCATAAACGACTAAACCACGAACAGTGTCAATGTTCCGCAAACAGTGTCAAACCACGCCCACGCACCTCCTTGAGACTGGGCCAGTATCCCTCCTCCCCCTCCTCCTGCTGCCTGTCCTGCCACCCCTCCACCTGCTCCCAGAACGACACTCCACTCGTCACCTCCTCCTCCCCCTCCAGCACCGAGGAGCAGCCGGAGAAGCGCAGCACGTCGTCCAGCTCCACTGAAACGGCACCAATGGTTTGATGACACAGACACAACTGCGCGAATACATGTCACGTGACAAATACGCATCGATACTGTAATACACATAAACAACGTAATAGTCTATATCACACCGTCTCTGTAAGAATCGGACGAGGTGGTTACTAGGAGCTATGCCGGCGCATACAAGGATTATCGAAGGTTCTCTACAAGATGTATAGGGTCGTTTTTGTCAAATATGCAAATTTGGCCTATTAAGGGACCACTACCTCAAATCGGTCAATTTTTGCCAAAACACTTAAAATAAAAGCTCGTTCGATTCCTTATCAGAATCTAAGAACTTTTTCATATATAATGTTTTCGAAAAAAATAAGTTCAAAAAAGTTATGATCAAAAAGATGAAAAATTTGCATACTTTCGATTTTTTTGAAAATGTTGCTGACCTGAGAAGCAAGAATAATTAGCACCATTTGAAAAAGCGTGTTTTGTTTGGTCTACATGTTTTTTATGAAGAAAATCAATCCTGACATCATCTGCCATCCAGACGGTTGAAAGTGGTCCGGAAAGCGATGTTTTGGCATTTTTCGATTTTTCGCCCTGTGTCACTGCGAAGAAGCAAAAAGCAAATACACCATGATAATCTACGCACTTTGTTTAGTATATGGACGTGTTTTCATGAAAATCTATCATGACGTCATCTGCCATCCAGACGGTTGAAAGTGGTCCGGACAAGTTTGCAGTTATTGTGCACCTTTAATTATCATTTCAAACTATCAAAAAGATATCTCAAGATCCAAGATTTTCGCTCGTGTGATTCAGTGCATTCCCGTTTGCTGTTTTTGTTCGTTATCCCGCTCAAGTTTTTCGTTGACCCATATCCGTTGGTTGTACTGGATAGTGCAAATGCAACCGTCTGGTCTGGATGGCAGATGACGTCATGATAGATTGCCATGAAAACACGTCCATATACTAAACGAAGTGCGTAGATTATCATGGTGTATTTGCTTTTTGCTTCTTCGCAGTGACACAGGGCGAAAAATCCAAAAATGCCGAAACATCGCTTTCCGGACCACTTTCAACCGTCTGGATGGCAGATGATGTCAGGATTGATTTTCTTCATAAAAATCATGTAGACCAAACAAAACACGCTCTTTCAAATGGTGCTAATCATTCTTGCTTCTCAGGTCAGCAACATTTTCAAAAAAATCGAGAATATGCAAATTTTTCATCTTTTCGATCATAACTTTTTTGAACTTATTTTTTTCGAAAAACATTTTTTATGAAAAAGTTCTTAGAATTTGATAAGGAATCGAACGAGCTCTTATTTTAAGTGTTTTGGTAAAAATTGTTCGATTTGAGGTAGTGGTCCCTTAATGGGCCAAATTTGCATATTTGACAAAAACGACCCTATACATCTTGTAGAGGACCTTTGATAATCCTTGTATGCGCCTGCATAGCTCCTAGTAACCACATGCCCAAAAAGTGTCCGATTCTTACAGAGACGGTGTGATAATAACTCAAGTGCAGTTGTGATCACTATACTTGGTTTACAGTAATCCCCCTCTCACCTCCACTATCCCACTGCCCGTCTCCGCAGCCGTCCACCTCGGGGTACTCGTCCCAGGGGGGCAGCTCCAGGCCATTCACAGCAGCCAGCAACGTCTCCAGAGGGGTGTGCTCGTCGAACACGCCAGGAGAATACGACTGCAACATACACACGCCTATCAAGCAATCAAAATACCTACAGTTTAATACGTTTCAGAACGGTAACATATAACACGCACAACTATAACTGTCAGGCCTTCCCTCACCTGGTTGAACCCGTCGAGGATGGTACCGTTGCCATAGCCGAGGAACGAGACGAACTCGTTCTCCTTGTTGCTGTCTGCAAGTGGAGAAAATTGGGATCTCTCTCTCTCTCTCTCTCTTTCTTTCCATATCTTTCTCTCACTCTCTCTCTCTCCCTCCCTCCCTCTCTCACCGTCGGGCCCGGCCTCCTCGATCTCCGACGGGTACTCGTCCCACGGCGGCAGATCCTTCGGCACCTAAAAGAACAATAAATTATTCACATAAAAAGGACGCGTCAACAAATCTATGACAGGCAGTGAATGAAATTATACGCTATTCAACCTCTGCTTGATGTTTGTGAAGAACAACCACAAATAAGCAACAAACAAGCAGCTGTGTTTTCAAATCATTTTTTAAACATGAAACCACAACAAATACGCAACCACTCCACTTCACAAAACGCATCCAAAATTCGAGTCAATTCAGTGTATCGTATCGTATTTTAAACCAAACGATTTCTACTTACCAAATGTGAACTGTACTGGTACGTACCTGTGCGAGTGCGTCCTCGATGCCCAGCGGGGGCAGCTCGACCAGCTCCTCTTCCCCCTTCTCCTTCATCTCCTCCTCCTTCTTCACAGACGAGCAGTCCGCATCGTCCTCGAACACAAGCATCTTCTGAAACCATCAACACGATGATTTCAGAACTTTTATCATAGCTGATGTTAATACGTTTCACTACAAACAGAAGTATTTCGTAATGTCTTGAGCGACAATCAATTGAATCTAGGAACCACCAACACATCGCATACATACCGATACCGAAAGCTTAACCACAAGTCCATATACAATCCCCGCACACCGACCATGCTGGCCTTTGCCCTGGGTGTGGCGACGTGCTTGAATGGAGTGGCTGCCTTGCTGCTTCCGCCCGTCCTGCCCGCACTCGCCACAATGTTCTTCACCTCGCCCAGAGCTCGGCGCGGAGTCCCGCCCAACAGGGACTGGTTGCCCTTGCGAGCTGAAAACCGGGTTCAAAATTCAGTAATCATGTGGTATGGATTGTGGATTTTAGATACCAATGACGAGTACGTTTCAACACAGCAATATCCTATCACAAATAGCAATCCATTAATTTCACCTTAATACAGTTTTATAGTAATAAGCACTCAACCAAAAAACTTGCTCACATATCAATCAATCAATCAATAAATCGATACTGACCCTCGAAGACCGAGTTGTCTGCGTTGTCAGCCATGTTAATCTGGCGGCCCTCGCGGAGCACATTGAAACGAGACATCACGCAATGATTCTGCAAACCAACTACATAATACAAACAAAGCACAACAGTTACAAATATCAAGTATTTCAACGTTGCGGCAACGTATATAATCACAGAACAGAATAAAAAAGAACGTATCAAAAAGTTTATGCACATATGAATTCCGTCACCGCTCCTAATATATTCAAATCACGATCGCAATATAGCCACATTTCATTATTACAATTCCGTGGCCGTGGCAAAGTAGTGAAAATTCTGGAACAACAATAAATAACTCTAGACTATTGTACACCAATCGCAGAAACAAAACCAGTCCTGATAAAACAAAACAACATCACTTTTGGCATCTCATCACATTACATCGCTCAATGTATAGAATTCGTTTCGATGATTATTAGAACCACCGAATATGAAACAAAGTAGAAGACAGGTCAGACCCACTCACGCACAATTCACAAGACTACCGTACTGCAATCACATTACATCACCCCTTTCCCTCCCCTCACCAGCCAGACAGTGTCCACACGAGGTAGTAGATGAACAAAGAGAGAATCGAGAGCTTGAGGAGGAAAAGGGAAGTCGAGGGGGCGGCTGTGAACGGAAGGTGGTGCACCTGAAACAACACGTCCGTCATGGTTATACCGATCACGACAAAACATAAGTTTTACTAAAAACAAATAGTCGTTCATACTCAACGTCATGTCAATTCACAACTTATTCCCTGATCAAAAACGATAAGTTGCCAAACAGTAAAGAGTAAACAAACACAGTGCCACACCTGTACAGTCTGATCAGCCGACAGGGACACGAGGGAGGCGCGGCAGTCGGCGGCCGGGCCGGGCAGGGCCACGCCAGCAGGCGCGCCCAAGTCACTCGCGCGACGGTCGAGGAACTCCAGGCCTGAGACGACAACAGTACTCCCACATATTGTACGCAACACGAGAATATTAACCAACAACAAAACAGACTAGTTCAATACTTCTTCTATTTTGGTAACACCAACAATCAAATAAATGTACTGACCGGTGACAAATATGCCGTGCGTCTCACGGGCCCAGTGCAGGGGGCGCATCTCGTGAGTATCCACTATGCACACCGTACCCTGCAATAACATACACTTCAGTACAACTTGGAAAGCAACGATCGAGGTATCAACACAGTAACAAGAGGGATATGAGCGGGTAAAGGGGAGAGAGATGGAGAGAGGAAGAGAAAGAGAAAGAAAGAGAGAGGGAAAGCGAGAGAGAGAGAGAGAGAGAGAGAGAGAGAGAGAGAAAGGAGAAAGATGCAGACGCACCTGCATAGTGCCGACCCCGGTGAGGTTTCCGTCTGCTGACACACATAGGTTCGAGATGGCCTGCAATTCCACAAAACGTAAGTTTCACAGCATCCATCAGATGATAACTAAACCGGGTACCCCAAATCTTGTATTGATTGGCGCCTATTTAACCACAACAATGAGTAACAAAACCCGTGACGCACATCTCCCTTGCAGAACTCCTTGACGACGACTGGCCGGCAGACCTGTCTCTCCCTGTTGAATGCCCACAGGGCGAGGAAGGCTGTGCTCTTGCTCGTCCGCTGCACAGGGTTGTACGCAGCCACGAAGATCACGTTGTTCCCGCCCAGCGGGGTGAAGCGCACAGAACGAGCCTGCAGAACAGAATGAGCGTGTGAAACCTCTCTTCCTCGCAAGTGAGACTGCGTCAACGATAAGCAAGCGTTATCATTCAAGTTCTACGAAAATCTTCCAGAATACCCCCCCCCCCCCCACCTTGTACCCCTTGGCGAGCTCTATCGGGGTGGGCAGCTCCATCATCTTCTTCCCCGTCTCCATGTCCCACAGGTACGAGTGCCCGTCGTAGCCTGTGATAGACACGCAAGTGAGACTGCGTCTTTGATCGTGGGAAAACAGCGAATGGTAGATAACTTTCTGTCACTTTGCTTATTGGATAATTGGATGTTACTAGAACAAATTAGTAGAAATGTGTTTCTCTGTTTGTGCATTTCGTGAACAAGTGATACATTTCCAATAAGATTTCTGCGTACGTACGTAAACTTGTTAGAATTATGTTTCTCAATTCACACATATCGTTATACTGCAACAGATTTCAATCATTTGAAACCTAGCTCCTCTACAATTTACAATCAACAAAAATGGAAAATACGGTTGAAATGGTAGACAATACGTTTCTCAGCAAGATCGTTATGAAATATGCAACTATTGAATCAATAGATGTAAAAGGAAACGCTGATAAATAAAACAATTGAATAAACTGACCGACAGAGATGAGTATCCTTCCGTCGGGGCTGATGTCGATATCGTCGACGTCTCCGTCGTGTGCTGCGATGTCAGTGATCGGACGACGCTCGATAGTCGGGTCCTCAAATATAAAATACAATAGCTGGAGCTAGGTACATACATAGCAATAACAACAGATTATCATCTAATTGACAGTATGTATTTTTTTAAATGTTCGAGAACCGACCCTGTTCGTGACGATGTCGTGGACGTTCCATATCCGCACGTGTCCATCCGCCCCGCCAGTCGCCATGCGCTTCCCACCTGTCGCCTTGTCGAAACGAACGCATTTCTGAAACACAACTTTTGATAAATTTGAAAAAAATCATTTGGTAATGGTAACGTTCACACAGTACACAGTTCGCTACGTCAATAGCTACAATAGCTTTAAGAAATCGTTCTTTGATTAGATCGAGACTGTCCGTAGTAGAACAACAACATTACAATATCCCACCTGATAGGGTGTGTCCTGCTTGTCGTCGGTGGTGATGCGGCCGACCTAAATACGGAGCTGAATAGCAAAGCAACAGAAACGAGTGCGATGAGAGGGAGGGGGGGGGGGGAGCGCACCTCTCGGAAGTTGAATGTGAGGTTCTCCTCTGCTCCCTCCTCCGGCGACGCCACCGTGAAGCCAGTCGTCTCGTAGATGTCGCAGAACTGAAGTGGGATAGTAATCGCAATACACGAAACGTGAGTATACAAACAGTAGAATAATCAAATGATTCGATGTTCAAAAACGCTCAACATATTGAACAAACATAGAACGACAAAGGCAAGTGCAATGATTGAAACATATTACAAGTGGTGGTTTCAAAGGATGTGAACTTGCTACCTGATCGTGTCCGGTGGCTATGATGTACTTGCCCTGCTCGGGCGGCGACACCGACACCACGTCCATGTTCATCGTCGCGTGCTTGCCCGTCTTCACCTGCAAAACACATTTATTAAATTATTAAATATATTTGAATTGAAAAAATGACTCGTGAACATGGAATATCAACAACACGATTCTAGGTGAATCTATTACTTGGAACATGAACAGTTGCATAAACGACAAATCATACCGTGGTGCACAGCTTGGCTCGAAGGGCTGTCTCGCTGCCGGGCGGTGGGCTTTTGTCAAAGTGGATGAGGTGCGTCTGAAGAGCATACTCGTGGAATTAGAATGTTTCATGAAACATACATGTAAACATAATGTAGCGTACCTCAATCTGGTTGGCGACTCCGGTATTCGCGGCGCCTCCTCCGCCGGCGAGGATGAGGTGGCGGCAGCCGATCTTCTTCACGCAGTACACCGGCGCCCGACACTCCTGGATCACCGGTGGCAGCTTACGCGAATTCGAGTTACCCATCCTGCAACCACATTTCGATGAAGAACAAATACATAAATATAAAAATAATGTACCAGAAATCGAACCGGTAGTCAAATTGTGGCATTTTAGAAGCACATCAATGATTTATATTGAGAAAAGAGAGTTCATTGACGTGGAGAAATAGATCCACAACAGTTTTAAACCGGAAGAACGCCAGAAAAACAAATCAGAAACAAACAAAACAAGAAAATAAACAAAACAACAGCTGGATGGCCACGCCAGCGCGCTATTTTGAACGCCAATCACGCTGATGACGCAAATTAAACGAATTGCGCACGATGTTAGGTGTTCGTTTTTTCATGGGTGTTCAAATCAAATCAAATCAAGTTTAGAGTGTTATTTTTTTTTATCGAAAGTTCGTGAACTATCAAAAAAAAACTTCAATAATATGATCAAGATTACATTTCCCGGTTGTCACTTTCAGACTGCATCACTGCAAACGGACACTCTGCTGAAACTCTGAAAATCGTGTGTATAGAAAACATACTGGACAGACATTACACTATTTTAGACGATATCCATATATTATTTCGCTAGCCCCAAAGAACTCTTCGAAACCACTTTGAAAATAACCCGTCCGCTAGAATTAGAGAGGGCGCGCAGCGCCCTCTCTTTTGGCTTAGGATAAGGCTCGCGCTAGAATTTTCAAGAAGCGATATCCAAAGGTCATGTTAGCAGCAACGTGAACTCATCCCATTCATGTTAGTTAGATTCGCACGGTTCCGTAGGCCAGATCACTGGTTGACTCCATCTTTGTATCTTTTCTATGAAAGAAGTTATGAGCGATCGCGCGCACCCATGAGGCGAGAGGCCAGCGTGTGGGTGTGTGTGTGTGTGTGGACCGTTTCCAGTCAACGCTGGCTGCTAGCTCTCTCCCGGTGGGCGGGGGGCGCGAGAGAGAGCGCGAGAGTGCGCGATATTGGCAGAGCGCGCAGACGGTAGTAGACATGCACTTACGCCTCAGCGATCCAAAATAAAGAGTAAAATTTCTTTCAAAGCGTTTCTTTTGATACCATGAGAAACGTTGTTGTACATACGCAACAAACACGACCTGTAGAATGTAGTATATTCAATGACTTGCTACCAGTAGAAATTGTGTCATTCATCATAGTTTTGCGCATACGAATGAACAACGGAGCTTGGCAATCAGGTAGAAAAGAAATTTCTATGAA
Source organism: Rhabditoides inermis (assembly GCA_963966185.1). Lineage (NCBI taxonomy): Eukaryota > Metazoa > Nematoda > Chromadorea > Rhabditida > Rhabditidae > Rhabditoides > Rhabditoides inermis. Next base: position 16,276 of record CAWZYM010000162.1, read on the forward strand.
ATTTAACAAAAGCACATATATTATCTCTTAAAAGTACTCGCGTAAAGAGAGTCAGTTTGTCTTGACCCAATTCAACAAAAGCGCATGCATAAAACGTTTACAAATACTAACACAAACCTGCGCATATCTGTTCGATGAATCGATGAAATCGATGAAATGTAATCAATATTAGAGAGAGAGAGAGAGAGAGGGAGAGAGAGAGAGAGGAGCAGGTTTGTGTTAGTATTTGTAAACGTTTTATGCATGCGCTTTTGTTGAATTGGGTCAAGACAAACTGACTCTCTTTACGCGAGTACTTTTAAGAGATAATGTGGTCTGGATCGCGTTGGCAGAGTGTGTTATTCTCCTCGGCCATTCATCTTTTCGCCTATTTCCGCCCCGAATAACCACAGCAATCGAGGCGCTGGAATAGCCAAAATAGCGCCAAGCACCTTTCGAATAGCCTAGAATGAACAGGCTGGTGTCGGAGGTTGTTGTGGTGGTCGGTGGGTATTTCAAAGCGTGCCACTCCATTGTCCTCCTATACACACTCGCCCCGTCACTGACTACACAGTATATAGCCAGTGACGCATACTCTTATGCATCTTAGTCATTCACCACCACAGTGCTACTTCCTTACAACTGTACTACCATGACTTCAAAGGGTGACTTCATTCGAAGCGGCATTTGTCATTGGAACGGACAGAGTGACAGTGTGAGATGAGGAAGAGTTTGAACTTCAGAAACTTCCAGAAACAAGGTCCAAGAGGCGAATGTAGTGTAGACACGCGATGGTGTCCCCCGACTGAGAGGAGCAAAAACGTTCATCGACGTAGTCGGCGGGGTTCCCAGGGGAGTCGTCTCATGCATCCACTACATCTCCCCTCTTCAACCAATCCCCATCCTTCCCCCACCAACAACTGTCCACTAACGGGCTGCGAACACACGTCAAGTCCTTCACGACCATGCCTTCTGGGACATCGGAATCGTGTCGTCAAAAGAGACTTCTCAACATCTTCCAGCTAGCTGTTATTTCTGGCACTGTCATAACCAAGCAGCTGTACTTGACACGCGTATATTGTTCACACTTTTAGGTGTCGACGGCAGGATAGGGCTAGTCTCTCTCACTCTCTCTTCCTTTCTCTCTCTCCCTCTCCTTCCCCCTCCCCTCTCTCTCTCACCTCCTGGGTGCAATTACTGGTTGGTTACTTGTTACTGCTGACTCCACCCCCTCATACGCCGGAAAATGGGTATCCTCCCCCTCTTTCTCTGTCAGTGTCAGCTCTCATTAGCAATAGAAATCCGTGCCACCTCACATCTTCTTTCTCTCACTCCTTCTCTCTTTCCCCCCCTCTCTCTCTTTCTTTCTTTCTCTCTCTCTCCCCGAAACTCTCGCACTCCGAAACTCTCACATGTATTCCACCCGTGTTGTTTGGTCATTTCTCCTCTCTCCATTTCCCTGTTTTCTGCCGATTACACCGCGTTACTGTCTGTGTAATTTAATGTACTCCAGACACAATCGCGAACTGTTTTCTCCAGAAACATTGATTTGGATCTTCCATAATGTTGATCTAAATTTGCGTGTAATATTTAATAACATTTACTTACGTATTACGTTTCAGAATGACGTCAATATCAGTGAAATGCAGTGAGGACATGACCCTTCCGAGTGGGGAGCATGCGAACATATCGGTCGATCCTGAGGTGGGAGGGAGCTCTTGCATTTGCCATACAGCCATACTCTTACTTCCCTAATTTGTGTTTTGTTCTGTCATGACTAGAGTTTGTAATTTTTTCCCCTAACCACTTACACAACTTCAGTATTCTAGTTGATCACGGAAAATAAGAATTCGTGAAAGTACAACTATTCTTGAGATGAACTAGTGTTTCGAAACGGTACGAAGCATTACTGAACTAGATACGAATTACTAAACCAGATATGTTTTGTTGCCGGAACTCACTAGCTGACTACTACTCACTAACTACCTTCTCCGCACCAACTCTGCTCGACGCGATTACTCGGAACCTCTCCTTTCCTTTTCCAGGTAGCCTATTTCCTGTCTGTCGGCGGAAAGTCCGATCATGTTATCGTCAACGACGGAAACGTACGCGTCGCTGTCAAGGTACGGTATTCTGAATATTGAAACTACGGTACTTTCAAAAATGTACTGGATACTGTATTTTGTTAATGCTTATTGTACTCCCATACATACCTGGATGACTTTTTTGTTTACCAAACTACGGTACTTTGAATTATTGTGCCTTGTCGCCATGAATACTAGTAAGTAGCCGTGTCCCATGTTCGAATAGACTGGATGCACTTTTATCTTCTCTTCAATAACACGCGTACATTTTGACGCGTTTCATTTGAAACCCATTCAGCCTAATCCGTATCCGTGCATGACATCGATATTATGCAGATGCACAATCGTAAATCCACAATAATCAAATGTCAAATGTCCTGGGCCACGTAATAAAAAGGAACCTCCATACCCCTCTCTCTCTTTTTCGTTACAGCAATATCCCTCTCTTTATAACCCTAATTGTGTCCAAGTATATCCCATATTCAGTGTTGTCTGATGTGTGAGAGAGAAAGAATACTACTATAGTCTATTTTCATTTTTTCTTATAATCTATTTTCTACTTCTTTCAAAAATGTGAAATTATGCCCTGTAGGCTTCACTTTCCCGACAGTGACACTTTGAACAATGTTTTCGATTTTCTGAAAAAATTTCTGAAAAGTACAATTTTTTTTAGAAATTAGTATTAGAAAAGAGACAAGAGTGCGAGAGAAATGTGATGAGACAGATACTCTGTGTCCCTTGTTTTTTCACACAATGTCCAATGCGACATGCACATGCACATGCTCGAGAAAAAAATTCAACAACATTTTCGCAGTGCTTGATGATATGTAGCTACTTCAAACAATCGTTTTCCCGCAAGAGAAAGAGTGCATAGGGGAGAAACGATTTGAAAACACTGCGTCACAAAAGACAAAAAAGTGAAGTGAATGGGAACGAGAAGCACATGAGAAAGCACTGGTCAAGTCGGAGTTGGCAGTAGAGTTATGTAAAAACACGCAAATCTATTTTGTCGCGAATTGTAAAGAGAGCTCGCCGATAGACGCGTTTCCGAAGAGTTTCAGCGGGGCTCTGACAAGTACAACCGGTTTGTGACAAGAAACTGTGAATCTAAAAACTACAACATGGTGAAAAAATATACATACCATTGGGAAAAATCCATGTTGCAGATCCGTTGTTCGAACAACGAGCTGTTCCGGGTGTCTCCGGTCTATCTATTCGTCGATGTGGGAATGTGCCAGAATCTGCTCATCAAACGACTGCCAGGTGGGTGGGAGGAAGCCACAATAGAATTTGAAATTCTTAATTACCTTAAAATGAGTTGCTAGGTGCGAATTGCCCGTGGGGATGTTTTCGACCCAACCTCATTACGTTTCACATGCTTTTGAAAACATCATGAAATAAAATCAATGCAATGGAATCCAGATTCGTAGTTTTGTTAGTTTAGTACCGTATTTAGGCCCGCAACGAACGGACAAGCTTCTGATAGAGTACATGGCCGCATTCGAGACTGACGAGGACCCGAAGAAGGTACTTTTTCTCTCATTTCTTTATTTTCTTTATTCTTTCTTTTCTCTCTCTCTCTCGCCTCCTGCTCTGTTACAAATGTGAGACTATTACACGGAATGAATTTCCAACAGAAATGACTATTCAATTATGCATGAATGTTTCCGTATTCCTTATTGTACACGCATAATTGAATATAAACATTTGATTTTTTTGTTTTGTTTTTTTTGTTTTGATTTTTTAATTATTATTGAATTCCAATAATTGTAGTCGTTCGCTCGACTCGACAGGAGCAGAATGCACGCCGAAATCATCCGAATCGTCCTACACGTGAGTTTTTGAACGTTTTAAAATTCAAATAGATGTTTTGAATTTTACTTGGTAATGTTAACATTCTTACAGTTCGCTACGTCAATCCATTTTAGAAATAGTGTCTACACATGAGTGCATTTTTGAATTTACACACTTCATTTCGTTTCTTCTTAGATCCATTCTAACGAATGAACGGATTTTCTGAGAATACACACAGAGAATAATGTTCATTCAAAGACGTCACACAGAACAATCTATGAAATCACAAAACACATTCTGAAGATAACATACAAATAATATAATAACGCGGCTACAAAAGTCGCACTCATATCATTTGACTAATAAAGATATAATATACATTACATTATCACAACATTATAAAAGTAAATGTGACATTACAGGTAGTCGACGGAAACGAAATGACGTGCGGGGCCGCCCTGTCATATCGAGCACTAGCACTGCAGAGGGGACAGCAGATCGCACAGAGACGACTGGTCAGTCCCCTCTCTCTCCTCTCTCTCCTCTCTCCCTCTCTCCCTCTCTCCCTCTCTCCCTCTCTCCCTCTCTCCCTCTCTCCCTCTCTCCCTCTCTCCCTCTCTCCCTCTCTCCCTCTCTCCCTCTCTCCCTTTCTCCCTCTCTCCCTCTCTCCCTCTCTCCCTCTCTCCCTCTCTCCCCCCCCTCTCTCTCTCTCTCTCTCTCTCTCCCTATCTCCCTCTCTCCCTCTCCCCCCTCTTCCTCCCTCTTCCTGCTTCCCTTTCTCTGTTTCCCTCCTCCTTGCCTCCTTCTCCCTGCCATGTGAATCCACACAAAACCGAAGGAGACGAACACGGCTCATTCAGACGAAGGACCACGGTCGTCGTTCTGTGTGTTCGACAAGAAGTCGGAGTGCGGGCTTCGATCGAGCGAGTTTCGACGCCATAGACAAGCTGGTCGACAAGGTATAAGTCTTTCCCTTTGTGCGTCCTCTCTACTTTCTATGGCCCAGCTTTCCGGGCCAGCATTTGCTCATAAGGCATCTGGTCTCATTCCAGAACGTGCCACACAAGTGATAAAAAATCAAAGAAATTCGACATTCTTAGATTTTAGATTATCACTATTTACGTGGAGGGTGGAACGTACCCAAGATTTTTTTCGGGTAATATCGAAAGTGAAACTGTTTATCATACGATACATGGTGTACGTGTAAATCCCTCTTTCAGGAAGCAGTGACAGCGAGAATGGTGGAGCGACTGAAGCAGCTGCAGATGGAGCATGGGGGGAGGGGGAGGGGCGCGGCGGCGGAGGGCATAGAGGGACTGCTCAGGAGGGCCGGCAAGTGAGAGAGGGAGGGAGGGAGGGAGGAAGAGAGGGAGGGAGGGAGGGAGGGAGGAAGAGAGGGAGGGAGGGAGGGAGGGAGAAGACGAGTGTATCATGTATATATTGTATTCACGATCATTGTACGTTTCATAAACGTTTAATTTTCGACTCTGCTTTTGAATGGTATTTTTTAAACTCGAAAACATATGCGTAACGCATTCCGAAAACCGTTATTTATTCAACACTAAAGAGTAATGTGGTGGGGCAGCAAAACCGTATAGCAAACACGTTACACACAACAAGTATGGAGGGGAGGCGGCGACGCGGCTCGGAGCCAGAACAGACGAGCCTCCGGGCAGGGTTTAACGGGCATTGCATGCCAATCGATACAGTAATACTAACTACAGTAGTCCAGTTTATCTACAGTACCGCGTGTCACTAGACTGACGCGGCGTTCTTTGGGACTAAGCTAGTGGTGCTCCTGCGAGGGAGAGAGGGAATGCCGTTAGACGACGGAACGACGATCGCCTACTGAGAACGCGGGACCACCCACGAAGGGACCACCCAGGGTGGGGGACCACCCACGAAGCTGGACACTGCGCTCCGGTCGGAACGATACACGGGGGAGAGGGGGCTCGCGGAGGAGAGAAGAAGCTCGGATGGCCATCACAGAAAGGGAGAAGGCGACCTGAATTACATTTTATATTCATAATATTACCCTTTTTAAGAACAATTATTAATAATTAAACGTTCGTCTGTATTCACACACGCTCACCTTATTGGTCTTACAAAAGAAGAGAGGGATTGGCTACGCCCCGGCTACATAGGTGTTACCTGCAAGAGCAAAATCATGACGCTTAACAACAACAACAACAACAACAACAACAACGACAGCAACAACAACAACAACAACAACAACAACAACAACAACAACAACAACAACAACAACAACAACAACAACAACAGCAACAACAACAACAACACGAGTGTTCAGTGGCAGAGCAATGGTTGCGCGTTGGCTGCCGTCCGTTCGGTCGCTCCGCCCCCGATGCAAAAAGACCACAAAAAGAGCGCGCTGCTCGCAGTTTTTACGTGGGCTCACAGTTTTTGCGAGAAGCAAAAACTGCTCGAAAAAAAGGGGGGCGCAGGCAGAGAGTATGTGAAAAGGAAGGGATGAAGGACGAATGAGGATCGGAGATTTCACTGTCTGCGAACAAAGATCGACCATGGATTTTTTTGATCTACCATGGGAGGACATTACGAGCAGAATCTTGATAGGTGAAAATGTTACGAAAGAGTGACTTCGCGAAACTTGAAATGAAAGGTAAATGTAGCGGATGAGGTGGAAGGATGGGGACTATGGCACTACACAATTGAAATGAAAGTGTGAAACTAACAATGTTTCGCGGTCACAACACTCTCGCTACTGAACAGAGAGTGATAGCTGATAAGAAAGGTCAACAAACCGTCACAACATAAAAATCAGGTCACCACGTCTTGTGGATGGCAGCAGTGGCAGTTGTGTATCCCGTCTCGGAGTGGTCATTCTCCCTATCCCCCTCCCCCCTCTCTCTCCCCTCTTTCTCTCTCTCTCGCTCTCTCTCTCTCTCTCTCTTTCTCTGTGCCCGCGCGGCGCCCCCTGGCCGCACCGCTTGAAAAACGCGCGCCGGTGCCGGGCCGCGCTAGTCGTTTTTTATCGCCTTTTTATGCCAAACCCCCTTTTTGTTGCTTTCTTTCTGCGTTTTGTGCGATCCCAGCGAATTGTTGCCACGGCACGATCCACGGATTTCGAAACTGTTTGTAGAAAGAGTTACAAGTATAAAGTATACTTGTAGAAGTAAAGTTTTGAATGTCTCTTTACGTTTAGTGTTAGATGATAGGCGAGCGATAAGATGTTGCAATGATATGATTAGATGTTCGAGCGAACATCGAGGGACTATGACTTCATAGACAGACTCAACTCCTACTTTGTCATTGCAGTAGATTTTTCGCAAAGGAGAGTGAGAGGCTTGCAAAAACCAGCCAAGGTCGCGCAAACTTTTATAAAAACACTACCCTCAATCATTAGACTGCGAATCTTCCCCTTTCACGGTCATTTCACTTTCAAGGCTGAAGCACTTTTCGAACACTCTTTATCCTCACAAGTGAAACGACACACACATACATACATAACATTACTGCTTGACCATGAATTTGAAAGTGATAAGTGATAAAACAAGGGTCTAATACTTTACCAACAACAAGAACGCTTTAACACCTAATGTAATATAACGCATTAACACCTTATGTGAAATGTTATAAGTGACGGGGCTGATGTAAAAGGGGCCGATCTACTTGTAGAACCTCCTCCCCTGGCTGTTATCAGTTGGCGGCCTGCCAGTCTTCTCTCCCTTCAGCCACTCCATAGACTGCTTCTCCACCGATCCCTTGACAGTACCAGGCACTTCCTTACTCTCAAAGTAAGTAATAAGTAATGTACAATACATAGTAACCTACAACGCAACACACCGGCTTTTCCAGTGATCCCTTCATGGAAGTACCAGCCACTTCCTTACTCTGAATGGAACGAATCAATAATTCAAAATACAGTACCCTACACTACTCACCGGCTTTTCCAGTGATGCCTTTACGGGAGTCGTCGCCTTTTCCTTACTCTGAAATAAATAACAGTATTACAGTAATCCGCGTCGACCTACAGTATACCGTACCTTGACGACCCTGTATCCGTCGCTGCTCCTTAGTCCTCTCTCCCCGGTCCTGTGTCGTCGGGAGGAAGAGGGTGTGGAGGGCTTGTGGCCTTCCAGGAAACACCTCTGCATGAAAGCCTCTCTCTCTCTCTCTCTCTCTCTCTCTCTCTCTCTCTCTCTCTCTCGTTCTCTCTTTCTCTCTCTCTCCCCTTTCTCTCACCTCTGCTGATTTCTTCCCCGACTTATCCGGTGTCACTGGCTTGGATCCTCTCTTGCTCTCGCGGCTCTGAAAAAAGTCGTTGAGTTATTTCTTTCTATGTTTTATGTTTTATCTTCCACTCACATCTTTAGATGGGGCTCGCGGCTTTGCCCCACTCTCGTGAGATTCTCGAGACGCCTTCTGGCGAGAAGACTTGCCCGGAAGTCCAACGACTTCCTTGCTCTGTAAAGATCTCTCTCTCTCCCCTCTCCCTCTCTCCCTCTCGGATCCTCACCTTGGAATTGGCAGGTGACATGCTGCCGATGGGAGTTCGAGCGCGCGGTGTGTCACCGAGACCGCCAACCTACATTAGTCAATGCTACCGTATAATTCACTACAGTACCCAAGTACCTGTAGGACATCTCCTCTTCTTGAAGTGACTGGTGTTCCAGCTCTGGGAGTGCCTGAAAATGTAGATAGAAAAGAGAGAGAGGAATATAGAGAGAGGGATAGAGAGAGAGGGAGACCGAGGGAGAGGGAGGGGGAGGGAGGAGGAGAGAGAGTCTAACCGATAGTGGGTGTGCCACTTGTGGGCGTGCGACTCGGACTGGTACCAGTAGGTGTGCCAACCGGGGTACCGGTGCGACTGGAGGCAGCCAGTCCGTTGATCTGAAAGAGATTCTCTCTCTCTCTCTCTCTCTCTCTCTCTCTCTCTCCCTTCCTCCCTCCCTCCCTCTCTCTCTCTCTCGCTCTTTCTCTTTCTCTCTCTCTCTCTCTCTCTCTCTCTTTCTCTTTTTTCTCTCCTCCCTCTGTCTAACCGTCCACTGCGGCTCAAACGCCTCCGCCTTCTCCGCACTCCGCTTGCCGCGATCCTGCAAATCGATAAATCAATAACAAATCAATGAATCAATGCTTACCTGCATGCTCTCCTGTGTGTTTCGTCCACGGGCAGAGTACTCCCTGTCTACGAACTCCCCGTCAGGTGTGAGTGCACCCGAGGCGAGCAGACGCTCCAACTCCTCTTCAGCCTCAATCAATCGATAATCAATCGATAATCAAGTAAACTTGTAGCTGAGTGATTGATACCTCCTTTTTGGCCTGTCTCGTGACGGGATCAGTCTTCCTATACAGCCAGCAGACGAATGCAGTGTAGACAGCAAAGACGGCGACGAGGTACGGGCCTAGGTATACGGTAGATACAGTACTCCCACCATTACCGTACCTATCTCCTTTCGCACAAACTGGTCCGTGTCGTATCCCCACGTGTACTTCCTATTGTACTCTCGGATGAGTTTCGATTCACGTTTAGGAGGCGGTGCTGAAAAAAGTTAATGAAAACTTGGAAATGTACGGAAACAAAATGATTTACATCTGGGAGGAGGCGGTTTCTTGACGGCGTGATATTTGTCAGAGACTAGCGCCGGGATGATTTTATCGAGAAATATCTGAAAAGTCATCATGAATCGGAAAGAGGAAACATACGGACTCGAATATTGCAGTATGGCCCGTAGCAGCAGCAGTCTTCGAACGTGGCAGACTGGTCGTACTGAAATAGGGAGCATATAGGGTATTCCCCCCGTTCACGGTACGCTTGTTCACTCGTCGCATATTTTACAGACATTTCATCGCGCTATTGGATCATCGCATTTCATCGCGCTATTGGACCGCGCGAGATACATAACTCGACCGCGCAACTCGCGCGCGGCATCTGATTTTAGGGAAATGAGGATCATTTGCAAGTCAAATGAAGCAGATCGGAACACTTTCCGGAGTTAATAACTTCGTTCAGAAACTTTCTAATTTTTTGTCCTTTTGACAGAGGCAGGCTGTTACTAGTCGTTAACAATTGTCGGCTCGCTTTTGTTGATATCGCTACTCCAGAATTTAAAAATCATGAAAAACCTCGAAAATGCATACATAGCTCCAATAGCTGATTCAGTGTTTGTCTAATAACTTTGTTCAAACTCAATCAAAATTTTCAAACTTCGGGAGAATGAGCCTCTGTGTTCTACCAACAGATTGTCGGCTCTATATTTGTGATTTTCTTTCGGGAAGTGCTCAATTGAACTCAAAAACTATAGAAAGTGCCTCTTTTCGACGTCATTTTCTCATTGTCTGGTTCGTGTCTGGATCGACCGAGATAATAGCGTACCGTGAAAATGGGGGATACCCTATATTAACATACATTCAGAATCACGGCTTGCTTATTCACAGTACTCTTCCCTTGACCGTTAGAAGAGAAAGAGAAAGAGAAAGAGAAAGAGAAAGAGAGAGAGAGAGAGAGAGGGGGGGGAGAGAGAGGGAGGAGAGAGAGAGGGGGGGAGAGAGAGGGGGGGAGAGAGAGGAGAGGGGGGAGAGAGAGGAGAGAGAGAGAGCGAGAGAGAGAGAGGAGAGAGAGAGGAAAGAGAGAGAGAGAGAGAGAGAGAGAGAGAGAGAGAGAGAGAGAGAGAGAGAGAGAGAGAGAGAGAGAGAGTCCCCACCGCTTCGGCGAGTGTTCGAAACTCGCAGTGTGGCCGGCCGTCGGGTCGACACCGGGGAGACATCGTCTCATGCATTCTGACAATAGTCCCATCAGTCTTCCACTGTTCTATCAACTCACCTCCGTTGAAAGCAGCTGAACTCAAAGATGGAGTCATTTCGCAGCGCGCGCATCCCACATTCCTACAAAAATATTATAATAATTAAATTACTTATAACAAAAAATCACCTCATCAGCTTCGCACACAATCGAAATGGACTCATGCACAAAGGGCTTTTTGTCGACCCAGTGCGCGTCAGAGTAGGTCGCCTGGAAATCAATCGATAGTCAATCGATAATCGCCACCCACATCCGTCATCCAATAGCCGTCGTCGTTGCGCGGACCGTAGATGGTATTCGCACACGGAACTCCGAGGGAAGTGTTCAGTTCTGGGAAGGTTTGAATGAGAGAAGTCAAATAAACGAAGATTACTTTGTCCGACTGGTATGGCGGCGAGACCCTGGTAGATGATGAGCAGTTCGGTGATCTAAAGGTAAGCTCTCCGATGCAGAGAGGGAGAGAGAGAGAGAGAGAGAGAGAAGTGTTTAGTACTGGCGAGATGAATCGGTGATCGTTGGTAATGTATGCCATCGATTTCCCTTGATTTCTCTCTTTTTGCATTACTCATCCAAGTACCCGAGTGAGGAAAGAAATGAGGAGACCGCGCTTGAATTGAAAAGTTCTCGTCTCTCGTACCATTCCAGTGAGAGCCGTCGGGACATGGGAGCAGCAGCGAATCCTGCCCGTCTCTTCCGACACCCCACACACCCGAAACGCCTCCCCGTGGTCGCACGCTCCGTGAGAGTACCTGCGATCGATCGAGTATCGATTGATTATCGATCGACAGACTCACGTGACGTTGTCCCCATCGACGTCCATGGTACACGTCTTGTACCACCGGGTCTCGTTTCCATGTGGTCCCTTGTCGATCACCCGTGGAACGTAGGAGAAGAGATGGTCCCCAGTCGAGGTGCGGATTGACTCATAGGTGACAGAAGATGTCTTTTCAATCAGGGCATCTGATAACGATCCATCATCAATCGATATCAGAAGTGTCCAATTCGGAAACTCCGAACATAACTCAGATAGGGTTGGTACGATTGAGAGAGAGAGGGAGAGAGAGAGAGAGAGAGAGAGAGAGAGAAATGCACCCTTGACTCCATGAAAGCAGTTGACTAGTGTGGTGTTGATCTCGCTACGTTTGGCTGTGGCGAACAGTCGGTTAGCTGGAAGGGAGGGGATGGAGAAGCATGGAGAGAAGAAGACCTGCCATAGTGATCGTGTGATTCCGTGGACGGAGGGAAGACGAGGAGGAATAGAAGGACGAATCTCGCGTCCATTCCTGGACTGCCAAACAGAGGAAATGACTGACTCGTGAAATCTTGCTTTGTGTAAACAGGCAAACAATCATGTATGTTCGAATTTTCTGTGAAAGATTCATAATGATAAAATAAATTTATACAATTTAATGCACAAAATATACAAATATCTCGACATTTACCTTTCGTTGAAACACCATTTTTTCACGAATAATTTCATTGGCCATGCTTTTCCGCAATCAGCACCCAGCAATCACACACACACACACACCAGTCCTGGTCACTCGATATGTTCAGTTCCTAAAGGGACCACCAGCTCACATGGGGCAGCGGGCGCTGTAGGTCCGTCCGTATACGTGCGGGTATCCGTACTCTGCCAGTGAGTGTTGGGAGGGGGTGTGGGGCAGGAGGGAGCAGGCGGCGGAACAGGGGGCGGAGCACGGAGACACCGAACAGTGCTGCTGCTGCAAGGGGAAACTGTCAGCGAATCGAACTCGCAACTATTACTTGACTCATTTGCATACCATATAGCAATTGCCTCAACATAGATCACTCAACAAAATCATTCGCGTGAAACGTATTGGTAGAACAGGGTGTATGCGTACCTGTATCATGTACAGTGGATAGTGATGTACACTGTCTGCCTTGCGGGTGAGTGTAGTGGCAGGTCGGGGAGGGGGAGGGGGCGCGTGGGAGGAGCGACGCGCCCGGTGGTGGGGGTGGTGGTGCGAGACCTGAGGAGTTCACAGATTCAACGAAAACAGTACGGTGAGTTCGTTGAGGGCGCACTAATTCTAAATGGTTAGAACTGAAGCAAGTTATGCCCGGTGATCTTCTTTGTTTTGAGAAAAAAACGTGCGAAATGAATTTGGCCAGCAAACTGCAGTAACACTGCTGGACCAAATTTTCAACCGATTCATACCAAATTCAATGCTACCAACTTACTGTAAATAAAAACAAATGTCACATCGTTTCATTGAAGTTTTTATAACTCGAACAAAATTGCATGAGCAAATAAATATGAAAAAGCAGAACAACCAACTCACCGTGACACTGTTGAGTCTCCTCCTCGTGTTTTCCTCGTCGAATCCGTGTCGCATGAAACCAATGATCTGAGACACCTGCAATATATAGGGATGATTAAGTTTTCCGTGAAAACAGCTGATCGTACCCAGTCATGTTTTCGCTCACGTTTTTACTACGGCTATACAAATACGCATTGTATTTTCTCTAACGTCTATGGAACATTATTATCCATTATCATTATTATTTCTTTACACTAAAAGGAGGTCTAGTTTTAATATGAAAAACGTCACTACGGCTACAAGTGCTAATCACTGAAAAAATCGCGTCCCCGCGTCTTCGCCCGATTTTCGGACTTTGCCATCCGCTAACGGAAGGAGAACACATTGAACGCATACCAATAAAGTGATATAATAAAAACATGATAACACAATGAAATGATAACAGTATAATATAACATAATAACAATAATAATATAATATGATAACTCACGAGATTCCTCCACGCGCTGGTGGTTGGTCGTTGTCGGTGCGCCTCCCATTCCACCGCCGTCTGTGTCATGCATTCTGAAAGATTCACTTACTATTTTATAACCTACAAATAAAATACATCACCCAAACACCGATGTACTAGATTGTCAGGTTGTTTTGTGCTGTATTTTCTATAGAGTTTGATTAATTTAATGATTATATAAAGGCTATCCGACCCACCCGCGAATGTCTCCCAGTACTGTGGCCGGAATCCCCTTCCCTGCAGCGCTACGTGCCGATTGCCCAGCGCCTGAAACGTAACACAGTGAAACGTGAAACGTACTGTATCACAGTTTAACGTATCTGAATTCATCGTTCGCGATTTCGCTCGTGAATCCATGAGTTTCATTATTCATGAATTAGTTTGTCATGAAACGTTTGTTGCAGAACACGTGTGTTCATGTCGTCTGAAACAATCTCTCTCACACTTTTCTTTTCAATCTGCAGGCGACAAAGCTTCGAATAGAATGCTCGCCGTCCACCTCTTCTTCTATGATAAAAACGGCGCTATTGCTTGCCTTCTTTGTTCCCATTGTAGTGTATCGCAATCTCTAGAAAGAATTGTCGCATGTTGCACATAGATAGAAGTTTTTCTCAGAGTTCTGAGTCACGTCTCTCTTTCAAAGATCTGTTCTTTTTATATGGCTTTCGCTGCTAAATTAACGAAGTGGAACCGCGCGTTATTAGATTAGCCGTGGAAAGTTCCTGGTACTCGAAAATTCACGAGAAAGAAGTCCTCTCTGGAAAGGCTTTAGAGGGGCAGCGAACCGGATCGAGAGAGATCCAGACACCACAGAGAGCTCACGCGGAACTAAGCGACCACCACGTCTCTCTCTCTCTCTCTCTCTCTCTCTCTCTCTCTCTCTCTCTCCCCTTTCCCTCCTTCTTACGAAAGCGGACAAACCTCGAAATGTTGCTCGATTTTCTCCGGATAGTCGAGATTTTTGATGACGTACTCGAACGATTTTGTGAACACCTGAGCGTGTTGCCTGCAAAATATGGTAGATAAAGAGAGAGAGAGAGAGAGAGAGAGAGAGAGAGAAAGAAAGAAAGAGAGCACCCACCTGAACCTTGGATCATACTTGAGCCTTCCCTGTGGTATCTTCTCCAGTCCGAATATGGCTTTGATATCCGGCTGTGCAGTGAGTACCATCAGAAAGATCTTGCTGCCAACTGCGTCCGCCCCAGTCTACAACACACAAAACAAAAATAAAATAATAAAATAAAATCAAGTTTTATTGTATTGTGATGACGTCATTGTAGCCTACACAAATTGTAATTGATAATCAACCATAAATTCTGACATAGTTGTCCCTAAAGACGTGTGAAATTGTTCGTTTACGCTCAGCTTACAATTAGTTAATGTGAATGATCATTATCACCAATGAAAACACTCGAAGCTACTGTAGATGTTATTTTTAACTATTTTTTCTCGAAACATGGTAATGAGTTCGTTGTGTTTTGTTAGAAAAAGTGAACAAGGGAGGCAATAACACAAAGTCCGAAGTCCTTGTCCTTGTGAGAACAGCCGAGTACAAAGCTCGTCGCAAATGCAACGATGTAAGCATAGTACCAGGAAATTAGTAATACGTTTAGACGACGAATAAGTTCGTTAGTAACAATGCGCACCTTTTTCGTCTTCTTCCAGCTCACGTCTATCAGCATTCGTTCTCTTTTCGAGAGAAAGTGTTTCCTCTCTTTTTGCGATCCGCTCACGGAAAGAGTGGCTGACTCGGACCGATCCGAGTCCCTGAAATAGATTACGGTATTTGTGAACACACACATTTCGTAACGTGAAATTAAGTTTCTTAGAAATCGACAACATTCATGCAGGCCTCATTCCACTTCCATTTCAAATCGCAGGCTCTTTCGAAGGACCTATGTATGGAGCAATAACCATGCAATAAAACGTGTTTCCGTCAGAGACTCCATTCAAAGACGCCATTCACTCGCCGCTCTTTACTCTCTTCCTGCGAGGTAAACACACTGCAAACAAAAGAAACATGGGTCCCGCCACGAATAAATGTGCGATGTTTAGTTTAGTTGGAACAGCGAATAATTAGTTTAGTAGAAGAGAAAGGACAAATGTGGCTCACATTTCTCATGCCTGATTAAAGATGAGACGCAACTTTCATACTAGTCTGCAGAAGAGAGAAAGAGAGAGAGAGAGAGAGAGAGAGAGGGGGGGGAGCATAGGAAACTTTCTCTGAATGTTGGTTGACTAAATTTTACACAGCACTCCGTCAAAAGTGTGCCGCCGTGCCGGGAACCTTTGCGCGCCAAATTTGAAACTTTGTGTTTTGCATCTTACTTGATTGATCCTGTCAGCGGTCATATGCTCATTTCAAAGATTAAGCCACGCATGTCTTAGTTCATCGATCGAAGTGAAACTGCAAACGGCACTACAGAATTAGGGTGGCAGTGCTAATGTCGCTATATTATCTTAAATTTATCTTTTTAGGCTCATTTAGTGTGGTTGCAATCCTTTTCTTTTCAAGAAAGGGTTTAGAAAAATATATGTGCATGTTGAATCTTTGAAAGCAATTCCGATGTATTTCGAAAGGGTAACAAGCCCGAGAGTATTTGGCAGGCAACCCGAGAATGTTATGACTTAGGAAGACTAGCAAGACTAACATCTCTGATAACATGTTAAAGGTCACGATCAGCGAGGATCAGAGAGTGTATGGTTAGACAAAGATTAAAACCCATTGTATGGTGTTTTCAATTTGACAAAACTTTGCGTGGATACCCAAGGTCGAACCCGCGAACCGCTGCTTGTCTTGTCACGCGAGAGCGTTACCACTTCGCTATGGGATCATGTGAGAGGAGTTGAGAAGTATAGATATGAACGCCAAAGAAAATATGCGATGCATTTCATTCAGTATCACTCACTCACTTCTCGGCCGATTCTCCGTAGATCATCTGGAGCATTGTCGCTCCTTAGCCGGCGAGCATCGTGTGAACCAGTTCTGACCACTTGACGCGGTCTTGTACCATGTCCAGGTCCATCCACAGCGCGTTGCGAGTGTTCCAAACTCTGCGAAACGAAGTGCCTCTCAAGGTAACCTTGGCGCGCTCGGCAGACGTGGGCCCGACATCCTCCTTCAGCTTCTCGTCCTATGTGGCGCGTTTCCTTCATGGGCCTCGTCTCCACTCCGGCGGCGGTAGTGTGAGCGCAGTTTGCTTCACAATCCGATGGTCTTCTCGTCGCAGCACGTGTCCCAGAAGACGAACTCTCGTTGCCGCCACTTGCCGCGAGG
Source organism: Rhabditoides inermis (assembly GCA_963966185.1). NCBI lineage: Eukaryota > Metazoa > Nematoda > Chromadorea > Rhabditida > Rhabditidae > Rhabditoides > Rhabditoides inermis. The sequence goes on from CAWZYM010000162.1 coordinate 32,987, forward strand.
GGGTGGGCAGCTTGGATTTTTTTGCGCAGGAGACGGGAGTAGATGTTGTTAACATCCCGATACAACTGCGAGTTGTGGCGACGGTTTGGGTAGAAGTAGGCTAACATCCGGCGCAAGAATTTGCGTTCCGCCGTATCCAGCTTCTCCTTGAGCTTCTTATTGAGAGCCCAAGTACGCAGGTCGGATGGCGGTGAGGTAGACCTGCAGCTTCACGTGATTGGCGGCACTCGATCTCCACAAAACCTTTACAGCGAATTGAACGCGGAGCAGGATTGGACGATTCGCGCCTCCACATCCTTAGTAAGGTCGGCGTCGCTGCTAATCCACGAACCGAGGTAGCGGAAGTTGGTGGTCTGCGCGATCTTCTCTCCATTAACAGTGAACTCCTCCTTTACTCCTCGCGGGATGGTCATCGACTCGCACTTGTCCGGCTTGAGGGTCAGACCGTACGAGGTGGCGAGGAGACTGAGACGGTCGACAGCTTTCTGCAGGTTAACAAGGTCTTCTCCAAGAAGAGCGATGTCATCCGCGTAGTCGAGGTCGGTGACTTTCCGTCCTGTCGGGTGCAGCTCCACTCCTCCTCCACACTCCTCCACAACACGTCGCATCACGTCGTCGATGTTTTCTCGAAACTACAAGATACACCTTGAGCATTCGTGATATTGCAAATTAAGAAGCCGTTTGCAGTTTCACTTCGATCGATGAACTAAGACATGCGTGGCTTAATCTTTGAAATGAGCATATGACCGCTGACAGGATCAATCAAGTAAGATGCAAAACACAAAGTTTCAAATTTGGCGCGCAAAGGTTCCCGGCACGGCGGCACACTTTTGACGGAGTGCTGTGTAAAATTTAGTTGTTGGTTGATTCGAAAATAGCTTGAGATTGACATGTAGGAATACTACTTTATTTGCTTCAACTAATGCGTTCTCATCAAACGCATACAACATACTATTTCATTCTCACGGCGGATTCACTTCCGCCAACAGCGAGAAACTAGATATAATTCATATAAAATATAGAAGTGATGTAATTGATGTACACATCTTGGAATTATGGAATTCCCAATATGGAATGAACTAATATATTAAAGGCACAGTGGCGACTAATTTCTGCCACAACCTGCCACATCTCTTTGTTTTCACACGAGCAAAACATTTGGCTGTGACCGGGATAGAACGCGCGAAGCTCGGAGGCCACAACGCAGCGCACATGCACTGAGCCACGAAGCAAGTGATATGCCGTCGTTCATTTGCGCTTATGTATCCGAGCTCAATTTTAGCAGAACTGAAGCGTGGGGCGGTAGGTTATTCGTGGTGGGACCAACTTTGAATCCAAATTTTCGTCTGCATCCTTGGCAGTGGCAGATTCGAAAGTAGCGCAGAATCGTCGTTCTTTCGCGAAAATTGCAAATGTGTTCGGTTAATATGATTTTTAATAATACTCCGAGTTAAAAATAAATCGCCGCTGTTCCTTTAAGAAAAGATGTAAATTAAATATATAAAAAAAACTCACTTGTGTTCATTGATGACGGGACACGACACTTCCCTCGGCATGCGGCTCTTCTGGAAACAATGTAACATTTAAAAATATCAAATTATAACTGTTTTGTTTTCATTAACAGTGAATAGTCAATAGTGAAAAAATAATGAAAAAATAATTTCGCTTAGATTCTATCGCGTGCATGGTGTTTACTAAAACAAACCAGCCAGCGCTGAGCGCCGATTGTAATGTCAAAAGTGTCCCACCTCCTCAGTGTTGTTGTTCCTAATGAGAGTGTTGTTGTTGGTGACCAGACTGGTGCTTCTCTTCTTCTGACACACCCCAGCAGTACTGGCCTTCGAAGATGACGCCCCCGAAGTAGACGCTGAAATGATTATTGTGGATTATGATGATAAATCTGGAATTCTAGACAGCTGAAGCTCTGTAATCACGTTATTGTATTAATATTACTGTCCTATTAATAGGTCTTTCTTCCTATACCGTTCATTCCTCATTTAATTTGTCATCATTGACGCATATCATCACAATCAAAGAAATAAGGGGTGACAGCAGTAGCAATCGGGAAATGTCTGTCTCGAAAATATGAATGCTGATTCTTCGTATCCGTTCGCTTAAGCTTACAGACAAATGTCAATCTGTGATGCTCAATCTGCAGGATTCTCTGATTCTTTCTCTGTCTGCTTCTCTTTCTCTCTACTCATTCCATACTTCGCTTTCACATCACTGAATGCTGAATGTGATAGTAATTGCAGTTTTCACCGCCTCAATTCCAAGATGAAATGAGGGTCTGAGAGTGAGTAGAAATGAAGCGACGAGTATTTTCTCGCAAAATATGATCATCATCCTTCTCCCGTTTCACAATCCCAATTGAAATGAGCGATTCAGTGCCATTGCCACCCAAACACCTGCTAATACGCAATCACGCGGGAAATTAGAGAGGGAGAGGGAGAGGGAGAGAGAGAGAGAGAGAGAGAGAGAGGAGAAAGAGAGCATGTCAAGCGAGTCGAATCGAATAGTAGCATACGTAATTTGCAGCACCCTCCTAACTATTCGAGTGTGAAACACGGAAAGTAGAGAAGTAGACAGCGAAACGGGAGACTTGCAGATATTCAAGAAAGTCACGTGGACAGTATATCTAAGAGTTATAAAGTAATTACAGAAGTAACCCACTTTTCTTCTTTGGAGTGACCCGCTCGACCTTGTACCTCTTCTCTGCGAGGGATGGCGAAGGAGCTTTGCACTTGCTCCCCTCGGCGCCCATTCCTAGAAACGTATCATAGAAAACGTATGGGGAATCGTGTGCTAGAAACGTATCGCGTAAATATGTGAAACTGTGTCAAAAATAAGAATATAAGAATAATAGGTGATCATCATGTTCTACTCACAAAGTGCACGGCTTTTGAATATCACATGATCGTGTACTGCTATGGACTATGGGAGAGCATACTAATAGAGGGAAACACCAAATTCATCTAGGAAGGCACTCGAAACGAACTGTTGTGAAATAAAGAGTAAACTAAAACAGAAAGAGGACGAGGCAAGGGGCAACTCCTAAGCACAGACATCGCGTGTCGAGAAAGAGAGAGGGGAGAGAAGGAGAGAGGGGAGAGAGGGAGGAAGGGAGGGAGAGAGAGAGAGGGGAGAAGAAGCAGGAGCAGGAGAAAGGGAGCACAGAGCAAATAAAAATGCTTTTATAAGAAGCCCGCTACACGCTGACTACAACGTATGTGGCTATTGTACCGTTATAAATAGGCTCCTCCCTCTCTCTCGAGGGCGACTCTCCCAAATGCCATCAGGTCGAAAAGGAGAAAGAGAGAAGAGAGAAGACAGAGAAACAGAAAGAGTCGACAGGACATCAAAGTCACACCCGAAGACTGCCTAATAAGACCCGTGCGGCCAGCTGACAAACAAATAAGTCTCGATGAGAGGGAGAGAGGAGAGGGGGAAATTGCGATTGCAGTCTAGTTAGTAGCTAGTCGATCAAAGGGCAGAAAAACGAGTGGAATAGATTTGTGTTAGTGAGAAGACATGGTGGCCTTTGAGATTGTACATACGTATATAAATATATACAACTACACACCCCTATCACAAAGTCTTGGGAGCTTTCCATCAACCATCGAGTGACGAATCAGACAAGAAGAAGATTCCAAGAAGGTGCGTAAATCAAAGCATTTTAATGACGTTCGAATCAGCTACGGAAATGTGCTAATATGTTGGCAACGGATGGTAAACAGCATTGCAAAGAGAAAAAAATGAGAGAGGAGAGAGAGAGAGAGAGAGACCATATAAAGAAACACAACTACATTAAGTGATTGCAGTGTCGCACCAAGAAACTAAAGAGAGTGGATTGGAATTGGCTGCAACGGTCCGTCAGTACATTCATCTCACGTAGGCAGCAGCCCTGGGGAATAGTCTGAGCGTGTGTCTGGGATTCAGGGATGCCCCGAGGGCGTCAATCCACGAATCCAGACACCTCAGGGGGCGGGGCTTAGAAAAAAGCGTTCATCCGTTCATCTATGTCCTGAATATATGTAATTTGAATACTTTCTCAATTAAAATAGGTCGACTGTAGCACTCGTCGTGGAAAACAGACAGCTTTATGGGCAAAAATAGACGAAATGCGAAATGGAAAATATATGAATGGAACTCATTAGAGAGACATTGACCAGCTGTTGTGAGATGAAGAATACTTATGTTCCAAAACGGGAACACTCTTGTTTATAGTTATCGTTCCCCTCGCGTAGTTTTCAACAAAACAAACATTATGAGTAAAAAAGAAGAAGAATGAGTCACGAGTTTTCGAAGTAAAGTACATGCTGGTACTAATAAATTCACCATTTTCTCTATTTGTGCGACCTTTGGGATGTTTCTGACACGTGTTTTTGTAACTAACATCATCAACAGCAGTCCACACATTGAATAGCTGTATTTCCTCTCTCTCCCTTTCTAATAAAATAGAGGAAGTGACAAGTGAAGGGGAAGTTTGTAAGAGAGAGACAATGGAAGGAAACACATCCACTAATGTGGTCATCGTTAGAGAATAGGAAGAGGAAGCGATTTTAGTCTCGAAACCAGCAAAAGGAGAGAGAGAGAGAGAGAGAGAGAGAGAGAGAGAGAGTGGATTGGATCCGACGGTTCCATTTCATCCACCTTCCCGTTGTTTTGATCACGTAGTCGCGACCAGAACGCTCTCCTCTCCCCAATAGAAAAGAGGAAGTGAGGACAGCGTTATTAAATTAACATGCATTACGTAGTGTCGTTTGAGTTGGTGGATAACGAGAAAGGGAGGAGAGAGAGAGAGAGATAGAGAGAGAGAGAGAGGGGAGAGATGGGAAGAGGAAGAGATGGCCGCATAAGGTACTCATTCATTCATGGAGTGACATGATAACTCATCGTTTGCCCCCGCAAGGGAGGCCAATCGCACTCTCTTTTTATGCCAGCGTGATGGATAGCCATCAAGAGAGTGTATACCGTGATAGAAAAGAATTAGTTATATTGGATCATATGAATACGCATGAGGAAGAGAGAGAGAGAGAGAGAGAGAGAGAGAGAGAGAGAGAGAGAAATGCTCTGAACTCGACAAACTGTTGTCGATATCTACCCAATCCCCGAGCTCAAATCAAATCAAAGCCACGCGTCGGTCTATCGCGTTACAAGAAGCGAATTCGACCAAAACAGCAAAACATATATTTGATGTGTGTATAAATGATTGCCAGACATTTTCAAAAATGAATGAATGCACTTGGTGTCCTTTCAACCAGGAAATGAGACTGCGCCGGTGGAAAAAGCTCCAAATAGGGTGTCTTCTTCTCCGGAAGAGTTTACATGACGCGTCTTGGAAAGGAGAGACAGAAACAAGGCGGCGCGCAGTTTCACTCTTTCCCTCATATTCCCATGGCTTATGGAAAGGCTGCTCATAATTGCAGTCGACATATAGGACAGACGACACAAAGTGAGCAATTCGGCAAATTTCACCATTTCGAAACAAAAGACATGCATAAAACATTATGTAGCTCAATGACAAAGACGTCTGCGCCCTTATTTGTCACAACGGAACGTGCCTCTCTCTCTCTCTCTCTCTCCATCATCTTTTCCCATGGCAGTTCTTCATATTTACTATTAATATTTTCTTCGAATCAACGTCATTCTTGATACTTAAAATAGTAGAGCATTAGACACAAGCCCTGCAAAAAAAAAAGAAATCTGATAATTCAAGTGACGATTTTAGTTCAAGAAGCATTGTTTTTAGAAACTCTCAAGAAAAGGAAGTAGGGAGAGTTCTCGTTAGCCACCACCGGAATCTCGGAGACCAATCAAAGTCCTTCGAGAACCTCTCAGACCGGGTGCTCCAGGGGTACTCCATATGTGCTTTTTGTGGGTCCAGCGAGCAGCAAAAGCACAAATGGCGAACGAGGGTAAGTGTGAGGAGAGAGAAAATCTAATTACTTTCTAGACTTGGCTGGATTTCTGACGTTTTGGGGAAGACCTTTGTTAGCCGTTCTAACAGTTTAAGAATGCGAGGATCACCGAAGAAATCTCATAACATAATTAAGAGTTTAGAGATTTATATCCAGAATAGTTATAACAAGATATTTCAATCATAACAAAATGACTGGAAACAAGTAGTAGAAATCAAGCATTGGTAGGCGAATACAGTTCAGCATTTGAGGATCGCAGTTAGTGGTAGGTTAATAATAATAATAGTTTATCCATATTGTATCAATCATCAAACAGCACAAACATCCTAGTACCGGTTAAGAACAATTTGGCAGAGTGACGACTGCGACAGAACCTTTTGACAGTTATCGATAGTCAATCGATATTTGATCGATTTTTATCCCAATCCATCAGAGTACCGTGGTAGACGGTGGAGAGAAGAGGTGTTTTCTTTCTTTTTAGTGGTATATATCATCGAACCATACGTATTGCATTCACGCGAGCTTCTGCATCGCCTCTTTCAAGGCTCGTTATTATTTATTCGAACCGACCGCACGATGGATGAAGAAACTCAAAAATACTGGCTGTTTTGAAGTAGAGAGTAAACTGTGAACTAAACATAAAGTGTAAGAGGAAAAGGAGCAACTTCTAAGCACAGACAAGCACAACAACATAACCATTTGAAAAAAATAACCATGTTAGCACAATAGCGGCCATAACCATAAAGGAATTGAAAACAAACGGGTATTTCATTATCCCAAAAAATTTCAATTTCATAAATTTGTAAACGTGTGTACATACTGGACTGTTTTCGAAAGGTAAATGAGAGTACGTGAGGGTGGGGCAGAACAAAAACCACTAAAACTGAGTAGCACCGTACGCCCAAAACACTAATTAATTTCGGAAACAAATAAAAAATCGAGAGCTCTGGGTGCTCGGGTACTAAGTCCAAGCAAAAAAATAACGAATCGAGTTGGAGTAGACCAATGTTCACTGAGTACGGAGTATGATGCGGAAATGCGAATCTGTATCTAGGGTTCTAAGGAAGGCAATAAAAACCGCGGATTCTTTATTCAACCGATAATTCAACTGACATTTAGTCGAAACAATTTAGAGTGGAACCGCAACAGAGATCAAGAATCAAAACGTGATTTTCAAAACACATATTTTAAAACAAAAACACATAAATACATTGTCACTACCAAGGAACATACATTGTGATAGATAATATGCTATATGCAATTCAGTTGTTTCAGACGAGATAGAATCATGGACATCGTGAAAAAGAGGGAGAAAGAGAGGGAGAAAGAGAGAGGGACAGAGAGAGAGAGAGAGAGAGAGAGAGAGAGAGAGAGAGAGAGAGAGAGAGAGAGAGAGATCAGATAGCATGGAACCCGGCGCTGTGCGGTAGAATATCGTCCTCACTAACTCGCCGCATATCCGCTTCAATTTCGCTCTCTCCTGAAAACAACTATGATTTATGATGTGTACTTGCACCATTAAGGCAATCCTAAGTAACTAACTAAGTAGCTACTAAGTAAGTAAGTAAGTAACTATGATTCTAAGTAACTCGCTTCTTCCCCGGACAGGGTCGGGTGAGATGGCTCGAGCCACGTCCGGAGAAACCACACGCGGGGCCATCGGCTGCACCTGGAAAGGGAGATTCCTCTTTCCTTTATCTTTCTCTCTCTTTCACCGTTCCTTCTCTCTTTCACTGTTCTCTCTCTCTCTCTCTCCTCTCCCTCTCTCTCGCTCTCTTTCTCTCTCTCTCTCCCTCCCTCTCTTTGATCACCCACCGACGCATTTCTGATCTGTGGATTGATGCCGCTGGTGGTGACTTTTCTGTCGCTAGGTATGATCGACATGGTACGTTTTCTAGAAGAAGAAAGTCAGGAGTATACGATGAGTGATCTCACCTATCCACTCCGGTCCTCCGATCGCTCCAGTCTCCACTGGCATATCCGGATATGGCAGTCGTGGATATCTTGCGGCTTTCCGGGGTTTGGATGTGCAGAATCTCCAGAACTGCGTCACGGTAGGGCCTGCAAATGGGCTATACGTTTTAAGCTATACAGAAAGACAAGACAGTCATTCTGCAACAATGGTTTGCTTTTCCCATGTTTTGATGCCTATCAACCAATAAATGAGTTTGTATTTGTACACTTGACTCTTACATTTTTGACTTGATAACTTGACTCTCGTTCTTATATAGATAGTCTTTAGTAATTACATACGGCAATTTTGTCAAACACACAGTAAATGATCGTTCACCGACATAATGATTACATACCAACCAGAGAACATAAACTATAATGCGCAGTGTTTTACTGAACAATTCCCCGATTGGCTAAACATAGAACGAGTACGGTACCCTCGGATCAAATAATTACACTGAAACTATTTGCGTGCTATGCTTGCAATGTGGCGTCATATATAATTGCGCATGTATGACAGGTTTTTGATCGACCAATTTGTCCTGGCACCGACATATAAATTGCTACTTCCGATTGAAAAGTCGTTAAGGAACTAAAGTTCTCTACAAGAACGCAAATAGCAACTGAAAATCTCATACTCATGTACGGAAACGAAGAAAAAGAAGATTCTTTCTTTTATATCAAACTAATTTAATGTAATTAGAAAACTCACTTCACGAAATAGAGTGTGACCATGGGAGAGGCAGCTGGGAAGAAAGAAAAGAGAGAGTATACCAGATACTCTATGATGGGCACCTGAAATGGTTTGTTTGTTTGTTTGTTTGTTTGTTTGTTTGTTTGTTTGTTTGTTTGTTTGTTTGTTTGTTTGTTTGTTTGTTTGTTTGTTTGTTTGTTTGTTTGTTTGTTTGTTTGTTTGTTTGTTTGTTTGTTTGTTTGTTTGTTTGTTTGTTTGTTTGTTTGTTTGTTTGTTTGTTTGTTTGTTTGTTTGTTTGTTTGTTTGTTTGTTTGTTTGTTTGTTTACCTCCAGGAATCCGAAGTGATAGAGCAGGTATAGGTTGACTGGCGGGAAGATGAAAAGGAGCGGCAGGGCAGCTTGGATTGTGAGAGCCTGGAAAGTAATCACTTTTATATTTTTACACACTGTACACTGATACTGACAGTACACTGTCAATATCTATTTCAACTATTGAACATAATTGAGAGACAGGGTTTCAGTGCACAATTATACTTTTCATGAATATTATACGTTTCTGTATTACTGTATTTATCTTGAATGAACTTTTTCAACAATTTTCAAAAAACGCCACAACTTCTATACTACAGTACTCCTACATTCATACCTTGATGAGGTGCTTATGCACTTTTATAGTCGCCGGACGCATATTCTCCGCCTTACTCAACAAGAAACGATGCACTCGTCTGCAAAGTTGCTTGTTTCATACTTTGTTTACTTTTTGTCTACTTACCTGTAGAGTATGATGACGACTACATAAATCGGGAACATTGGCAGCACAATCGATAGAAGAGTGAGGAACGTGATGGGATCGTCGTACAAATCCGTGCCGGATATCGTATCCCACACCTGCATACTCCGATATTGATTGATTATCGATTTTCCTTACCTGACTGAAATCGTGATCTGGCTTGTTCTTTAGTAATTCCATTCTCGTTTTCTTTGGGTCAGCCATTGAGAAAACGAAAGTGACCTGTTTTCAAAAGGTTAAAACAAGATTACAAATCTTTTTTACCATTTGAATGACAGCGAACGACCAAAGGAAAAGACACAGGTAGATGAGGGTTTTGAACTGAAATTATTTGTTATTCGTTTTCATGTAATCATGATCAACCAAGCAGAATGCTGGGTGCAAGCGTAGCTCATTCAAATATAACTTTTTTTTCAATCACAAACTGAATTTGTTTGTTCCGGTCGACCATAGTACTATTTATTTTGTTGACTATTAGCGTTTGTGTTGCACGTATGTATATGAAATTGTATGTATATGAATTATGAATTTGAGCTGGGTGAGAACTTGCTCATTGTTGAGAAACTATAACACACAAATAATTCAAATACAGGAACTATTCCCAAGCAAACTACTAAAAAACAAGCCAAGGCATTCACATGCAAGCAGGCACGCAAGCTGGATACTGGGTACAGTGTAGCACATACAGACAAATTTACCGTATCTCGTACCGTAAACATAGGCGGGACGATCTGAACTTCTTTTTTTTTGCGTTCTTCACGCAATTTTGTCCCCAAACAATACTCCTGAACCTATACGCAAAGTGTTTGTACCACGAAAGTACAGGGAAGAAGACTGTAAACAGGCGCATGAGAGTGCATTGTGTTCTGAATATTGTACAAACAGTACATACAAATTTCTAAGGAAGTATGAAGTGCTTTAGTACAACATTGACATAATTGTAATAGTAATGAATAGAAATAAATATTCTTTGTGAATGTCCGTACAGTACATACCTGTGGGACGGGTCGAATGAGTACGTAGTATCGAAATCCGAATGAGATGGGGAAGGAGAGGAAGGTGAAGAAGATGGCGTGCAGGAGGACACAGTAGGCCGTGTACGATGCGCGGGCTCCGAGGAAGCGGATCGGACCGAGGGGAACGTACGCGAACATCCACTGGTTCGGGATGATCCTGCATGATCGTACATCAAGATGATCCTAAGATGACCCTAAGATGATCCTACAAAATGGATGATCTTACAAAAGAGTCAAACGAACATGTTTCCGTGGTGAACTGAATGAGTGATGTATGTCTGACCGTTGTGTTATTCTGACCTTACTTTCCAAGCAGTGCCGTTAGTGATTGCTACTATGTAGTAATGTGTGAATTGGAAAAACATGACTTATCTATGATTTTTCTCACAGTTATATTAAGATATTTCACGAAACTGTAGTTTGGTTTAGCTTGATCACTTGATCTCGTAGTTTTCATATTTTCCAGGTTGTGTGACCCTTATGAAACAAGCTCGAAAGTTCCCACTGCGCTGTCCATGATTCACAGAATTGTCAATCGTTCTCAAATGAAAAAAAAACATTTCTGTGAACTTCATTTCTCTTTTACGGTGGGAAAGATGAAAGCGTTTGTTATTTGAATTTGAGAAACGCACGTGAAACCGTGTCAACTACAATCTACACTTCTATATATGAAATAGCCCCACCAGTGGGTTTTCGATCCCCCTGGAATCTCTTCGAAAAAACGGCAACCCCAATACGTATTTCTCATAAGCAGGCAGTTCGAGAAAAGTAATATGATTTTTTTCTCACTTTGTCACTTCCTTCTTTCCCTTTTCAACCCTCCCTCCCTCTCTCTCTTTCCCTCCCTCTCTCCCCCTTTCTCTCTCTCTCTCTTTTTCTCTCTCTCTCTCTCCACCTACCTTGGCTGGAGAATAGTGGACGAGAGCGAGAAGACAAGATCAGTAATAGCCACGTTGGCAAGAAGTACCTGGAACGAACTTTCGGATACTGTAGTTATTGGCACGTATGAATTGTACTCTGGTAGTTTCCCAGAACACTGGCTGTTGGAGAGTTGGAACGTGTGTTTTGAGAGAATTTGATAGAAGAGTGTGATTATGTATGAGTGTGGGAGAAGTGTACATAGTACCTATTTACCTTGTATCTTGAGAGTGACTTTGGACTTCTTCTCCAAATCAGACACAGAAGAGTCACGTTCAGCAACACCGCAACACTGCCAGTCATCCAGAAAACTGAAATTTTAATTTTTTTTTAACATTTAAAAGTTGATTTACTGTTTTTGGAATAATTGAAACTTACTGGTTGAGAATATCTGATCGTATAGCTCGAATCGGTAGCGCTTGATGGGCGTGCCGTCGTCGTTGGTCAGTTGAATGACTTGGTCGTAGGGTGGATAGGACATGGTTTGCTGGAATGGAAAAGGTGAGCTGGTGAAGTGAGATTGAGCGATGTCGAGAGAAGGGCGAGGGGAAACGCGTATGATATCCACGGAAATGAGAATGATCGGCAGTGTTATACTGTTATAATTGAGATGCACGAAAAAAAAAACATTCAAGAAAAAGAAAGTGCACTGTATATATAGGGATGTCAAGTGGGCGGAGCTTTGATGGCACAAATATGCGGCATCTTCCCGCGCCAAACGGAATACACCATTCGACGCGCCGTAAAAAGTTGTATCTAGTAGTGCCTTCCTTTTGGCGCTGGACCGTGTCATAACCTATTATTTTTGACAAAAATTGATTTGATCCTATGAAAATGACGTCAAAAGGGGGCGTGGCTTAGCCTTTCTCTGTGAAGTTGTGTGCCGCGCGCGCCCTCAAACCGCGCGCTTTCGATGCGCGTAACGCGTAAATGAAAGAAAACAACTAATTAAAATGATACTATTTCAAAACTACATATAATTTACTTCATTTTGATATACAGTAAGCACATATCCGTAACACTTGAAAATTCCCCTTGACATCCCTATGTATATAAATAAAGTAAACGTTGTGATAAGTAACTTTTTTCTTGTTTTTTTCTAGCAGTTTCAGGCCTGGAAAAAGAGCTTTTAGGAAAGTAACGCAAATATAATTGTAAAATTTGTTTTGAAAAAATGAATTTCGCGTAATGTGGGACTCGTCATTGGCATAAAGGGTCGTCGAAATGTCGAATGCAGATATTATACAAGTATGCATACTTTTCACTCACTCGAAACAACGACGCACTTCAAATGTAGTTGATGAATGACATTCAACTCGTCCCCTCTCTCTCCCTGCTTCTCTCCCTCCTCTCTCTCTCTCTCCCTGCTTCTCTCTCTCTCTCTCTTTCTCTCTCTCTCTATCTCTCTCTCACTCACTCCTAGCCATGACTTTCATACGTACAAATTCCATACGCATTCGAGCCACTGATCCATTCAATGCGGAAACCAAATCAAAATCACACTTCGAATCAGGAAGATCAAATTAGAAAGCGATACATAAAGGGAATAAAATATATGAGAAACTATTTTTGAGTATAACTCACAGCGAGAGAGACATTCGAATGAAATGAGTTGGAGGTCGACTCCGCTTTTATACCGGGTAATGAGGAGACGTCTCACCATTGTGGGAGATGGAGAGAGAGAGAGAGAGAGAGAGAGAGAGAGGGGGGGGAGAGAGGGAGAGAGAGGGCAGAACAGAGAGCAGATAGATAAACACATACTAGCCGTTGCACCCCATAATTGCACGTGGTGACAGCTATAGTTTTAAAACTCAAACCACTCATTTGCCAGTGATGCAAAAAATGACCAGAGACAAACACTGGCGTCTAATGAATAGTACAACTAGATTTAATAGTGGGCGTTTTTATTTTCTCTCACCCTTATATTCACATTTCTGGGGAAAAGGAAAAGGGTGAGTGGGTTTCATCGAAAATCCGCCGGCAGTGGGAACAATACGCTGTCAGAGTAGGTTTTCACAGTACTCCCTTTCTTTACAAATTGCTAAACGGAAACGTGCACAACACGCGAAAATCTCATAATCACAAATACCTTTTGATTTATGCGTTCCAGACTGACATAAATTATATTTTGTAAATGTAAATGTTTGAAAAACAAATTAGTGGCATTTGACATTTTTTGCAGCAGTACAACGCGTAAAGAAAAAAGTGCTCGTTTTGAAGCATGTGCACGTGAAGAAAATTAATAGAAAACGCAATGTTTCATTGCATGAAAAAGTTTTAATTACAATTTTTAAAGTAAGTTTAAAAAGGAGTTTAAAAACATCACTCCGATCAACACTCACTGGGAGGAGAAAAAAAGCACATAAACCTATTGCCGTGAACCATTTCATTCGCCAATATAAGCGTGGGAAACTGAACGAGATCATAAAACTGTGCCAGTAAATGTGAGCCGAGTCCATAATACTAGTTCAATATCTAATTTGTGTTTGTCTTTGCTTTTTTTTCTGGTTTACGCGTTTACTTCTGCTCACTCCCAAATATAAAGCAACGACTTTCCATCGAGGGTACTTAATTATTAATATTAAAAGGAATAGGGAAATGATGGACACAAAGCATCGAATGGGAAAGACACAACGTCTGGAATACAATGACTCATACAACTCGTACTAGTACTTTCTACAGTAATAACTATTATTCATGGGGACAGCCCTCTTTTCACAGGATTATTTGTTTCTCTGATAACTATGCCAATAACTGATACTCAAGACTAAGGGAGCGTAGTTGAGACTGTGTGTTCTGTGTTAGCCTAAACCTACCTAAATGACGCAGTGACGCCCTTTCACTCGAAAACAAACAAGTTCACACTAAATCACACACATTGTCTCGTAGAAAGTATGTATAATTTTCGCATGATAGTACAACGGACAACGTCTGTGATTGACTCCTTTGGGAGACTTTAATTGCTGGCCTTCTCCTCTTTCTCGACAACTGTCTGTCTTCAGAGAAGCAACAGGAATGATTAATGTGACCCCATTCCAACTGTCCACACTGTCACAACTTCAATGAACACACCACGACATTATTTTCTACTAAACGCTACTTTCAGCACGACTTTTTAGAACAAAAGTGGAAAGTTGTAATTAGGACGGACGCATACGTGGGTTACAGAAATCTGAGTGGGTATAAGTATAGAGTTGTCGAGACGTCTTGGTTTTACACACAAAAAATCGTCTCCTCGCGGTAATTTCTTCCTCGTCCCACGCTCATCAGAGGAGGCACTAGAGACCACAAAGTACAAAACGGATTGCCACTAGAGTGCCGAACAATCTTCAAGAGCACATTCTAGAAGTTCCGTTTTTCTGATAAGTGAAACCAGAATTTTTTGTGGAAACAATGATCTGATAAAAAAGATATGCGCATTGCACTTTTTCTTCAGACTACATACTTATAAATGATAGTGAAATGAAGTTACTTTATTATCTTTTGCATATATTCTCTGATAATACAGATTTATGTTCAAGTTCAAGTTCAAGTGTTTATCCGGAATCGTTATAGCTGAATATGACAATCACAGTCACAATGATAGGATAGGAAGCATACAGTGGGCCAAGATCTTATGGGCTAACGCCGGGGAAAGACAGTTGGGTAGACGAGGGTAGTGGCGGAAGACGATACTTGATCGATATTCTTTCCATAGACCATTAGAGTACCATTGTTGATGTGGACAGCTCCGGAGACTCCTTTGCTTTGCACATAGTATCTCATCGCGTCTGAACTGCTTCCACATGAGCTACTTCCCGCCGGCTCAATGGTTGTCTTGGGAAGGATTCTTGTCGATGCACCCTCATTCGGCAGCGGCGGGGCAAAATGAAGACCCGACCGCACGCCGCGGGGAAAAGAAGAAGAATAAGAATATCACAGATTTATGCATTTAGGAATATTATGGATTACGTATATGAAGCTCTGCAAAGTTAAATTTACGAAAAGTCCGAGAAAGGTATCAATACATTGATAAAATGGGAAATACACTTCTTCCCTCTTGAAAACCAATTCACACACCTCTTCAACAACAGCACGAATTGGTTTAATTACTCTCTCAATCATAGATTCATTCATTTTCCGCACTTTCAAGAAAAGTGCGGTAAATGAATCTCTCTTGTTTCTAGCGGATCCGGGGTTTTCGTTCACATCTTGTCAGGTTCATTTCTAACAAACACCGTTGAGGTAAAATATGTGCTTTTAATCTTTGAGCTGTAATTAACACAATGAATTTTCTTATAACGTAGTAATTACGAAAACTAAATATAAAAGTATCTTTTGTGATAATTGATAATTGTTTATGATAATTGTTTGAATAATAATATTAAACATTATAGTTATTGGAGATTAGCCGTTACTGTCTGTAATTTATTTTAAGAAATATGTATTATATTCATGTGTTTCGCTACAGGATCATACTATAGCGAACTAGAAAGGGCAAGCAGCGCCATCTTTTTTTGGCTTATTACAATTAATAATGCGAAAATACATCAAACGTATTTGTTCAATTTCTTCTCCATATTTATCACACAGCCAACGCAACAATATCTGTGAACAAGTGATACTAAAGTCGTACAACAACAATAAAGAACCCAGTCTACTGTTATACACGGGAACACGAGACACATTTCTGGTAAGAAAAAATAGAATTAGTAAGGTAGAATGGAAAATTGGATCGCAAAGCTAACAAAACGGAACACCGAGATCTAATCACTCTCGATAGACCAACAACACAGACACTGATCCTTCCGTGCCTCGAGAAGGGATGACTCGCCACTCTCGCTCTCCCACCATCCCTCTATGCCAGCTTGGGCATCTTGAACACGGGCGCCAGTTCATCATCCGCCTCCTCCTCCTCCGGAGCCGTCGTCTTCTCCGCAAAGATCGGCACCGGTTGCGTCTTCCTGTACGCCTTCGAAATGTACTGCGGGTTCTTCTCCGCCTGAAACACGAACCAGACTTGTGCAGGGTACATACAGTAGTATACAGTATACATTTTTATTTATTTACAGTATACAGTAAACAGTATACAGTACCTCTTCGGCGTGTCGCAGGATGCTGGCGCGCACGTCCGTGTCCTCCAGGAACTCCCTGTTCCTCTCCGTTCCTATCTGCTGCGCCAGGTACGAGTGCAGAGTGGAGCCCGACTTGGCGACTGCAAACAATCAACACTCCTCCCAGGCCCCGCCCTCCCAGGCCCCGCCCACTCACTCTTTCCTCCGGCACTCGGTCCACTCAGGGGCATGTCAGCCGGTTTGCGGAACTCGGGACGCAGTTTGTTGTCGCGGATGCGAAGGAACTTCTTGATGCGCCACGGGGTCACCTGGAAACGAGACCGTCATTTCTGCCTGTCTGTCTGTCTGTCTCTCTCCCTTCCTATTTCTCTCTCTCTCTCTCTCTCTACTCTACTCTCCCAACCCACCTCCTTCTCCTCTCCCTCCTCGCCACGCGGCTGGAACATGTCGAGCGAGAGCGCTGAAATACACCAATCAATCAACTCATTACAGAATAATTGCACGACTCACGCGATAGCACGAACTCCTCTCTGACCACCTCCTCTGTGCGCTTCCTGCGAATCGGACGAGTCACACACGTCATCACGCCCTTCCTGCAAACAATTCATACTGGTAAGATGTACAAGATTCGTTCACATTATGTTTCACCTCTGCAATGAGTTTTGTGATCTAGCAATGAGTGAGGAGTGACCTCGTGGATGTCATAACAACAAACGAAACAATACCCGTTCATACTACGTTTCATATTCGCCTTGAGATCAAATTTTTCATTGCGCTTTGATCGTACCAGTTACTCAATCGAAAACCCGAAAACCCCTGCAAACAACCATTGTTTTTTATTGCAAACTTCCAGTCGTAGATAGATGTTATTTGTACAATCAAAATCCGTTCTTCTTACGTTTCACCTCTGCTAGGAGTTACAATTGCCGAACTCGCTAAAATCGTACTGATCCATCAATTAAAAACCTTGAACAAACCACTGCAATTACAACTACAGTTGTGTAGAGTGACTGACTGGGACAGCTTTTGGTCGTAAATGTAACATGTACAAACCATACCCGCCCATATCACGTTTCACCTTTGCATTGAGTTATAATTTCTCATCTCGCTATAATCGTAATAGTGATGAAAACCCCTGTCAACAACAACAACAACCCCTGCAACTAGTATGATGTAGAGTGACTGTCTGGGACAGCTTCTGGTCGTAAATGTAACATGTACCAACAAAACCCGCTCATCTTACGTTTCACCTCTGCAATATCTTAAAACATTTCATTTAGCTATAATCGTACAGGTTTCATTCATTAGAACCCCTGAAACCCCTGCTAACAACAACAACAACAACCCCTGCAACTAGTGTGAAGTAAGAAGGACCCACTGTGACAGCTTCTGGTCGTAGTAGACGCGCATGGTTCCGTCCGAGAGACCGACGAGGATCTGGTTGAGGCGCGCGTGCCACTCGATGCGGATGCACGACTGAGAACACATACACATATATGCAAGGTACTCATCCATCCACACACAACTCACTACTGGAAACGTTTGGTCACAGACCTAAAACTACTAGTGATGCTAAAGAAACAAGAACACTTATCATTATTCAGAGATCGAAAACTACTAGTGATAGTGATTTAGTGATGCTAACAAAATCTAAAATAATGATAGCAACACCAGCACGCGCACGCTCCACACACACTGTCACGAATCGGACTCACCACTCCCGGATACTCGATCCGGTACACCAGCTCCAGGTTCTCGGCGTTGAAGAAGAGCAGCTTGCCTGAAACGACACAAGTCTCTCCATCTTCTCCTTCCCCCTCCCCTCTCTCTGTCTCTCTCTCTCTCTCTCTGTCTCTCTCTCCCTCTCCACCCACCAGGCGTCTGGCTGTCGGGCGGAGCGGACGTTCCGGTGTAGATGAACTCGCCACGCGGAGAGTAGCCAACGTCAGTGCTGCAAAGTACAGTTTACTCATCACATCACTATCAATACAAACTACAAGTTGTTCCATACCATACATGAAATCAAAATAATGTGCGATAATCAAAATATTCACAATTTTCAATGTGATGTGAATATCATAAAAAAACATATCGATATATCATCATAGTGTGAAGACTAGGAGAAGAAAAAACCACACTCACTTCCTCCACCCGTTCTCGAGTCCAGTCACCTCGTGCAGGAACTTCTTCGGCTGTTTCACGTCCCACAGACGCAGAGCGTCGTCCAGACCCCTGCAACGACACGTTGTTCTAGTTACAGTTTTACTTTACATTAAATCGTAGTAGTTGTTGTATTCTTGATATCGGCAGTAAACCAATTCAATTACAGTACATACATTTGGAGTAAAAGTAATGTCCTTATTACAGTACCGTAAACCAAACACTACTGTTACCGTACCTGCTCACAATCCGCTTGCTGTCTGGCGAGAATGCGATGCCAGTGATGGGTCCCTTGTGCGCAGTGCGAGCCAGGAACAGAGTGTTCACCTCAAACAATATCGAATATGTTTCACAGAAAAAGTAAAAGCGTTAATAATAAAGCACACCAATCTCATCGAAAGTAATGAATCGCACAAAAATCAAATAGACAAAAAACAATGATAAATGCGACTCACATACATGGTGCCGTACTTCCATGCCTGTACACTTCCGTCGTCGCAGCCGGCCGCCACGATCTTGCCGTCGGGGGAGTAGGCGCAGCACTGCGGCATTGCACGCTTACCACCAGCAGTCTT
Organism: Rhabditoides inermis; assembly: GCA_963966185.1. Lineage (NCBI taxonomy): Eukaryota > Metazoa > Nematoda > Chromadorea > Rhabditida > Rhabditidae > Rhabditoides > Rhabditoides inermis. Next base: position 52,068 of record CAWZYM010000162.1, read on the forward strand.
CGTCTTGATCACCTACAACGCACACAGGGGACACACCACACGCACCCTCCACATCTACTACCACTATTGACTACGATTCTGATTCTGATTCTGATTGACTACAATAACAACATGTCCTTACTTTCTGGTGTTTGTTGATGCACTTGGTGAGCACCTTGAAATCGTCCAGGCTCCACAAACGCATGGTGCTGCAAATCATTTATTAGTTAGTTTTAGTTATACGAATCCTGTCAACTGTCTCATTCTAAATAAAACCCTTCAACTTCACACATACACTATCACTATGTCTCCGGTCCACATATGTAAAACTGTGACATAACAAAATACTGATATATGCTTATAAGATGCGAATCGATCCCCCCGCCCACCCGTCGTCGCTGCAGGTCATAAACTCTTGCTTGATGAGTGGGTTGAAGTGGATGGCGTTGATAGTGGCAGTGTGGCCCTTCGTGTTTGTCAGATCAACCAGGTACTGGTCGCCTGCAAGCCAATAACATCGATGAAAAAGTGGAACCTCAAATTTCTGACAACGCACAATATCATAATCCGTGAGAATACTGAAATCTAACAATGACAAACACACCAATCTAACACGAAAACTAAGTTTCAACCATACAATATACACATACGTAAACCAATATAGACAACACTATCTGAATAACGCAACCTATCAACCTATCATCCAACCCCTCCCCGACTGACCGCGTATGGTCTCTGCCCACTGCTTGCCCTTCCTGTCCAGGATACGCAGTTGCGGCTCCCCCGAGGCCACCACCAGGTACTCGCCGTTGTGGTTGAACGAAAGACTGTTGATCACGTGGCTGCAAACAACACATTTTGAGTACACAAAATGCATAATAACTGTAACATTTATCTACTAACTACATGAAAATATGTTTCAATGAATTATAACACGACATCCAGCATAAAACAGTTTAATGAAAAGAATACTTCCGTTCCAATTATCTAATCACCCACCTCTCACAGGGCGTCATGTCCCTCTCCGGTCGCAGCATCATGTCCATCTTCATGAAGTCGAACAGGTTCACCTGCAAGCGAGCATGGACTAGCAACGCCCCCCCCCCCCTCCACCACCACAACTCACCACATAGTCGGCTCCACCGGAAGCGAGTCGCAGACCCTGCATGTCAAACGCCACGCACGTCACCTGAATAATCAATGATAAACGTCACTTCAAATGTAACACCAAGTTTCTAATAAACTCACCGGCTTCTTTCCGTGCTTGAGGCTCGCCTCGAACTGCGCGGGGATCAGCTGCTCGATGGGTATCTGAACAATCAAGTGAGAACAATATGGGTCACAACCCCAACCCCCTCTCCGTTGTAGTCGTCAAACTCGTCGTCGTCGTCGTCGCTCTCCACGGCAGCCGCCGACGAAGACGCCTGGAAAGAAATCAAGAAACAGTTGAGAATCTTAGCTCGATGCTCACCTTGCCATCTGCTCCCTCCATCACAGTAGTGTCCGGCTTGAATCCAGGAGGCAGCATCGGCATGAAATCTGAAAACGTAAACAATAGGTTCCAAAACCTGAAGTTGTTTACGGAACAGTTTCGCGTAATAATATGTCACCTATCTTCTAATCCCTAAAATGTTAATCCCCTTGAAATAACTAATCGTCCCACCATCGTCGTCGTCGCTGTCTGCTCCGGTGGCGTTGCCGCTGTCTACGCCCGATGCGCCGCCACCGGACTGCGAAGACTCAGCTGAGCGCCCAGAAGCCTGAAAGGTATAACTAGTACTCTAAGCATAACTAGTACTCTAAATCACGGTGCACTCACTGACTGAGCAGATCCGAGCGGGTGTGATTTCGTATGACGGTCACCACGAGCTTCCGCTGCTGCCTCATCTGCTTCCCTCTTTGCCGCAGTTTCAGCACCACGCACCTCAAGCACACATTTTCAGGCAGGTATTACTAACAGTAACATAAATATACTAATGATATGTAATATTAACAGTAACTAACAGTAGGCATGTAATACTAACAGCAAGCAAGGGTTGTAAGCAAGGGTTGGTAGGATTACCGCTGTACGTTTGTGAAACCGACGGTAATCGTACGCCACCTTCTTGCGTATCTGAAAACCCTTACCTGAGCCGCTTTCTTAGTTTCCTCGAAGATAGCGTTGAGGTCGAAGACACGGGCGCGCTTGCCCGAGTTGCCGGCGCCGCCTGCGTCTGTGTTCCTTGACTCGGAAACAGCTGAAACAACATGTTTGCAAGTTTTTTTTTTAAGTTTCATGTTAATATCTACATACCTTTCGGATCGCTCCCGTCCGCTTCTTTTGCGGCTTCGTTCTTGCCGGTGACGCCAGGACGATCCTCATTGTCTTTTTGGTCATTGTTCATAACGGAGAAGAGCGAAACTGATCCGGAGATAGGTTTGGAATTGACCTAAATAGCATAAACATAACAATTTACAACGAAAAAAAAACACTGCATCGATTTCAACCGAAAGCAAAGATATTCAAAAAAAGAGTAAATTCTTAGGGAAATCGGAAGCATTTGCACGCTCTAGTTGTCAATAGGTGAGAGAAAGTGTGTAGTGAGAGAAACGAGTACGTTAAAGATTAGAGAACAACACATTATAAAGAGGGACAGACAGTGAGTGCATATGGTTAATAGAGCACAGTTATTGCATGCAAGCTCCCGTCATTTTCACAATTTATAATATTTTTTTCTTCATTTTACTCAATGATGTATGTTTTATCAACTTCCTCATTCAGATATGTTATGACGTCTACTAATGGCGGATCTTTCCCCGCCGACATTCCATCTGAATTCACTCACAATCCCACCCTTCCATCTACATCGAACGCCATTTTCGTAGATTTCGTGAACAACTCCTATCTTGTTTGGAGCAAGGACGATGCCAAGATTATACACGACAGGTGCACCTGATATAAGTTGGCTTTCATTTATAAATTGGATTAAGATGGCGTATGACGTGCGACTTCCCGGATGACGCCGTATCTGCTGCTCTCCTACCCGAACAAGTCGCCATACTCATGGAATACGGTTAGAATATCTTTTATTTGTTTTATTTTAGTCCTGACTGTTATGTTAATTCAGGTGCAGTTCACTTGCGTCGATTGAAAGATGACGCGGACGCGCCCGAAGAGGACTTTCAAGTGCGAGAAGCGAAGGAGAAAAATGAGGTGTGGAGTCAGCATACTATTTTTGTGCTATATATACTCTGAAGTGTAGTGCTATTGTCTTCCTTCGACCTCGTCCGCAGAGTAATATCTTGAATCGGGGAATACCTTTACCTTTACCTTATACTCTGAATTCTGAACATGATCTGTGTATGGTAAGCTATGTATTTCAGGAGCTGACTGTTCGCGCGGAGCATATCGCTCGTGGTCGGAAGGCGAAGGAGCTGAAGAGGAAGCTGGTGGGCGAGGACGCGGGGGCGGACGCAGTGCGCGTCAAGCGAGCCGACCTGGACGGAGTACAGGTACCATAAGACAAGTACAAGTGGATCAGATCGCTGTGCACACTATGAAAACAACTCTTCTCTCGGCACTACCCATAAGACTAGAGCGATGGATATGCGATACCGAGTAAATTGTTTTATTTGATATTCATCAACTCACCAGGTGATTGTCTCCAGGTTCTACCGGAGGAGATCTCTGCCGTAATCGCGGAGCTCACCGCAAAGCGCCCCCCGACCGTATCCAAGACACTCATCAACATTCCCAGCGGTCAGTTGTGTTGTTGCAATCGTTATATATCTAATAAGACGACTTGTTTTTGTTGACAACAATTGCTATTGCTACTGCTGCAACCTCGCTACTGGGTAGTGAGGCAGCGTAACATTAGCAATATGAATACAATTATCTCGCAGTGGTCTCCTCCCCATCTGCCTACGAGACCCTCGCCCGCCTGCCCCATTACGGAGACGATGACAGCGAGTATAGACTCAAGGAGGTGAGATTAGTGATTAGAGCTTCGTAAATATGAAAATGAAATCAATTTCCACTATCGGAACACATTTTTCTCTATTCACACGAACATATTAATATTCCCATTCCATTCAGACTGTCTACCGCGATCTGTGGCGGCGCGGTTTCTACCTCACTGCCGGACTGCGCTTCGGATGTCACTACCTAGCCTATACGGGTCAGTCAGTCAGGCTGTCATAGATTCCAAAATCGTGTATTCACTTGTATTTTCTTCTGTCATGTTCTAATGTCACTGGACACTGGTGTATATCAGTGTCAATCTATTGCTGTCAGGCTCTCCGTCTTCCGTGCACGCCCGATTCCTCGTGGAGTGCGTGGCTGCCGACTCTCCCCTCACTCCCAACACACTCACTGCCCTCGCCAGGGTCGCCACTCAGGTACGCTGCCGGTTTTTGTTGTTTAAACATATTTTAGATGTTTTCGGTACATAACTCGTGTGACATCCATGTGATTAGTGATTTTTGCAATGACAGTATATTGAGTTTTGTGTGTAACTTATTGTTCATGTCTGGACTCTCATTTCTCAAATCACGTGTGATGGGTGGTGGTTACCTGGTTTCCTGGTGACGTGTTGGTTGTAGGTGAAGAAGACTCTCCTCCTAGCCGTCGTTGCCCCCGACAGCCACATCCCACATTACATGACCATCGAGTGGTGGAAGTAGGAGGAGAAGGAGAGGAGCATTATCGATTGTTTACCTTGTTATTGTTGAATGTTGTTGTCTTTGTATTATAAATGATCTTCTGATTTCGTTGTTGCTTTGCTTAGTTTATCGGTTGTTACTACCGTGAAATATATGTATTATCATTTTTTTATCGAACTTTGTGCTTATTGATCTGTTTGCAGGTTTGTGAACCTCGCGGCGAGTGAGAGATGGTGAGTGGTACATATTGATTGATTTATCGATTGATTCACTGGCTATGTTTTCAGTTGTTCTTCTCGTTCTTCAAGTCTCTGGTGGGCAAGGAGGTGGTGGTGGAGCTGAAGAACGACCTCAGGTACGGTAGTATACGGTAAACACGGAGGGGTACTATATCTGTTAAAGTGTGATTTTATATTGTGAAAAGCGGACGGTATTTTCCGTATTGTGATTTAAAGGTGTATAATGTGGTAATATAATACATTATTCTCTAATTTAGATAACGAAATGATTTTGTATCTTTCAGCATCCGTGGCACGCTGCACTCTGTCGATCAGTACCTCAACATGAAGCTCGAGAACATTTCCGTGAGTCATTTGTTGTTATTTCATTTGTATCTTGACAAAATGATTCATTGTTTTTGCTAGTATTGAGGAAAAAATTGGGAAAATTGAAAGCAATCAATGATTGTATTGTGTCGATTTTTTAACGCAACTTGGAAGGAACGATGTACATTACCTATGAATGCTTTGCCTTTGTATTGATAATAATCTAAAACGTATTTCGGATAGGGGTATAGGTAAAAGTAAAACACATATTACAATGTAACACATATTGTGTGTTGTAGGTAGTGGAGGAGGAGCGTTTCCCGCACATGCTCTCCGTCAAGAACTGCTTCATCCGCGGCAGTGTCGTCAGGTACGCCACTTATTTTGTGTTGTGCTTTGTGTCTTACTCCATGTGATCGAGATTTGAGTGAGGTCCTCTGGCTTCTTTCGTAAACACGGTACTAAACAGTTCATACGAACTTTGATTAAAAACTTGTCAGTGCGTCTAAATGATGATTAGAAACAGGGAAACAGCCCCCTCCCTAAGGCCCTCGAGTGCGAAATCGCCCCCCTCCTCCTATAAATTATGCTATGGTGTTTGTCTGTCTGTGTGTCCGGATGAGTATCTCAAGTTGTAGTGATCGATAGGGGTTGAGGTATGGAACTTAGACCTGAGGTGCTCACCGCACGCAATCGTTTACTTGGGGTCGTGATTCGACGTTTCCTTATATGGGTTGACCGAAACTCTGATGGACATAGACGAAATTTTGAGCACTTTTTATGTAAACTATGCTTCCTTTTCAAGCTACTGAGATGCCCTTTTGGGGTTAAGGTACTGTCGGGTAGAGAATTAAAATTTTGATGTATGACCTCATTTGCATATTTCCTAATATGGTAATGTTGTATCTTGGTCAGTTTTGATGCTGAAGAGTCCATACTTGGTATGTGACCTGGAGGCAAGTCAGCGATGTTGTTGTTTACATGTTTGTCAACAAGTAAACAAGTTTGTAAACAAATTTAAAGTTTGCTATGAAGGTATCTAAGATGATGTAGACTAAGAGGCGAGTTCAAAAATGTTGTTCACAGATGATGTAAACAAGTAAACAACTTTGTAAACAATCTGAACATGTGTTTTGAAGATGTCAAATGTTCAGTAACATTATTGGTGAGTCCAAAAATGTGGTTTACAGTTGTTGTAAACAAGTAAACAAATATGTAAACAACATGAACACGTGTTTTTAAGGTGTATAACGTGTAGTAGACTTACAGGCGAGTTCAAAAATGTTGTTTACATAAAGTGTAAACAAGTAAACAAATTTGTAAACAACGTTTAATTGTCTTCGTTTTTGGTATTTCGTGTTGTAATGTACTTCTTAGTTGGATTACAGGTTTGTGGACAGATTTTAGTTGATAAATTAGATTTGAGTGATGATTTCAGTTTTGATGTTTAAAAGTTGAGGCCGCCGAAGGCGGCCCTAGCCCGAGCGGCGCGCCAGCGCCGCTCGGGCTAGTAACTTTTTAAATAATATTTTCAGTATGTCTAAAATAGTATCTCGGCTCTTTTCCCGTGTATTATATTCCATATATGACACGATGTAGCGTTGCAGATACGTGCAGCTTCCTCCGGACCAGGTGGACACCCAGCTGCTGGCAGACGCCGCCAGGAAGGAGATCGCCGCCAGCCGCAAGTAGACCAGCATGGTCTCCTCCCCTCCTCCCCTCCCCTCCAACCCTCTCTGTAGCCCTTTGTTACTGCCCCCTGATCTTGTTATGTATCGCATACGTGTGGTGTGGTTGTTTTTGCAGTTTTGAACGTTGTGTATGAATGTATTTGGAGAGACTTGTGTATGCGTGCGTGTCGCAGGATTCCAGAGAGGGCGACTTTGGAGTTTTCCATTTGAAGGGCATGCGATGAATCATGCTCGATTCGAGGATCCTTTCTGTGTATCCTAGCAATCCGGAGTTGCATAGAATGCCATATTTTCTCATTCACTGTTCTCGTTTCCTTGTTGGAAAATCTGTTCTCTGGCAAATTTGATTAGTGAGTGAATGTTTTCCCGACTTTTCCCAGGAATATGCGTGGCTGTGGAAATGATTCGACTAGTGACGATTGGATTATATTGAAAGGAGGGCAAAGTTTGTGCATAAGTGGCTGAATAGCCGGCATTCACTACAGCTAACCGATTACCAGTTACTGGGTAGTAGGCTGGCCCCGCTGTGGGTGGTCCTCTCTCCCCCCCCCCCCTCTCCGCCGCGTCTTTTGTTCCAAGTGCGATCCAGAAGCATGAAAGGTTTGTTGTGGTGTGTGTGTGTGTGTGTGGGTGAGGGATGGATGGAGGAGGGGTGGTGGAAAGTGTGAATCCCTTCTGTCTTCTCCGCACACCGCTCCATAACAACTTTAACACCTCTGTCGCCTCTGTTCCTCTACTATTACGTTTAACAGCCACCCCAGAGGCGTGGGCAATTGGGTTGCGGCAACACGGTTGCCTCATTGGCACTCGCTCGTGTGTCTTCTCGTGTCTAATTTGCATAATATGCGAGTATGAGCTGGAATTGGGTGCTGCGAGGCGCCGGCACAATGGCCTCTTTCTTTCCGTTTCCGGTCGCCGCAGCCACACGCCACAGATTCGCTTTTTCCCTTCGACGGAGTCCTTTATCGCCGCGCTTTTCGCGAGTCGCCAGAGTTGCGCAGTCTATGTATAGAAGTGTCTCGAGCTTTGTCTCTGTCAACTGCTCTGACGTACGCACGTACGCAGGCTGTTGCTTCCATCTTCCGTCACGTTCTAGCGACTATGAGGTGACCTCTCACAATGAGGCATTGATGAGGCGAGTGATAATGTGATAATGATGATTGACGGGTTGACAAGAGCCGGTTACTAGTAGTCAGAGAGATTTGTTTTTGTCTCGCCGAAAGAATGATTGCAGGCTCGTCGTGCATTTTATATGCTAATTTCTTTCACATTTCTCTTCTTTTTACTATGATAATATTATGTCGTTTTCTTTACGAATGTAATTGTGAGAACATTAGGAAGCCAAAAAGTCGAGGATAAGAAAAGTGAGGGAGAGATAGTACTGTTTCTCACGCTATTCGCGAGTAATTGTGAGAGTATCACACTGTTACTGTTCTGACTTCCAAGCTGTATCTGTGTCCCGCTTATTTGTTGAATTGTAGTCTATTCACTATTCTAAAGCTTTCCTTCTGCTGTAATTGATTGCCATTCAATTTACCGAGTTTAAGAAAACATCACAATACTTTTCTCTCGCGGAAGTATGGAAAACTCATGGGATTCCTGATTTATCAAAGTTCTTAGCAGGCACTCGAACGTTTCGGAAGACTGGAGGGCTGGAGTTTATTCAATTGCGCCGCTTTTGGATCTCTCTCGCGTTCTCTAAAGTGATGGATGGAACTGCTTCTAATAAGGGAAACGTCACCACTTGTATTATATGGATTCTCTCTACTCTCTGAAACTCCACGTACTCGTGTTGTGAGTTGTGTGTCAACACTCACGAATATATTTGTTTCCGACTTTCCCTCTATCTTCCGAGGCTATAACTAGCTAATAGTCACATAGCCACGAAAGTGTGAGTAATCGGAGGGTGAAAGTCGCGTCGTGTCCACTTCATTCTCTCTCTCTCTCTTGGAAGCCGCATCGCAACATACTCGTGTTTTGCCGTAGGGTATATATATAAACAGGGATTCCACATTCTCCTCTTGCCCCTTTTCAAGGAAACAGCCTGAATACACGCCATTCTTCACTTCGAATGGAAAGAGCCTTGATGTCATGTTCCCTTTTTGATATTCCATATGTTCGCAAACATCACTCATTTCATCTTTTGCACTCTGAGTGTGAGTTGTTTTAATAGAACTGGTTGATTTTCCAAATAACGCGCTGAGTGAGAATGACCGGCGTGGTATCTAATATATTCCTCCCAAATCTCAGAAAGTGTGCGAACATTGGTGTCTGTGTGTGCGTTCGCGGCTTTTTCGCACTAGATTTGAAAAATTTATTGCATCCTCCGGGGGCTCATATCAGAACTTCTCGGATGAGTGGCCTGGAGAAAGATGATTGAAGGAGGAACGCAAACAGTGGAGGAAGGGAGAGAGGGTGGAGGATACTGGTTAACTGGTTTACTCGGTCGTACTGGTAATGAGTGAGCGAATCCGGCTGGATGTTGCGCGCAGCGATTTGCTAGTTCTCTCTTGTTGCGACAATGGATGCCGCCACTTCCGTCTTTCCAACGACGCACTCTCTATTCTCTCTCTTTCTCTCTCTCTCTCTCTCTCTCTCCACCTCACAACTCCTGACTTGTTGAAGATGTATTGCGTTGTCCGCTGCATACAATTATCCGAAATCATTTATTTGGATGCAAGGATGCCACAGATTTCTTTTCCGTTCCTCTCTCTATTATGTGTCCGTACATTTTTCGTTGCTGAGCAGCATCTGTGAAGAGATCAGCGCGCAACTTTTTGCCTTGTCGTTTCCTTATTATTCTAGGCTTTCGTCGGAATATTCTAGTGTTGTGTTTTCACCTTCAGAGTACCCGCCAAACCCAAACGTGTCATAGCCTACTGGTGTATGCATATTTCCTCTTCCTCCTTCCTTTCATTTCTCTTTTCGTATGCGGTGGATTGAGGAAAACACGCATCCATGATTGCATCCTCCCACAGACGTTACGTGTTTTCTTTTTGCTTTGCGGCTATGGGTATTTCATTTCATTCCGTTCAAACAGACCGTCAAGTTGTCGCTTCTATCCTCTATGTTTACTCTGTACCGGAGAATGTGAGAAGGAGCGGATCAAATGCATTACATCCAAGAACTCCTCGTCTTTCTGCTCGTTTTTGGTGAGTTGCTAGATTAATTATCACGTTATAATATCAAAATAGTCGATTAAACGCACTTCTGAACTAACAAAAAATCAATAACGAGCAATAAAAATCAATATTATTGATTTCTCTTCCAGAAAGTGCCATGTCTTCGTCGTCGTGTATGCGCGACTGCGCCCACGCACTTAGAGGTGAGTTTTTTTTTCCAAAAAAATTCATTTTGGGGTTCTAATTTATATTTATAATAATATAAATCAACGTTGAATAAACGGTGCTTTTTAGTGTCGATACTTGTAGTTTCAAAATCTATTGTCTTATCAAGAAATTTTCCATGTAGTTTACGTGCATACTTCACATACGTTTCAGTTAACTATGAAGATCCGCCCATGGTTTTGTTTACAATGCACACTTCATATGGTGGAAGTGAATCAAGTAAAACAAGTAAAACACATATATTCCGCGTCGAAACCAGAAAGGTGAAACCGAAAAAGGTGTTGAGATAAATAGAGAGAGAGTGATATACTACCGAGTACACAGGTACAGGTATAATGAAGGTAGTAAATGCCAGCATTTGCAGACTTCTGGCCGCGGGGCAGCCCGCAGCCCTTCCACTCGCTCCTCCTCGACTCTGTGGATGAGGCACACGCACACAGGAGGACACAGATCGCCTGCAGGTACGACAGCACACAGTCACCGCCATGTCTCCAGTACCTATCCCCGCACCATTCACGCGCCATGACTGTACATGCACAGGGATTGTGCTCTTGGAGAATTGGAGGGGTTTCAGTTCTACCGTGACTATTATACGTCTAAGAATGTAAAGTTAATCGCATTACAAAAAAACTGACAAAACAACATTTATGTTCTTTTCCGATCGATCCGCTCGTTCTCCTCCTGTCTGTCTGGTTGCGGGGAAGGTGCGGAGAAGGCGACCCTGGAGGCGAGCCTCGCAGCCTGGCACGTCTACTGCGACAAGCTGGAAGGCGACGGACCGGGTTGGTAGGACTACTCTTGTTGTTTTGCAATCTCATTTTTTCTCATTTTTGTTTTTCGTACTAATGAACGAAGTAGTATGTGATATTGTAATCAACGTGTATGTCGCGCAATCCAGCAGATTGTCTTTCTCTTTCTATATGATTTTCGGCCGGAAGCCCTTACACGCTCCCCTTCCTCATTCGTTTCTTATCCTCATGATGTTTCATCCAATCCAGGAGGCGGAAGTGCTATTCACTTTTTCCACATGGATGGGCAAACAATAATGCAACCACAATCACACAATTAGTAACAGTACTGATATAGAATAATTTATTCATAAGTTGTTATGACATACACACAAATCGAAATATGACGAAATATGATGAAATATGATATATTGACTTTTTTGATATACGGTTATCAAACATAAAACTAGAACAGTATCCTAGAGCAGTATCTAAACAAAACCTATACCTAAACCTAAACATTTGCATGCGCTGTCTAGAAACTGTCTAGACATGTCTATGTCGGTCAAAAAAGGAACACACTATAAATCTCCATATTCAGACGTGCTGGACTACTTCGAGTGTGAGCGTGCGCACGTGCGGCAGACGGAGTACAAGTGTGGCCGGTTCAGCACCAGCAGAGACACCAGCCTCGTCGCATTCTGCAAGTGCGTTACAACAACTAACCATCCCATATTTCGTTTGCTTTTCACTTGTTTTTTTATAACTATACACTGGCAATCTGCAAAGCGGTTGTCTCATTTTTGAATAGTTTTCCTATTGTCTCTGTTTTTAGCTCGATTCCGATTCTTATTCTTCATTCACAATACGTTTCAAGTGAACCATTTCATGGAAATCCAAGCACATCAAGAATAAATAATACACCTTGTGGGTTCGTAAAAAGAAGTACATGTTGCAGAAAGTTCGTGCGGTACAGGCGGTGCTACGAGAGACAGCGACACAACTGCACTGCGCCGGCGGATGAGGTGGGAGGGTAGAGAGAGAGAGAGAGAGAGAAGAGAGAGAGAGAGAGAGAGAGAGAGAGAGAGAGAGAGAGAGAGATGAGGTTGGGAGAGAGAGAGAGAGATGAGGGAGGGAGAGGAGAAGGCTGCAGGCTGACACTAGACTGCAGCGTGCTGATGGGAATAATATACGGCTCATGTGTTTGTGTTTGCTAGGTTGTCTACAACATACATTGAATAACATAGATGAATATCCGGGGGTAGAAATTGTCAACACTCACGTCCACGTCGTGCCCCCGGGAGTCTGTTTGCCTGTGCATACAGACTGCTAAGTTCAAGTGTTGACTACTTTCGAGTCAAGGAATTGTCACCCTTTGACAATACGACAGGCATTATGCCCAACATACCGACTATGCGATTATCGCAAAGAACCAGGACCCGCTACATGTCCTACAATGTCCGTTCTGCCAGAAGCTTTGCAGACCGGAGCCTGCTCTCGGAGGAGCTCGAGCGGCACGGAGTGGACGTGGCGATGCTGCAGGAGACCCGAATCGACCGGACGTGCTGCGATTCCTTGCGGTACAAGTACTACAGCGCACTGCCCACTTCCAGGGCGGTGTGCGGGGTGACTGTCGCCATCTCCACCTCCGCCAACGTCAACGTGCTCGCCATCAACCCTCTCTCGCCCCGACTCATCTACGTGGATGCAGAAGTACGAGGAAAGAAGACCCGCATCGTGTCGGCGCATGCGCCAACCGAGGATGCCGAGGAGGTGGAGAAGGACAAGTTCTTTGACGAGCTGGCCAAGATTGTGAGATCGGCCGGCAAGTCAGAGCTCGTCCTCGGACTTGACTCGAACAGCCGCGTGGCTGCCGACGCCAGCCCAGCAATGGGCAGGTGGAGGCGTGCTGCCGACTGCACAAGCGACAACGGTCAGCGGATAGTGGATCTGCTGGAGAGTTACGACCTTATCGTTGCGTCGGCCTGGAAGCGCAACCGTCCCTGGCAGCGCGCAACCTGGAGGAAGAACTGCATCGGGAGGCCGCACCAGATCGACTACCTGCTCGTCAAGAAGAGCCAGGCCGGCGCCGTCCTCTCCAGCAAGAGCCTGCCGGACTTCAAATACGACTCGGATCACATCCCCGGGGTTCTTGTCGTGAGTGGATCCGGAACGCGCCGTCGCTCGTTCTACCAGAAGAGACCGCCCCGCCTCGACTCTCGCCTGCTGATCACGGATGGTGACGTGCGCGCGGACTACCGAGGGATAGTGGAGAAGAATCTGCAGGAGAGGCAGAAGAAAGGAGAAACAGATGCTGACTCGTGGACGGCTGCAGTTCAGCAGGCAGCCAAGAAGGGGATTCCAACTCTGAAGGTGGAGAAGAAGCACGATGGAGCGTCAGTGAAGGAATCCTTGTGCTACGCGAGCATGCTGCTGGCGAAGCAGAGAGGAAAGCTGAAGGCCTACCGTCAACTCAAGGCGGAGTAGCGGAGGATTCGGAAGGAGCAGTGGGAGGAGGAATGGATGAGGAGGAGCAAGGAGTTCGAGGACGCTTGCGAAAGGTAGGATGCCCGCACGGCATTCTCCCTGCTGAAGCGGTACAGCGGGAAGTGGAGCAGGACGACGCCCGTCATCTCTGACGGCGTGTCACTCGTCACCGGGGAAGCAGCGTGCGCGGTGTGGGCTGGTCACTTCGACCGCCTACTCAACCAGCCGTGCCCGTCTGCTCCCGCCCTGCCACATACCGCCCGTTCTGACTACAACAGCAGGACGGAGCCGCCAACCATGGAGGAGCTGCTTGTGTGCATGAAGAAGCTGAAGAATGGGAAGGCTGCCGGAGACGACGACCTCACTCCGGAGATGATGAAGGCTCTGCCCGCCTTTGGGATCCGTGAGCTACATCGGCTGATCGTCAACATCTGGGAGAGGAAGGAGGTGCCTGACTCGTGGAGAAACGCCATCATCGTCCCGTTGCTGAAGAAGGGCAGCCCCACCGACCCAGCCAACTACCGTGGTATCTCATTGATCCGCGTGTGCTACAAGCTGGTGGAGCGTCTGCTGCTACTTCGCATTGTGGAGCACCGCGAGAAGACCGCCCGAGACGAGCAGCACGGATTCCGCCCAGGAAGGTCTATCATCGACGCCGTCTTCTCTCTGAGACGGATCGTCGAGCTGCGTGCCCGATTCAAGAAGCCGACTAACATCATCTTTGTCGACTTCCGGGCAGCATTCGACAGTCCCGATCGAGATCGCCTCTTCGATGCGGTGCGCGCCGACGGAGTACCAGCCCCGCTAGTCGACCTTCTACGAGACCTGTACAGCCGTACTACTGCCGCTGTCCGCACTCCTTGCGGAATCACGCAGCAGTTCGCCGTCCGGATTGGAGTGCGCCAAGGATCCGTCTGCGGCCCGCTCCTGTTCAACTATGTCATCGACGACGTGATGCGACGTGTTGTGGAGGAGTGTGGAGGAGGAGTGGAGCTGCACCCGACAGGACGGAAAGTCACCGATCTCGACTACGCGGATGACATTGCTCTGCTTGGAGAAGACCCTGTTAACCTGCAGAAAGCTGTCGACCGTCTCAGTCTCCTCGCCGCCTCGTACGGTCTGACCCTCAGGTCGGACAAGTGCGAGTCGATGACCATCCCGCGAGGAGTAAAGGAGGAGTTCACTGTCAATGGAGAGAAGATCGCGCAGACCACCAACTTCCGCTACCTCGGTTCGTGGATTAGCAGCGGAGCCGACCTTACTAAGGATGTGGAGGCGCGAATCGCCCAAGCCTGCTCCGCGTTCAATTCGCTGGAAAAGGTTTTGTGGAGATCGAGCGTCGCCAATCACGTCAAGCTGCGGATCTACCTCACCGCCATCCGACCTGCGATGCTCTACGGATCCGGTACTTGGGCTCTCAATAAGAAGCTCGAGGAGAAGCTGGATACGGCGGAACGCAAATTTTTGCGCCGGATGTTAGGCTACTTCTACCCAAACCGTCGCCACAATTCGCAGTTGTATCGGGATGTAAACAACATCTACTCCCGTCTCCTGCGCAAAAAGTCCAAGCTGCCCACCCCCTCGCGGCAAGTGGCGGCAACGAGAGTTCGTCTCTTGGGACACGTGCTGCGACGAGAAGACCATCGGATTGTGAAGCAAGCTGCGCTCACACTACCGCCGCCGGAGTGGAGAAGAGGCCCAGGAAGGAAACGCGCCACATGGGACGAGAAGCTGAAGGAAGATGTCGGGCCCACGCCTGCCGTGCGCGCCAAGGTCACCTCGAGAGACACTTCGTTCCGCAGAGCTTGGAACACTCGCAACGGGCAGTGGATGGACGCTGTTATGGACATGGCACAAGACCGCGTCAAGTGGTCAGAACTGGTTCACGCGATGCTCGCCGGCTAAGGGGCGACAATGCTCCAGATGATCTACGGAGAATCGGCCGAGGAGTGAGTGAGTGAGTGAGATGAATATTCGCCTTACTGTTTTCGATAGATCATTAACATAATAAATTAATTAATATAGACACATGAACATGAAAAACATTAGAAAGAACGTAGAACAGAACATTTTTGTGTTTATTTGTTTTCCGATCTCAATCACATTTGCCGTAATCACCCGTTAATTGTCATTTATAAAGTATACACGGTAATAAATAATCTTATACTATTAACGCGTACATGTTTCAGATCCGGTTCGAGTTGGAGGGGGCGGTGTCGCAGTCACTAAACAGACTCACTTCCATCGGCAATCTGCGGCTGCCAGCCAAGTGCCACACACACCACAGGGTGGGCGACCCCCCCCCTCTCTCTCTCTCTCTCTCTCTCTCTCTCTCTTTCTTTCTTTACGAATCATAACAAATTCGTACAAGATAAATAAACTAGACATAGAAATATGTAATGTGTTCCGTGTCAGGTTCGCTCGCATGCGCACGTGCACACCACCACGCAGTCGAACCATCTGCTGGAAGACGAGGAGGAGGGGGAGGAGGGCAGCGCCCTCCCACCAAAAGAACCACACTCCACCCCGGGTCAGTTTCATATCTATCTCCCTCCCTCTTTCTATCCCTCTTTTCTGGCTGCGCCCTTCCACCGCACACCACAAGGCTTCATTTCACCCCCCCCCCCCCCTTTCTCCCCTTCCTTCTGATAGAAAGACATGATAGTGAGTGTTGAGTGAAAGTTGCAGTGTCCCGCGCCGCCGCCCCGCCCGGCTTCCAGCTGCCGCCGCGGTCGATGCACATCACGGAGAAGGCACGCGGCAGGGAGAAAGAGGAGGAGGAGGGGCAGGAGGCGAGGATAGAGGAGCTGCCGATAGAGCGGCCGGTCACGCTAGCCACTCCATCGACTGTCACCTTCCGGCCGCGCTACGATCCCAGGGACACCACTCCCAGATTAGTTCCAGCGCCTATGAGGGATATGGAGCGAGGTACAGTATCATTCATTCGATGCCACTATAGAACATTTCCATTATGAAATATCATTTTCTAGTTTTAAAAATAGACAAACATTCTTATTTCAGTATCCTCCACTCGCATTCCCGAAGTGGTCACGCCGTGGTCAACGAAACTCGTGAGGATCACAGTCTCGTCCAAGGCACCGTTCCGAGCCACGCCCCTTCTGACCACGCCCCCTCCCGTCTTCACGCCCCAATCACACTCGCTCAACGCCGCGCCAATTCACTCTCTCCTCCTTCTCCTCGTTATCGCCCTTCTCGCACTGTTCTGATTGTATTGATTGATTATTGATTATGGTGGAACAAAGATGTTTATGGGAATGAGTTTGGGTTTTGTTTTCAGTTCTAAAGTTCTAAAGAAGGTTTTTTTAGTAACGAAGGATCATGCATTTTGTCAGTGGGAAGTGAAATATCGACATCTTTCGGGGTTGTGTAGATTGATTGTGAGAACATAAGGTCCTGTTTATGAAGTGGATGGAAGGCTGAGTGTCTTCTGGCAGCTGACGAACAACTATCCTGACTACAGAGAGTGAATGGTGTGCATTGTGATTGCGCGACGACGCAAGAGGAGAGCGCACAGTGTCCCGAACGGTCCCAGATCCCAAATTGCCTTATAGTTCTATGCTCGCAATAAGTTGCGCGCGGTGGGGTAGATCAGAGGAAGACGGAGAGTCAGCTCTCGGCAATAGCGCGCAAAACAAGAGAGGCAGACGGTTATGGCACCGTGTTTTGAACTGCAAGCGAGGTAGATCGAAAACTATCGCTCTGGCGCAGGCTATAGGAACATTCCAGAATACCGCCGAACGCTTCGGAATGCCTAACTGTCTCTTCGAAACACGTTATCACTCATTCAATTGGGTGTCTGATTCCACAGTGTTGCAGATCTATAGAGTTCCGTCGTTAATACCAATGTTTATTGTTCTGCGGTGGAAACGTATGTACAATGGGGGTCTAGTGACTGATCGATTGATATCGATTGGTAACGATCGATTAGTCGGAGGGATAAGAGGTGGAGAGGCAGACTCCTTGGGCGCACTGCTGCTTGTACGAGGTGACCTCGATGTTGAACGAGTCGATGCTGAACATTGTTTCTTTGTTTGTTTACTTGTTTGTTTACTTGTTTGTTAACTTAATTGTTTACTTGTTTGTTTATACTCACGTAAAGCGGCAGGCCTTGTTTCCGGGCGAAGTGAGCACACAGGTGGTGAACACAGAGAAGTCGAACGCTTAACAATAGTTATTGATTTATTGATCCAGTGACGTCACTCACCGGGCGAGGTTCCGATGAGGAATCCTCCGACCTTCTTCATCGTCTTCTCCCAGGTGTACTGGAAGGTGCCGGTGAGCTCCTGAAAAGGGGGCGGGGTTAGCGGGGGCGGGGCTTGTCTCGTAACTCACCGCATCGTAGCTGTCGTATCCGTGGTAGTTGATCTTGCCGGCCTTCTCGAGCAGGTAGTAGCGCACCTGGAAAGTGGGCAGGGTCAGAGGAGGCGTGGCCTGGAATGAACTCACCCAGTTGTGCTGTCCGTCAACCTCTCCCGAGCGCCACTCGCCAGAGAACACGTGCTCCCATCCTGGACAAACAATCAATAATCGATCGATAAATCGATATCACTTACCGGAAGATCCGAGGGTGCCCTTGCAGCGGGAGTAGGTTCCGAACCACAGGGTGAACAGATCGTCCTGGAACGTGTCCTTGACGACTCCTGAAAGGGGCGTGGTCAGTGGGGGCGGGGCCAACACATGACGCACCCTTGCTCTGCAGGTAGCTGTAGGCCAGCTGCCAGACGGTGGTGTTCTGGAAGTCAGCGATGAGCGTCTTCAGGTAGGTCCTGCGGAATCCGGACATCGGCGGCTCGGCGACGCACACCTAAAAGAGGAGGCGGGGTCAGAGGGGGCGTGGCCTGTGCGGACACTCACGTCGGGGGTGAAGAGGTTCTGGTTGTAGATCTCGATGAGGTCCTTGTACATCTTGCGGGAGAAGATCTTGGACTCGTCGACGGAGGTGAACAGCCTGCAGAGGGAGGAATGAGAGAGAGGGGGAGGGAGAGAGAGAGAGAGAGGGAGAGAGAGAGAAGGAGGGAGGGAGAGAGAAAGGGAGGGAGAGAGAGAGGGAGAGAGAGAGGGGGAGGGAGGGAGGGAGGGAGGGAGGGAGGGAGAGAGGAAGGGAGGGGTACTGACGGGTTGGGGGACTCGTCCTGCTCTCCGGACACGTGCTTGCCCCAGTTGAGCTTGTAGTCCGTGTCGGGAATGGCACGCTCCGAATCAGCCGCGCGCATCTTCGTGATCAGATCCTGAAAACATGAAGAGTGTATGAATGTTTTCTAGTTACATGTTGTGACAGAACACTACTGTTTAGATAATTTTTTTCAATAGTGGATCCAATACCCTACTGTCTTACCTAGGAATCGAACAGGTATGCATTACACATAGGTATTCATATTGTTTCCCTCGCTCACCTGCAGTCCGGAGTTGTCAACGGGGGGCGAGCGAGTGGTCTTGGAGTGGTTGGGGTTGTGGGTGGTCTTGGTGTGCGAGCCGCCGGAGCCAGTCGGGAACGCCTCATCGATCTGAACCGACCAATC
This sequence comes from Rhabditoides inermis, assembly GCA_963966185.1. Lineage (NCBI taxonomy): Eukaryota > Metazoa > Nematoda > Chromadorea > Rhabditida > Rhabditidae > Rhabditoides > Rhabditoides inermis. The sequence continues at coordinate 71,026 of CAWZYM010000162.1, forward strand.
TCTATCTATCTCGGTGGGGGCGGGGCTTCAGTGGGCGTCTCTACCCACCACGGTCTTTCCGTTGCTCTGCAGGGTCGTCGCGTGCACGGCGATCTCGTCTCCGTTCATGCTCATCGAGCACTGCAAACAGTTACTGTAGGTTTGCAGTAACCTGTTCCGTAACCCGTACCTGTCCGTTACCGGCGAGGGCGCATACGGTGTAGACGGCGAGTTCGAACTCGGGCGACGAGTTGAGGAACATGGACGTCTCGAGGGCGGCGGCAGAGTTCCAGGCGAACTGGAGGGAGACGGCGACGGTCTGAACGAGGTGGACTCTCTCTCTCTCTCTCTCTCTCTCTCTCTCTCTCTGATGTGTGAATATGATGCACCATCTGATAGCGCCTACTGTTTTACGAGCGTCGTGTTATCTCACATCATTATCACTTGTTCGATCCCGCATTGAAGCATCGATCGGCCGCTTGCGTATATTGTCTTTTCATTCATTCCACTGTTTTCCTTGCGCATAGTTTCACTTGCCCTTTCCCCCTCTCTCTCTCTCTTTTCATTCACATTTGCATGAGCGATCGGCATTTGCGCCCACATATCGATCGCGCGAGTGAGTGGTTGAATAGGACAGTAACAGTCAGCTGCCTTCTCTCACTGCTCGCCGGAAATGCAAATAGCCGTTGCTTTCTGATTCCCCGATCATTTCCACCATTTCTTTCCTCGCAAGCGGCCGACGGAGACTTGACGTGCCTTTTAGGAGCTGAGCACTGACCGAAGCGAATGTGAACGCTATGCGGTAAGTGGAACTTCACAAAGTTGAATAAATCATTTTCAAATATGCTAATTTGAGTATGGTGATCACGAAGGATGCGCCTGGGGCGTCCGGGGGGAAAGGCCGGACGCGGACTGCGACCACCCTCGATCTTCTGCCACTCATGCCCGAGTACCACAAGAAGAGACACGACACACAGCACACCAAGAGAAAGGCGCGTGTTACATGTTACATTGTAATAACCTTATTTATGACGTCTTGTGTTCATCTATATAGTATTCATGTTAATACATAGTATTCATGATTCCTTCAGATCTACAGCTTCCTCGAGAATCCTCGCTCCGCCACCAGCTTCCCCTATCACTTTGGTGAGTAGGGTACTGTACTTTGTTTTTGGTTACTGTACGTTTTATAGGCATTTTCATCGTGGTGTTGATCGCGCAGATTCTGGGGGCGAACGACGATCCGACACTCGCCACGTACGCGTGGCGACTCGAGGTATCGATCGATTATTGATTGATTTATTTATTGATTATTTGATTAGTGCGGGCTCGGGGTATTCTTCCTGTGCGAGTTTCTCCTACGACTGTGGGTGATCGACACGGAGCACAAGTTCAGAGGAAGGAGAGGTACGGTAGCTTGTGATTACTGTAGCTTATCCTGATGTTCAGGCATGTTCAAGTACCTCACTCGATTCGTTTGTATCATTGATATCGTCATCATCTGTACGACATTCTTCATCATTGTCTCTCACTCGATTCTCAACAAAAAGGAGAATCTCTGGATACTCGATGGACTGCGGTTCATACAGATTTTCAGGTAAGTGAGAGAACTCTCTCTCTCTCTCTCTCTCTCTCTCTCTCTCTCTCTCTCTCACACACACACACACACACACACACACACACACACACACACACACACACACACACACACACTCAATCAATCGATACAGGCTCTTCCACATCGATCGTCAGATGACGACATGGAAGATGGTCAAGGATATGATCGTCCGGAGCAGGTATCGATCGATTATTGTGTTATCGAATTCTCAATGTCCACACTTCTCTGCAGTTACGAGCTGTCAGCCGCGTACTACTTCTCTCTGCTCATCTTCCTCGTCCTCGCTCTCTCTGTCTACGAGATGGAGACTGCTGTCGATATCTCCAGAGAGCTCCACGTCCTCAACACCACCAACCAGACAGACGTCGACAAGTCGGGTGAGGCATACGGTACTTTGAATAGTTTTTTTGCATGTGGTACTCTCCTTAGAGCGCACGTTCAACAACTACGGAAACGCGATGTGGTTCTCGTTCGTCTCGTTTCTCACGATCGGGTAGGCGCCGCCCATTTTGGCCACGCCCCTTTCTTTAGGTACGGCGACATTGTGCCCAAGTACTGGCTGTCGAAGATTGTCACGTGTATACTGTCCTATGCTGGCTATGCGTGTTTCATCGCAGCGTCGACTCTTGTGTCCGTTGGAATGACCATCCAGGTAATCATGGCCACGCCCCTTCTGACCACGCCCTCTTATCAGATCGAGGAGGAACAGAAGAACAAGCACGAGAACAAGATCCGCCACACTGCCGCACACATAATTCAGACATGGTATCGATAGATTTATCGATTGGTCATTAGATATGTAGGTATCGCTACCACCTGGCCTCGAACGCGTGCTACGAAGAGGACTTTATGCGCATCTTCCGGTGAGTATCGATTGATTATCGATTAATGAATTTACATTGCAGGAAAAAGTGCTACAGTCTCTATCTGACCGAGGAGCGAATCATGAAGACGCGCCAGCTGCAGAAGAGACTGATGGACAAGTGAGCGACAGGCTCCGCCCCCTCTGACCCCGCCCCCTTGTAGGCGTCGCGCCACTCGGACCAAGGACAAGCTGCTGGAGCGCGGGGCGAGTAGCTGCTCGGACCTCAAAGCCGGGCTGTCGGCTGTGCACAAGACCAGCTGCGCTTTGGAGCCTGTCGCGCTTCGCATGCAGCGCATCGAGCCTGTACGCTTCTAGGCCACGCCTATTTAGGCCACGCCCACTTTCTAGGCTGTAACTTTCCGCTCGCGCTAGACTAACTGCATGCTTCTTCTCCTCTATAGCTTTAAGTGAGAAACGAATAAATTTTTAGAATTTCCAAGCAGTCGCGGGCAAGCGCACGTTTAGACGCACCGAGGTGCGATCAATAAATCGATATCGAGAGACAGTCAATCGATAATATCGACTTTGCAGTCTACGCACTGCACGCGGGAGGACGAGAAGGAGGAGCGAAAGAAGTCGATCATGCATGAGATACCGAAGAACGTCGGTGAGTGAACATTGACTGCGTAGCACAGACTGAGTATCATGCCTGAGTATCAGTGCGAGCGGCGGAAATCGCCAAGCTCAACGCGGAGACGTGGACACCGGGTACGAATGACAAGGAGAAGATCGAGCAGATACAGAAGGTAGCCGGATATTGATCGAATATCCATCGAATATCGATTGCTTGCAGATAGCTCGCTTCGCACAACAGCGACGCGGCTCGAATGAGACCACACTGACCGCTATGACCTCATCTATGGAGTACTCGGACATTGAGCAAGAGTTGGAGGTACGGTTGATACAGTATCCCTATTACAGTAACCCTGTTTAGGTGAACGAGTACTACAACCAGAACACGACTCGCCGGAAGAGCGCCGATATCAACGGTGACTTGTTTTCTTGTCTACGGCTCGTAAACAAACAAACAAGTAAACAACCGATGTTTCAGCGATCGCCGAGGATAAGCTGATCAAGTACCGCCCGCTCATCCGCTTCATCTACTTTGTCCTCTTCCGACAGGTATTATCGATCGATTATCGATTGATTATTGGTTGCCTTCAGCTACTGAAGAAGTTCCGCCAATGCCGCCGGCCCTATCAACTCATGGACGCCGAGAACGAGCTACTCGAGATGGAACACAGTCGCACGCAACTCGTGCACGAGGTGAGAGGGCGGGGCTTGCCGGGGCGGGGACTGAGCCGCAGCTTACAGCTGGAAGTACGCTCGGCTGCCGTGGTGGGCAAAGCGCAGCAGTCGCCGTTCGCGCCGCACGACGGAAAGGTGTCAGGTACGGTAGACCAAAGTACCGTAACCCGATGTACCGTAGTGTTACGGCGAGTGGAGCTGTGCGAGGCGAAGTTGGACGAGCTGGAGAGAAAAGCGGATGTGATGATGATGACGACTGTGAAGCTGCAGCAACTGCTCGGCATAGAGTCAGCCCTCTCTCTCTCTCTCCTCTCTCTCTCCCCCCCCCTCTCCCCCTCTCTCTCTCTTCTCTCTCTCTCTCTCTCTCTCTCTCTGTCCTCTCTCTCTCTCTCTCTCTCTCTGTCCTCTCTCTCTCTCTTTCTCTCTCTCTCTTCTATTCTCTCTCTTCCAGGATGGAGCTGGACCTGCCGTCGGACGACGATAGCGACGCGTCGTCGTCGCCACATGACGAGGGAACGACGAGGTGGGAGAGAGAGAGAGAGAGAGAGAGAGAGAGTGAGAGAGGGGGAGAGAGAGAGAGTGAGAGAGTGAGAGTGAGAGAGGGGGAGAGAGAGTGAGAGAGAGTGAGAGAGTGAGAGTGAGAGAGAGTGAGAGAGAGATACTCTAGGAAGCTGACGCCGACCCAGCGCCTGCTGCACCCGCCGCCCGCCTCGCGCCGCCCGTTCAGCATCGCAGCCCGCAACCGGAAGAAGAGTCTCCGACGACAGGTGGTGACGATTATCGATTGATTATCGATTGCATATTAATTACAGGCGACGCTCGGACACATGGGCGTCTCGCTCGACGACTGACTAGTATTTTACTCTAGATTTTGTAGATTGTGTATTGCCTTGCCTTGCGATAAAGTGCCTTTAGAAGTTATCAACCAATGGAAAATCGGCATACCTCGGCGCGAGTGAACCATCCGTGGTACTTGAGCTTGCCGGCCGACTCTTGCTGCAAACAGACAGTGAGCAATCGATAAATCGATAATCGATGAGACCACCCACGCTGAACATGCGCAGCCAGTTGTTGAAGCGGACGACGGTGGCGCCCTTGGAGGTCTCTCCCACGAAGACGGACTCGAATCCTGAGAGGGAGGGGGTGAGAGAGAGGGAGAGATAGAGAGATAGAGGGAGAGAGAGAGAGAGAGAGAGAGAGAGAGAGACGCTGCACCCACCGGAGGATCCGGCGACCTTGTTGCGCGCGTAGTTGGTGAACCACAGCTGCGTGAGGGCGGCCTTGAACGTCGCCTGGTCCTTCGAGGCCAGACCTGAATTGATTGAAATAGAGAAACGAACCTCGCTACGATCACATCGTAACTATGTATCAACTTTGAGACCACTGGCTGCTCCTTTTTCATCAGTTCAGCACTATCTGCCACTCACCAAATGTAACTACTCACCGAATGAAACCGAAATGAAACTATTCTACTATCTAGGTTCACTTTGAACAAAGCAACTCGTCGTCTAAAACCGTCCACCTACTACCGGAAACTAATTCACCCCAGCTCCCTCCGCCACCCACCCTGCTGCTGCAGGAACTGCCAGGCGGACTGGAGGACGGGTGTGGAGAGGGCAGAGTCGAGGAAGGCAGAGGCGGCAGACACCGCGGAGGGGTTCGCCGGCTCCGGTGTGTCCACGTCGGGGGTCACGTATAGGGCCTGTGAAGGGGGACGGGTGGAAAAAAACAGAGTGTTGATCACATAAATAGTTCAGGTAAAAGTTTTAATTGCTGTGTTGAGTGGAGATTTAGATCAAACTGAACAAATAATAAAAAAGATGTACTTACAGCGAGGGCGTTGAGCTTGGCGTAGGTGTCCTTGGCGAGGAGGGTGGAGGAGACGGTGGTGAAGAAGCTGGAACAAAGTAATTTTTATCAGTTCCTGTACATTATTATGAGTAAAAGAGTACAAGTAATCGAAGTTGAGAGGATAGTATGTATGAAAGAATGGTTGAAGGCAACAGAATACTTCTTGCGAGTTCCACTGACATGGACACAATTATGGAAAGAAAGAGGTGGATGAATGAAGAAGGAAATGAAGTCAACCCACGGCTTGTGCGCGTTGTCGTGGTCGAAGTGCGAGTGAGAGGCCATGTCCTGAACACAGTACAGTAATACAAGAAACTACAGTATCCTGAGATAAAACAGTAACTCACATATTCGCAACACCCAAAAAAACTATATCCGAAGTGTTACAGTAAGCCTCACGTCTACCGTATCCCGACCGAGCTACAGTACTCCTCTACTGTACCTGGTAGTCGACGGTGAGGTCGTTTCCGGTGGCCCTGTTGGTGTCAGCAGCAACGAGGGCGTTGAGGGCCGCGGTGACAGCGGAGGCATCGAGCTGCTGAGGCGCCGGGAACGCTGTAAACACAGAATCACACAGTTGTCATCTGGACGGGTGGACTGTTTTATTCCAAGTTCCTTTTCGGTAGTGATCTTCGTCCCGTACAATGGTTTGCGTTTTCTCTTAGACCGATGTCATTAAAGGTAGCGTACCCTCTGAATCCAATATTAAAAAGTATCACGAATGTATTATCAATGTCTTTTAGAAGTATTTTTATGTTGTTTATGGTTGTTTGTGATAAAAAGTAATGAAAATTAAAAATTATCAAACATTTATTTTAATTCAACATGATACGCATATTTGCGCAACGTTGTGAGTTATGATTTTTAACATCATTCAACATAACTTACTGCGTTTAGCATATAATTTCCCATCAGCTGTTTTCGCCAGTTTAGTAAAAGAAACACATAGTACAAATGTTATCTAAGATAAGAATAACATAAGAAACAATATAAACACATGCAAATAAATTGTCTTGAATGAAACAGCCGATAGTGTGGTCAAATTGTGTAACTTCGTGCAAGTTGTGCACACACCTCCGAGCTGATTAAAAGTTATTAGTTTCTACGATTTCTCACTCCAATATTCAAATGATTTTTTAAAATTAAATTGTTTCAGAATATATATTTGCATTATCATAATATACTCATTGAGTCGTAAACAATGACATGTTGTATCTGCACATACACCCAGATTCAGAGGGTACACTACCTTTAAGTGATTAAGATAGCTCTGACGCGTTGCGTGATAAGAGACCGCAGATTGCGGGTCATTGTCGAAAGAAATTCTGAGTCGCGCCATATTTTCTGCACACGCGGAAACAGATATTCTGATAACATCGGGTAAGCCACGCTGTGGTTGCTTCTTTCAGATGTTCAAGCCGCTCTATACCGCAACTATCACAAACCCAACCCACAGTGTCGCAACCAAGTCTGTACGGAAAGGGACACAATTCACGACTGAGTGACGGAACAATTGTACTGCTTTCTTATCCACAATGTTTATCGTTGCACCAGAAAACCGAGCGCAGCCACGTTGTCAATATCAATTCCGGTAGGCAAACCATAAAGATAGCGAAGAATGTGGTATGCCAGAAAGATTAGAATCGTGTAATGGGAGTGCGATTCGGGTGTGCTTCGCACCGGATCAAAGGGACCACGAGGTAAGATACACCATCTGGACTACATTCCAAGGATACTGTAGTATCGTAAACACAGATATCGATTATATCGATATCGATACCTAGCCGCCAGCACGCGTCACTGACCTGGGCGGGAAAGAGGGGGTAGGGGTCACTGACTCACTGACTGACTGACTCAATCAGACCCTCACTATAGTCACTTGTACGTCTGTATATGACTGTTGCGCGGACCTATATTTTACGCGTTCACTTCGTTACTGTATTTCTTCAAGTTACAGTGGGTAAGTGATTTTCTTCTTGTGTCTAGCCCGCTGAATTGCTAGTACGGTAACGGTGACGTTTTCAGAATCGTGGAACACTGTAGTCAGTGAACAAAGAGAAGTGCCTGAACGACTGCCCGGTAGACATAGATTCTGCGGATTATTTCGTGAGTATGAATGGAAAGTGGAAAGAAAGGTGGGTTGATTGCCTTATGACACTATATTGATTTTCAAAAAACGATCAGCTTATCCATTTTCAGAGTCAGACAAGATGATCTGGGAGTGTGAAACAGGCGTTCATCATTGTTCATCGAATGCGGGAGACAATCGTGTTCAGCGGCAAAAACTAGGTGAATACTCTGAATCAGCAAAAGATGCCATATGCACAGTTTGAATAGTAAACATATATAAAAGAAGTATAATATTATCTCTTTTCAGGTTATTCGGATGCTGGTACCATGGGTGCGAGTACCTAGATGTGACTTCGCTCTACAGTACTCGTCTCGCCTCTACGCGGCTGCAAGGCAGGCATATATCCTGCGCATGAAGCACGGAGAAACAAGTGAGTCACTCGATGTCTAAATCTCTACCCATCATTCGTTTAGCGTCGACGTGACATGTTGTCTAGCTATCAAACCTGCCATGTGGAAAATGGACCCAATCGGTTAGTACTTGTCAGACAGCCCCGTGCGCAGTGTCTTGTTGATTCCAAAATATTCGAACTCTCCTTTTCAGGAAAAAGTTCACTGTCAATCAACACTGCACTTTGGATGTCTTTATACTCGAAAGGTAAGGTGTGGACAGTCTGTAGTTTCACGATATTTTTTTCAGAATACTTGCTACGAGCGGAACTATAAGTACATCACTTGTCGCCTGCCCATACACTTCTCTCGCGCATAGACCGTACACTGACTCATACCTTGTCCCAATCGTAGACCTACTTATTGCATCACCATTGATGTGTTATTGTTACCTAAACATCTGTAAAAACTTAATAAAGAATGTTGCACAGTCGGAATAAATGTATTTGTATGGTATAAGAAGTGAGTACATGATAAGACAAGGTGAGCTGCACTTACCGAGAGCAGCGCCCAGGAGGGCGGCGGCCATGAAGAACCTCATCGTGCGAGTACCGAGACGGTCACTGAAGGCCCCGAGATCCCACCACACCACCTTATCACACCCTTATCTACACCACATCCTTTATTCCAACCACTGATTAGAGACAACTGCGTGGCTATGACGGGCCCGCTGAGCTCGTCTCTCTCTCTCTCTCTCTCTCTCTCTCTCGGACAGGTGCCATGTCCGGGACAGGTGTGCCAGACGCGCCCCCACTCTCGGAATCCGAGAAGGCGATAGGAGAAGTGGATGGCAAATCGTCACAAGTTGTGGCGATTTCTATGTCTGTCAAAATCATGCGTCGGACATTCGGCTGGTACATGTTTCGATCTATCTTTCCCTTTTTCTTCTTTCTATTTTGAGGAGCAGGAGCTGGTGTGTTGGCGACGGGAGTGCCAGACGCGCCCCCTCGCAGTAGAGAGATAGGAAGAAGGGAGTTGGCGGAACGCACTCTTTTCTATCTATCCACGTGATGCAGTGGTCAGGCGGTCCGATCACGAGAAAGGATTCGTGAACCGTATCGTTTCCGGATCAGATAGTACTGTTTGATCTGTGAATATTAAAAAAAACATTTCAAATGCAACAGTATCCTATTCCAATGTATATTTGAGTGAGTAAGTACAGGTTTCGTTGACGCAACATATTAACACATTTGAGATTTGAGCAACAGTTGATACTACGCACCTACGCTGTGAGATTGTGGAAAACGCATAAAAACTTATGATTCAGTTTTGAAAAAAAAAAGTTTCGGAAAATATGGTCAGATAGTCATTTAGTCTGATTTCAAACAAACAAATCAACTTCAGATCGAACAAAAATAAATGTTGAACGCATGGTCTCATCTACGTGATAAGAAACAAGGATCAGAGTGCACTTTGCGCTGTCTCTTTCCAGCATCCCTTTCTCTCATCAGATAAACCCACCCCATATCGGTCCATTCGCAATGTGCCGTGAAAATTCTCATAGTTCTTTTTTGCAGATGTAAATTAATCAATGGTTTCTTACAGAAAGTCAGTAAAATTTCTTTGTTCGCCTCGCTGGAATTCGCATTGCATAGCGTACTAGAAAATCTCGGGTTTGAAGCTTCACAGTTTCAAATAGCCAAAAGCCCAAAAATGGGAGACGCTCTCGGGTCATTCGCTTATCTCATACTAACAGACGTCACAATGGGATTCGCAGCCGCTCATTCTATCTGGCCATGAATGGTTGAGAACAAGCGCCGTCTAGAATCGTGGAGATAAGGTAAGCGATAGTGGCTATCGTGAAAGAAGCGATGATTGAACACGTGGTGCCATTGTAGCCGCACAGAGCTATCTGGTAAACAATCTGGTTGGACAAAAAAGTTATACAAATACAAATGTAGACAAATGTAGTCTTTCTGTACCGCATGTAAACGCAAAATTAATCGACGACAAACGGGAATGCGCACAGCAAATAAATGTAAATACAACTCATTGTTTTCTTTTCAACCAACCGATGTTGCATTTGAACTTCATGCAAACTTCTCACACTTAAATCCTAAAATGCGAATATATGATATAATATGAACTATGATCTCACTTATCTAACCAACCGCATAGTGCCGCACAGCCTGCGGTACTATCGTGACACACATCCGGCCTGTAATTGAAGTCTTCGAGCGGGAAGCGGGGAGAAGAGAAATGGCTACGACCATGCATCCCATTCATTGTGTGCTCTTCCCAACAATGTTCTGCTTGATCTTGGTGTTTCTGCCCTGCTTCGCTCGCTACCTAATAAACGTATTGGCAAAGTTCTGGTGAGTACGGCTTTTATAAATAACTTTTTCAATTTACAAATGTTTTTACCACCGAATAGTAGAATTTTGTTTCAGAGCGCAGTGTACGTTGAACGGATCGATCGAATCGATAATGGCAGCTCTTCTCATGTATATTATGTAAATATTGTAATATTCCGAAGCTCCTTTCCCCGAATTTGTGGCTCTAATAAAAATTGATTAATATATTAATCTTTGTCTGTATAATTATGTTTTATACTAACTACGTCTATAAACACGGGTTGCCTCATGTGGCCTCGATGTGTTATCGCTGATGAGTGAGGCGATTTGAATATCTGGTACTCAGACGATAACTACTGTTCGGGCCGTTCGTAACCGTAAAATAAACTGTGCTGTGTGTTGTGCGAAAAACAATAGCTGTTATGAACAATGACAAATCACAATGTAATCATCATCCGAATTTTTGAAAATGACTTTTCGAACATCATTTCCTCTTTTCTCTCTCGCGCTAGCGGCGGTTTTCCATTCCGCATCCAGCTATGGACTCTGTGAATGGTGGGTGCGATCATTCTTTGAATGCTTTGAATCACCCCTCTCCCAGCCTGGAATCATCTCCCGCCCGAACTGCACCAACAAGTCTTCCTCAATCTCCCGCCCACTGATCTACTCGTCTGCTGCGCCACCCGCCCGCAGATGCGGTGAGTGGGCGGGGCCAGAAGGGGCGGAGCGAACCATGCCCTGCAGGGAAGTGGTGTTGATCCCGCGGATGCTCGCTCGCCTCTTCCCCACAACTCTCCACTACAACGGCCTGACTGGTTCGATTGTGTGGCGGGGCAGTACCGGGAATACGGAGGTACTGTAGAATATCGTATACCTAGATACCGTAATACTAGGTGGTGTACAAGTGGGTGACGTCCCGTTCTTCTCTCTCGCATCGAGGAGGACTGTGCGGGCGATGGGCCGTCGCCAGAAACCATACGCAGTACGAGTGAGTGAAAACAAATGACGTCATTTACTAAATAGTTTGCTGTACAGAGTAAAAATGTGAACTATGGTAACAATATAACAATACTATAGTAACATTATAGTAACAATGTAATAACGTTTCTGTTTAGGTGTGGCTGCACTCCTGTTGGTAAACGGGACGAGGCGTCAGCTGCCGAGCACTGGCTCAACTACTGGAAGGTCGTCTCCGGAATGAACAAGGACGCCGAGATGAGTCTCACTGTGGTCAGTGAGAGAGGGAGGAGGGGGGGGGGGGGGTGGATGAGGGGAGGGAGGGAGATGATCTAGATATAGAGGAGGGAGAGAGATAAGCAGGAGAGAGAGATAGAAGAGAGAGGAAGTAAGGGAGGGAGGAGAAAGAGAAAGAGAGATAGGCAGGAGAGAGAGAATTCCCTTGTAGTCGTCGCGCCAGCAGCTGTCCAGTCTCTCGTCCGCGGTGGGTGACTCGGGCGGTCTCCGCACCAGCAAGCTATGGCTGTTCGACACTTCTCGCACCACACAGGTGGGCGTTTCTTGTTACCAACATCCATCTCCCTGGGACATGGCAAGAGTAGTTGCCCACTAAACGTATCGTTTTTTTCAGTGATGTGAAACCCGGCAGAATTATCGATTGATTATCGATTGACTGTTACTATCATATTGTTCAGGCTGATACGGACGCGCTGATGTCGTTTCTGCGTGTCATTCGCTCCACCGAAGTCCGTCTCAATATCATGGCCGGTGGGTGGTTCTCTTTCTCTTTCTTTCTTTCTCTCTCTCTCTCTCTCTCTCTCTCTCTCTCTCTCTCTCTACTCATTCTCTCTAGACGTTTTCTACTCTCTCTACGAGAACCGCCGCTACCCGCCGCTGCCGCACGACGGCTGGGGCAAGCTGGTGAGTGGGCGGGGCTACGGTGGGCGTGATTTGATCGCGCGCAGGGAGCTATGGTGGAGCGGGTGTACGCGCCGCGTTCGACGTTCCGCCGTCTGCCCGCGTTTCCGGAGCTGCGATGCGTGGAGGTGTACGCGTGTGGGCAGGCGGACCAGAACAACACGTTCGACCCCAACACAGAGATCAACAGGGTCGTCAAGGTAGGCTCTCTCCCTCCCTCTCCCTCTCTCTCTCGCTCTCTCTCTCTCTCTCTCTCTCACACACACACATCAGTTAACCCAGGAGTGGCAAGACGGGTCGCGTCTCTACAACATCCGGTTGGGCATCAATAACGACGAGTCGGCAATGATCTCTCGAGTTGAAATGGTAAAGAGAGAGAGAGAGGCAGAGAGAGAGAGAGATCCGTTCAGTCCCCCCTCTCCCTTCTCACGGAAGACTGGCTAGTGGACTCCGAGGAGCCTTGTTCCTCTCCCGGCTGTCACTGTCTCTCCCTATTCCTCACAAGCATCACTGGACACAGGCTCGTGGTGAGTCATTAGCAACAAATCGATACTCAATCGATATCCCTTTCAGAGGATATCGATTGATTTCTGTTTCTATCCCTCCAATACTCGCAGGTCGTGTGTCGCCGTCACTCTGCCTCTTTGCGTGACGTCAGCGTGCACGAGGTGCGCCTTCTGAACGACGACGACGTCTACCGGCACTGCTCCAGCCCTCCCTTCTGCAACGTCACCAACAAGCAGCCGACTGACGAGTGCGGGTGAGTTTTCAATTGGTCCCGCCACGATTGTGTCATGGACTGTACCGTATACCATGTGTTGGTTACAGGTTCTGTCGTGGTGTGCGCGAGTTCCCTGCACTGGTGGCGCAATGGCAGCGAGAGTTCGAAGAGTGGGCGGCGAACGAGAACCACGAGTGAAAAAAAATTATCAGATTACGAAACTGTCTTTGTTTTTTTTGTTGTGTTATAAAGCTTTAAATTTTCGCCTTATCCGATGAGTGCAACTCTACACTACCTGTTCTGATTGTATCAATGACTGTCTGTCTCTCCCCCTCTCTCCCTCTCTTGTTTGTTTGTCTCGCTGCTAATCCGTCCATTAGCCCTGACCGGCTGCTTTCCTCGATACTTCAAGTGGTCCCGCTCATCCCCCCGGTGAGACAGTCGGCGAGAGAGTGCGCGCCCGCGAGAGAGTCAGACGGGGAGGGACCTAATCACTCGCGATCAGCCACCGTAACACACGCCCTATCATTTTCGCCCCCAAGGGTGACAGCACCGCCGTACAAGTGCGAGTATTGATCGAGTACCGTACCTCAAGTACAGGTACAGTATCTGATTGCCTCTTACCGTATTCCTGGAATGAGCGACGATGACTTCCCGCCGATTGATGCCGATGTGGAATTGCCTACGCTGACTGTCAGACTGGTATATATACCTTGATGATGATATGTTATAAAATGTTTACATTCTTTTTTCTGGAAGTGATAGCGTCAATTTTCCACTTTTTGACGAAACACAATAACGTCACACTTATGTCACAACATTGTAACTGATATCAAAGAATACTTAAATACCCTTTTCCTTTTCCTTGTTGCAGGTAGAGTGTGAGGACACGACGGAGCAGGTGTTGACCACGTATTCCCCCCTGGAGAGGGCAAGAGTGGAGGAGGAGACGGAGAGACACCTAGTACAAGAGGTACGCATCTACATCAAATCAAATCAAATCGTATCACATGTTTATTCGGAATCGCAATATATATCCCTCTACGAATTAACACTATCATATTGTTTAGCAATGGGAAAAACGAGATATTATTCAACGCTGCTGTGAAGTTTGTATAGTGTGTATGTGAAACGTATGTATTACAAATTGACAAAATTTTGATTATTTGATTAAAAATGTTAAGACGGTTCGCATCCAGCCGGCACTGTCGGGTCTTGAGTTGGACGTGAAAGAACTGGAGGTGAGCAACTGTTGTCATTTCATGTATGATTTCTTTATCAATACTTAATTTCAATAATATTTATTGTACATTTAGCCATTTAGGCTCCTCCTCGTCCCGGCAGCGCGCTGTCTCCGAGTCACCCAATAAGCCCCGCCCCCACTGGCCACGCCCATCACTACACAAAGAAGATCAGAGCGGTGAGTGGTGTTGGCAGTGTTGTGCTCACTCTATTCCAGCCGACCATATCAAGCCCCGCCCCCTCTGGCCCCGCCCCTATTCTATCCGTGCATGACGTCATCAAACAATTCGAGGCGGACAAGGCAAAGGAGATGTTTGTGAAGAGCAACCTTCTCTATACGTCAAGGAACATGCAGGTTTGTAGTTGTAGTTCTTTCACGTTTTGGTTCTTTTTGGATTTTGGTTTAACGAAACCCGAGAACGACGTTCATTGTCTAAATCATAGTTCACTCATTTTACTGATCGATCGGAACGTATTCACAGCATATGTATTTAATTTCACTTTCACTGACTGCAGGAATCCGGCGAGGCCTCAGTTTCCGACGACGCGCGACAATTTGAATCACCGTTGGCGAGAGGTGATCGATAATCAATCGATAATCAATCAATATCCCTTCCAGAAGAGACGATGGACAGCGAGCGCGCTAGCCAGGCGACACAGCGATCTATTCCCGAACTGCATAGGGACGATGAAATGAAGGGGTGGGATGACGTCACTCATTGTGATCTGATGACGTCACTGGTCACTATCATTTCAATTCAGGACGGAAGATCTGGTGCAGCACGATCGCACGCCAATCATGCCTTTGAGGATCAGGAAGAGGTAAGTATGTCTATAGTTATATTACATATTACAACAAGTACATTTACCACAGTAAGACTGGTTGCTGAAACCTGTCATGTAAGTATTAGAATCAAACACAATTTCCGCATTCTCGTATTCTCACCACCCGGCCTGTAGCTATGCTCTCACAAGTGTCGCGAGGATTACGGTATATCTGTGGTCTGTGAGTGGGCCGCCTCGAGGGTAGCACTCCATTAGTCGTGCGGGGCAGAGAGAGAGAGAGAGAGAGAGAGAGAGAGAGAGAGAGAGATAGAGAGAGAGAGTGGGGAGAGTGAGTGTGTGATTAGAGAGAGCCAGACAGTGTTTGCTTTCGGATCAACGGATATGGATGAGTAGCCGGAAGCCGACTAGCACCTTGATTTTTGTTGCATACGCTTCAACTCAGTGACAAATTAAGTTGCTGACACTAAATGCAATACTTCGAATAACACAAAAACACAAAAGCAATATCTTTCAGTTGGCTTCGCTCTTGGACCCTGTGGCTGTCTCTTCTCCTCGCAGTCTTCTTTATTCTATTCGTAATCTTCCTTCTCTTCTGGCTACTCCACGTCGGACCGAAACCTAATATGGTAAGTTTGATTCAAGTATCAATTTGTACACTGATAAAACAGATATGAACACTTTTCCAGACCGACCTTCTTTCCGTGTCTCCCACTGGCCTCGCACCTGCCATGACAGGCAATAGAAAGACGTGCAGCACACAGCAGTGCATCAATACAGGTATGAATCGATTTATCGATTCATTTTTATTGATCGATCCAATTCCAGCCTTCCGGATCACTTCCTCCCTCGATGAATCCCACTTTCCATGCGACTCCTTCTATCGACACGTTTGTGGGAGGTGCGATTCACATTCAGGAATGCATACGTTCCACTGCCATAATAACTCAGTTGTATGAGTATTTTGAAGAATTCGTTGATTCGTATGTTTTCGATAGTGAACCCACATATTCAGATACAATTCGGCTTCGCGCGACTCCGTGGAGGAAGATGTGCTCAAGGATGTCTACGGTAAGGAAATCGAGTGATAGTCTGATAGTGATGTGATGGTTACTGCCCAACCATTTTTTTGTGAACCCACACACACACTTCGCCACCTCAACATAGAAGACCAACCGAGATCAACCCCAATTGCAGACCTCCTCTCTGCGCCCTCTCCCCCGCTCTCTCGCAGTGCCCAACTGACGAGGACACTCTATCAGGCATGCATGGACGGAAAGGAGAGGTGAAGACGGGAAACATGTGAAAGATCATCCACAGATTCGATTTTGAGACACCAAATGCTCAGAATAGAGACGATTGTTACTATAAAGAGAACTGATTGCGTGGAGACTTTGTGGACGATCTGAAGAGTCCTGTCGAGATAGGGAATCAAGTTACAAAGTATACGAGTTAACCGGTTCCTCACAATTTTCTATGCTCCCCACTCCAAAGCCGCTGGCCGATGTTGATGTGAATCCTATAACCTCCCATAGGTCTGCCCTCTCCTCTCCCATTCTCTCACTCCTTCGCAACCAACCCTGTTCACCAGTCATGGATGGATGCATATTCACTGACACACTCTACAGGTACGTTCACATTGCGTTTTCTGGATGCTCCTCTCGGTTTTTTTTTCAAGTTGTAATGTGTTTTTCTCAGTTGGGAGCGGCACAGTGGAATGCTCGACTTCTATGCTGGAGACTGGAATATTGTGAACATCGGCAGAGATGGAGACCCACAGGACAGAAACAAAATCATCCTAGCGGTAAGTGAACACCATTCACACCACAAGCCCCGCCCCTTTCAGCTCCGCCCACCGGAACTCACGTCTCTTCTGGGACCGATAGAGCAGCAACTGAAACAGCTGACAAGACCGAGTGCGACCGAGTTGCAGCCACTCATGACGGTATATCACGCACTTTTCGTAAGAACCGGACACCCGACGGTACTAGAAAAAAGTGACCATCTCGGATTTCGCTATAAACTCGTGAGTGGGTGTATTTGATGCTCGGAAACAGCTCTGGCAAGGTCCTAGCTCACGAAACAAATTTCTGATTTTTTTTATAATAGTGCAAACTTCAAAAATTTATCTCGGCTCTTTGACATGATAATAACATTCTGCAAACGCAAAAATGTTTGTTTCGACAATCTAAGCAACTTTGTAATTGACAGCGTCCGAATTAGACCACATCTTTGTACTCAGAAATGCAACCGAAGGTGAAAAAAATGAAAAATTTGCATATTTCGTCAAAAAAGACATATATGGGCACAATAGTAAGAACTTTTCTCTTTTGCACTTCTTTGTACACGCATTGACGCAACTTTTTCATGAATATCGCAAAGCCAAATTTGGGGCCCATAGTGGTCAAATATGAGACTGAACATTGCCGACTCGTGAACACATCACAGAAACATGTGGTATAATGTGAATATTTCTGCTTTGTTTCTTTTGATACTTAATGTTTCCTATATCAATGTATGAAAAACAACTATTGGCGTAAAAAAAAACAAAAAAAATGTAGAAAATGAAGCTGTATACGAGAAATCTTCAATTTCTCATTTTCTTAGCAAAATATTGTAAAACATTTTATACGATCTATATGATTTGGGTTTTTGTCGTTTATAGGCATAACACATGTATATTCTACGTTGTAAATTTAACAAAACATAAATCTACATTTAAGATTCGAACCTTGGTCGTTATCCTGGTGAGGTTTTAGGTTGAAAACTAAATTTTTGAAAATTGAACCAAACATCAATATTTTGATTTTCCAGATCCTAAAATACTAATTTCATTCATTACAATCATTTTCGGAGTGTTTAATTACATTTTCTAGACTAATTTAACCCACTTTTATATGACTCCTAAATAGGCATAATTCCTTTCATATAAAGCTTGAAAATCAGGTTTAAAAGTTTAATTTGTGCAAACAATTGTTTTGCATACATTAGGTATTGTAAACTTCAAGTATCAAAAGAAATAAAGCAGAAATATTCGCATTATACAAAATGTTTCTGTGATGTGTCCACGAGTCGGCAATGTTCAGTCTCATATTTGACCACTATGGGCCCCAAATTTGGCTTTGCGATATTCATGAAAAAGTTGCGTCAATATGTGTACAAAGAAGTGCAAAAGAGAAAAGTTCTTACTATTTGGCCCATATATGTCTTTTTTGACGAAATATGCAAATTTTTCATTATTTTCATCTTTGGATGCATTTCTGAGTACAAAGATGTGGTTTAATCCGGACGCTATCAATTACAAAGTTGCTTAGCATGTTGAAACAAACATTTGTGCGTTTGCAGAATCTTATTATCATGTCAAAGAGCCGAGATAAATTTTTGAAGTTTGCACTATTATTAAATAATCAGAAATTTGTTTCGTGAGCTAGGACCTTGCCAGAGCTGTTTCTGAGCATCAAATACACCCACTTACAAGTTTATATCAAAATCCGAGATGGTCACTTTTTTCTAGTACCGCCTAGGTCCGCCTGGGGTCGATTCTTACGAAAAGAGCGTGATATACATATGTACATACTTGTTATCACATTCCCGAAAACATCTAAGTAATTGTCATTTATTTGTTTTCATTGTGTTTATTTTGTTTGTGAAACGTAAACAAAATGTGAAAAGTAAACAAAATGAAACGTATTCTTGCTCATTGTTTTTGTTCAGATCTTCCTTCGCGAGCGCGTTCTCTCTCCACTCGTCTCCTCCCATCTACTGTCCGATCCTCGACCGAGACAGGCCATGCTGGATAGAGTCGCCGAGTTCACACTACAACTACACGCGGTCAGAGAGGTTTCGACTCTTATTTTAGTGATCGGTTATTTTTGTAGCTTCTGAAAACAGTGATGTTATTGAATAATAATACTAATGTGATGTTATTAAATACTAATACCACATCAGATGCATGGCTCGTTAATGGCTTATCACTTTTAGTCTTTTAAAAGAACACTTGAAACGTATGAGATCTGACTGTTTGTTTTCAGCTCTCCCTTTCCACTCCACCCACCCGCACTGTGATGTCATTGAAAGACCTGTTTGCGGAAGTGCCACAGGTACGGTATACGGTAGTAAGATACTGTAATTACAATACTTCTACAGTACAGTACAACTTCAGATCAAATGGTCGCAACTGTTCGGTGCGGATCTGTCTGGCTATGTGAAATGGAAGGATAACGACCGGATAGCTGTTTACAATATGGAATACTTCCGAGGTGAGCCCATACGTTTCAACTGTGATTCGTATGGATTAATGATTAAACTACTATAATCCTGCTGACTTTGCCACATCATTATTATTATTATGGACCTTTTACCAGAACTGCCTTCCCTGCTGGCTTCTTTCCTACCGGGAGACACTGCCAACTACCTCTCCCTAGCTACTGCCATGCGAATGAGAGAGTACGCCGAGGGAAACGGGACAAGGTGAGAATACGTTTCACTTGAGCCGTAAACGTGCAATGCTTTGTAATATTTAATTATCAAGGTAAATGGGATGAATCTAAATTCATAACTTTCAGTTGGCGTACCTGTGTTCAGCAACTCCTTCCTCTACACGCGATGGAGACAGTGTATGTGGAAGAGAAGAAGGGAGCTGATGTGAAGAAGGTGAGATATTGATCGATTATCGCATGTTTATCGAATGTTTCAGACCCGTTCTTTACTGGAAGATCTTCTCAACGAATTCAAGAAGAAACACTCGAAATCGGCGGGATTGGAGAAAGTAGACAAGTGCGTATTTTTGAATGCATTTTATTTTTACTAATGCTTCCTAATGCAAGATATATTTACATATATACATATACGTCGATGCTGACTACAATTGGTATGGACTACAGTTCTTTTCTATGGATGTCTATCGGCTGTGAATCTTTTTCATGTCATCATTCCAGGATGCAACTGCGCGTTGGCTTTCCGGATCGACTCACGAAGACAGCACAGACAGATACACTCACGGAGGTATCACTTGAAAAGTAATAATAGTGAAAATGGTAAAACAAAGTATTGAAATGAGGTGCATGTTTTGGATCACTAGCTAGATGTTTGTATACAGTAGAAGTAGTCTAGATTCTGCATTATATCATCAATGTCGAACTTTAAAAAAAGTCAATGCACATTTTTTTGCGCGTGGCGTTACTGTATTTCTTGTTTTTTTCAACGGCAAGCGCAAACGACTATTGTTTAAACTAACTTCAGTTTTCTATATCTGTGATTCTCGAAACGTACACGTATTTTTTTAGTTATCCGTGAATCATTCCGACTATTTCTCATCCATCACATCAGCGTTTCGACTGCAGAGGAGAGTGGAACTGGGAAAAGTGAGATTTTTATTAACTTGATGTTAAAGTTTACATTACAACCTGATACGTTTCACGCTAGAAATGAAAGCAGCATGCCATCCATGTAGACTAATCTTGATTCAATATGCATTCGATATATTGATTACTGATATGATACACTCCAGATCGGTTCTTCGCTCCCCTCAGATGATGCCCTCGTCTACCCTGTTCTCTCACCCGGAATACTCTACGATGCCGCACAGAACACTATGGGCGAGTGTTTTAATAGTATATACTTATAACACTACCGTGTTTGCGTGGATTGTTGCAAATCTGCGGCAACTCAAATTGTTGTGAGGTTGAAACGTATCTGTTCCAGTGGTTCCCCTGTCTCTTCTGCGCGATCCGATTTCCACCCCAGACACCGCACCTAGAGGAGTCGTACTAGCTACCCTCGGTATAGTTTATCTTCTACTGTATCCATACGTTTCAGATGTGCTATAAACTTACTGAATTTTGTAAACATCAATACATTGGCATGCCAGAACAAAATCAATATTCCAGGCACCGTGTTTCTTCGCGCTGTGGCGGGCGTCGTCTATCCGGAGAGACCGGAACAAAGTGGTGGGAAAGTGTAGAGTTACTGGTATTGTATTCGGTTGTTGTTGTAGTGGTTACTGTATTGTATATTGTATCTTATTCCAGCGTGTTTCTCCGACATCTTCCATTCCTTCCTGGCTGCCAATACGAGGATGGAAGAGGGAGTGGAACAGGTGAGTAAGTGAACGAATGTGTGGTGCGGATAACTGCAACGACATTAGAAATAAGTGATTCTTACTGACACAATCAAGTTGAATCTGCATGCAATCATTCCAGTTGATTCAACAACAATAGCGCTTAGCGCAGTTTCATGTGGCTGAAGCTGAACTGAGCCATGTATTTCAGTTGAATCTGCGAGAATCAGTACTCTGGGCAGATGCTTTGCAGACAACACTCGCTTACTATGGAGAGCACATGAACAGTAAGGTATGAACGATTGTCACTTCAAACGTTTCTCATTTGAAATGAAATGTTTCTCTATTGAGGAGGAGGTTCTGCCCGGCTTCGACCACTTTACTCCCATGCAACAGTTCATGATCACATTCCTATCGGTATGTTATACAGTTATATTGTGGTTTGTTCACGAACGTTTTATCAGTTTGAGTTATGACTCATTTAAAAATCAATGTGATTAATATGAATATTTTGACACAGACAACGTTTTCAGATGGAGTGTTCACAGTTGGGCGTTGCTATCGGATCGCCCTACGAAGCAATGTGAGTGGAGAATTTCAACAAATTACATAATTCTAGGATTCGACAAATTTCGTAAATCTAGAATTAAAAAAATTGCGTGAATTTAGAATTCAACAAATTGCATAAATCGTTTCCTTTCCAGGTTGAACACAGCTGTGTCGAACACTCGTTGGTTGACGGACCAATACGAGTGCACCAACCGGACAGCTATGCACTACAAAAGGACCTGTGTGTGAATTGTATGTATTCTTCATTTTGTTACTGTTTATCCTCACATATTCTATGGAGCAGAAATCTCCGACTATCAAGTGCTTTCAACACACATACTATTCGTTTGCTGTCTATGATTGATAAATAGTTATTGCGTTTGTTGTTCGTCTGTTCACGTTTTGTTCACATCAAGTGCTTGAACTAGCGGTCAGTCTCTTCAAACGACTACGAATTGAAACTACTCTCGATATGTTTTCACAACTGCTGATTAGATCAGTGAGCTATCAGCAGCACAGTGGCGTCTTCTTCATAATTGTGTTACTTCTATGTGCGATTTGAAATAAAATATATTGTGAAACTTGCGAAGACAGGCAAGCCATACAAGAAGTGGAATAGCTTTAGAAAAAACATACCTACAACTCTAGGAATGCAGAGGAAACTCACAATATGAAATATTTTTGTTCACCGCGAGCTAAGCTCGAAAAATTATTACAACATCGAAACACGGTCAGTTATAACCAATTTGTGAAACGTAGAGATGCCAGGTTCATCAACCATTTTTCCCACGCGTCATCGTCAGTTCGTTTGTTTGTCGTTATTACAGTGTATTACAATGTTTTCTATAATATAGTACCTTGTGCGCAAGTTGTACGCAGTTGTGAATATTTGGATTATTTGATCACTTAAAGCTCGATAAAAAATTGTTCGTTCGATCAGTGACTGGATACAACTGAATCGTGAAACATAACCAAACACACCAGATAGGCCATTTTTGAGAACACTTTCGCAACATTTTCACATACAGAAGTATTTACCGTTTTGAGTTTACACGGGGATCTTTCTCTCCCAACAATGGACTATGCATCAACTGGCTACAGTGGCGAGACAAAGCAAATACAGTATCCATCCTTCTCCCCTCCTCTCTACAGGTGGACAAACACGCGCGGTGTTAGCACATTTGCATGCGCCACAGACAGCTAGAGAGTGTGTGAACACGAGAGCGTCAGACAGGGATTCACGCATATTCAAATGAGCCCCGCTTGATCAGCTGATATCGGGATGGCCAACCAAGGATACAATGCCCTGAGGCGAGTATATAAGGTGAGCAGATCACAGTCACTTCACTTTCAGCATTGATTTCAATTTACAGTATTTTACGGTTTCGACAGTAATCCTGCCAGTTACAGTATGCTTCGCTCAGTCCTAATCGGCTCTCTTCTGATGGTTGGCGCCTATGCCACCGCACCAATCGATACCAACTGTACCAGCGGAGGAACTGCCCCTGCGGTAAGGGGATACTGTAGATTGAATTGAGATTACGGTAATCATTACAGTACACTGACAAGGCGTTCAACTGCGACAACAAGATCAGTGACTCGGCGTGCAAGGTGCGGTAGTATCGTGTTGATGATTACTGGTTATTAAAAATAGTAATACGAAGTACCGTAGTAAGTCTGTACAAAGTACGAAAAGAAGTATGACACTTGTTGAAATGAAAATTAAGGTTTTTAGGGTATTGCGAGCGGTGCTCGAAAAAACATTGGCCATCTAATCGGGGGGTGGATGTGACCGGCTGGTGAAACATAATGATCGCGAAACACTTTCCCAAACGATATCTTTCGTGATTCGCCTAACACACACACGCATAATCATACTAGTTATAAAAGTCCATTAGAACAAAACGTAGACCGTATGGCAACTTGTTCTACAGTACTCTATACCGTACTCACACCACCCCTACCGTACCCCTTGCAGGTTCTGTTCGCGACGGACCTCGCCGTGGGAGGAACGACCGAGAGGAACGCCAACTGCTTCCAGGTACACTTCTCAACTAGTTTTAGAATGTTTCATACGTTTCACACTTACAGTACAGTTACATAGACTCTAGTAGTGATAATAGCAACTTGACAACTTCTTGAATAAAATCAATCAAATGCCGGTATTCTATGGAACGTATAGTTCTAATAACATTTCATGAGAGTAGATTCACTGTACATTCATTGTATATTTGACACATTGTTAATCCCGGCAGTAATAAATAGCAATAAAAATTTAATAAATATGAATTATAAGAAACGTATAGGTGTCTGCGGCTCCGGACGAGAACCAGAAACAGGCCGCGATCGCCATGTGCCCCAAGCAGTGCGGATTCTGCTGCCAGACACCCGAATACACGTGCAGGAACGCAGAGTGTCAGTCTCTCTCTCCCCTCTCTATCTCCCCTCTCTCTCTCTCTCCCTCTCTCCCTCTCTCTCTCTTTCTCTCTTTCTCTCTCTCTCCCCCCCCCTCTCTCACTCCCTCCCTCTCTCTTCAGACCCTCGCACCGTCTGCGAGAAGGTGACGCAGGCTCAGTGCAAGGACCCGCAATGGCGTGAGGTACCGTAACCCTCATTCAAACTACAGTAACCTCTAACCCACCGTATAGATCCTGGCGGCTGACTGCCCGAACGTGTGCGGTTTCTGTCTGGAGGGCGGGTGTGTGGATGCGGTGATCGAGTGCGCCAACGATGTGTCCATCTGCAGGTACGGTAGGGGTTATGG
The DNA here is from genome assembly GCA_963966185.1 of Rhabditoides inermis. NCBI lineage: Eukaryota > Metazoa > Nematoda > Chromadorea > Rhabditida > Rhabditidae > Rhabditoides > Rhabditoides inermis. The sequence continues at coordinate 95,393 of CAWZYM010000162.1, forward strand.
GGGTACGGTAGATGGAATGTGGGTTACTGTAGATGGAACTCATGAACCAAAGTGGTTCAAATACAGTATTAGATACAAAGTTAAATATTGTTTTCAGGAACATTGACATGCAGTCGTTCGTGAAGACCAACTGCAAGAAGACGTGCGGATACTGCACCAGTGAGTCTCTCTCTCTCTCTCTCCCTTCTCTTATCTCTCTCTCATCTCTCTCTCTCTCTCTCTCTCTCTCTCTCTCTCTCATCTCTCTCTCTTCTTCCCTAACCCCCTCTCTCCAGACTCTGGCTTCGGCACCACCATGTCCCCCAACGGAGGAGGTTGCGTCGACCAGGGCACGTCGTGAGTGCAATCGATTATCGATTTATCGATTTATCGATCGATCTAATCAATCGATTCCAGGTGCGCGACGTGGAAGCAGAACGGCTTCTGCTCGTCCACCTTCTACACGGACGCCCAGAAGAGGCAGTACTGCGCCGCCAGCTGCAACCTCTGCTATTGATTTATCGATTTCTCGATCGGTATCGATTCATCGTAGTTTAGTAGTAGGCCCCCTATTTATCCATGTAATTCTTCCTGGGCACGATAAAATGCATTTTATGATAAGCGTGTTATCAGCTGGTCTTATCTAATGGGAGGCGACAGTGTGGGAGAAGGGGGATCGAGCGATCAGCAAAATCAACTGTCAGGATAAGGGATGGGTTCATTGATCGCAAAGTTGACTTTTGAATAGTTTGATACGTCAGTTTCGCGCTACGTTTGTTCTGGCGCAATCACGTTTTTTTTTTCTATTTTTATTCGATTTTTCAGTTCTAAACTGATTGAGTTCCGTTAGATATTTTAAAATTTAGTGACTCCGTAAAAGTGATGTATGAAGCGTATTCATGTTTTGATTGCGAAATATTTTTGACTAAACTAAACTACATCGAATTTTCGGTTCGAACCTATTTGAACGTTGAGAAAATATTGTCCTGACGCCCTCGTGTCTGTTCATATTTAAGAATGAAACGTATAACAAATATCCAGTATGTGGCCGCAGCTTCACAAGAAGTTGCCCCTGGAGGATCCTGAGGCGGGCAGGAAGGAGAAGGAGCAGAGGGAGCAGTGGGAGCAGTGGAGGAGGGAGGAGAGGCAGCTAGACAAGTACGCTATTCATTTCGAGAAACAAAAACAGAGGAAAAATCTAAATATTGTAAACAACGGTGTACAAGGTCTTTCAGTGCGATGGCATAGACAAGTAGGTTCATTCCGAAATTGTTAATCAATAACACGCAATAGAGTAATCACAAAGAAAAACACGAATTTGGATCAAGTGGTTTCGACTCCTAGCATCTTACCACTTGAGCCTTCCATCAACTCGGAGTCTCATCAGAGATGAAGTTGATGGAAAGTGTTTGTGAATAATGTGAACTCTTTTTGTTTCAGTGCCGTCACCGAGGCGTCTCACTTCCGTCACCAATTCATACGCTACATGCAGCTATTCGCCATATTCTGGATGCTCGTCCTCGGAGTGCGATACTGCCTCAACAGAAACAGGGTAGGTTTACTTGTGTGTTTACTTGTTTGTTTACTTGTTTGTTTACTCGTTTGTTTACTTGCTTGTTTACTTGCTTGTGTGATTGTTTATTCGCAGTTCTCTCTCGAGTCGTATGCCCGCGACGACCAGGTGCCCTATATTCCCATGTTCAGGGAATACTGCCAGAAGTGAGTGGGGTATGATACTACTGTAAGAGTTTTTTGGGTGATAATATGATATAGTATACATGTTATTATGGCGTATTGTTTTCTTCTCGTTTGTGTCTAAGCTGAAACATATCGACTTTTTCGTAATTATCCGTCCGCAACGTTCATGGACAAGCAGAAGTAACGCATAACCAATCAGTATTGTGGGTGGTGATTGTATGTATGACCTGGTTAGCGTTATAGGATCAGTATAGCGACGTATCATTATGGAATACATTGTTCTTCGTGTTTCTGTATAAGCTGAAACATATCGGCTACATTTTAATTTACGACATATATACAATAATACGCACAAGATATTGA